>JAWZYV010002471.1:600000-1171553 GCA_038373885.1 Cheiracanthium punctorium | reverse complement strand
TCATCATGCTATTATTCATTTTAACGAAAACTATCTTACAAAAACTGCCCAGAATACAGATGTAGGTTTAAATGACATTGAATTATGTAAAGTATTGGTATCGGCCGATACCATAACTTAAAAGTATCGGTATCGGCTATTTCTGAAAATGAATTTATAGGTAAAGTATCGGTATCGGACATCGGCAAAAATGTGGTATCGGTCGATCCCTAATAATAAATATTATTCTCTCCTCCAAGGTTTTCCTACTGCTTTTAAACATAAAATTTACAACACTTCGTGCACTTATCGCCGTCTAAAAGAAGGTCGCCAAGCACATTGCTAAAGCACATTTTAGTCATTGGCGTATCACCAAACTGAGGAATAATTCCACTTTTTGCAAATTTTGTTGTAATACTATAACCCTATAGTACTGCTGAAACTAAGTGTTGTTATTTCAAAAATGACACAACAATGGAACCATCGCCCGACTTGACGCGAAATATTGCGTGCCAAATTACTTCTCTAATTTTTACTTTCCGAACATGTACCATGTAAGGAAAGTATTGTAATCATGAAAAAATTCGACTTCGAGATTTTGGTGTTTTTACACGTTTTGAGGGCTTCTGAATAAATTTATGCCATTTTTACGAGATGTATGTATGTATGTGTGTATGTGTGTGTGTGTGTGTGTGTGTGTGTGTGTGTGTGTGTGTGTGTGTGTGTGTGTTTGTGTGTATGTGAGTGAACACGATAGCTCCTGAACGGAGCATTCGATTGAGCTCAAATTGGATATATATGTCATAAACCACCGTCGCAAGACCGGTATTGATTTTGGTGTGTATAGGACTTATAGTTTTTCTACAGGGCTACGACAAAGATTTCTTTTACATTATGGCCTATGGGGAGAATTTCTTGAAAGTGCGCTAGCGTTTAAACGGTAGATTCGATTGAGCTCAAATTGGGTATATATGTTATAAACCACCGTTGCAAGACCGGTATTGATTTTGGTGTGTATAGGACTTATAGTTTTTCTACAGGGCTACCACAAAGATTTCTTTTACATTATGGCCTATGGGGAGAATTTCTTGAAAGTGCGCTAGCGTTTAAACGGTAGATTCGATTGAGCTCAAATTGGGTATATATGTTATAAACCACCGTTGCAAGACCGGTATTGATTTTGGTGTGTATAGGACTTATAGTTTTTCTACAGGGCTACCACAAAGATTTCTTTTACATTATGGCCTATGGGGGGAATTTCTTGAAAGTGCGCTAGCGTTTAAACGATAAATTCGATTGAGCTCAAATTGGGTATACATGTTATAAACCACCGTTGCAAGAGCGGTATTGATTTTGGTGTGTATAGGACTTATAGTTTTTCTACAGGGCTACGACAAAGATTTCTTTTACATTATGGCCTATGGGGGGAATTTCTTGAAAGTGCGCTAGCGTTTAAACGATACATTCGATTGAGCTCAAATTCGGTATACATGTTATAAACCACCATCCTAAGACCGGTATTGATTTTGGTGTGTATAGGACTCATAGTTCTCCTACAGGGCTACGAGAAAACTTTCTTTTATGTTATGGCATAATGGCATATGGGGAGAATATGGGGGCATGTGGGAAGTGCGCAAGCGTTTAAACGGTGCATTCGATTGAGTTTCAATTTGGTATATGTTTGAATTATTCATCGATTAAAATTTATTTAAGTGCTTGGTAATGATCTTAATCGTAAGTGTTCGGAAAGTCGAGTGGAGTCACTCCAGATTTTTTACCATGCATTAGCATACTACACAAAAATTTTGACATTCGCACAAACAATTCCATACGAACTTTTACTGTGCCGAATTTCACGTTCATCCGTTCGCGCAGTACGCTGCAAAAGGGACACCAAGATTTTGTTTAGCGTATTTATATATACGCATAGATTAGTTCACAACAGCTTTAATCTATTGTTACAATATTTCGTAAGTTGTAGAATATGCTTCACATGTATTTTTCTATAAATAGGTTACAATCACGAAAATTTCAACATAGGGTTACCAGGCGAAATACATAGGAAGATGAGAGGTAAAATGACATAGTCAATTAATATCGTTTTAATATGGCAATAATGAAACTAAAAAATTAGGGGGTTCAGGGGGTTCTCTCCCTGACGAGGCTCGAACAGCCGAGTTATTTATTTTTATCAACTATATTACCAACTTCTTACTTTTGCTAACTGGGTATGTGCAATTTTGCCAAATGTACCAGAAATAGAAAATAAATTATAGTTTTCGTTAATGTTTTGTTTTCTTGGGTCAAGTTTTCCAACTAGGTATCTAATTTTGCCAAATTTAAAGGAATTTGCGAGTGTTATGAGGGGGGGGGGAGACTCCCCTCTAACACTCATTATATATAACGCTCCCCCCTCCCGATACGGCTTCCCCCTCTATATAACGCTTTATGTATCTAAAGAGAAATTCTAAAATTGAAAGAGAAAATCACCTAATGTCAGAGTTTGATTATCTGCGAAAACAAGAACTAATCCTTGACATCTTTTCTTGGGTTTATTGAATGAACCCTCCAAATTACTTTGCTTCAACTACGGGTGCGTGTAGCTCGCTAAAAACGAAAAGAAAGTAGGAAATGACGATATGTTTCGACATTTCCTTTCAAGAGTGACGTGCACGTAGGATTAATATCTCTCCACTCCAGAGTTTATTTTTAAACAATAAAAATAAAAATAAAATTTCACGATGTTAGATTAGTTCCCAGTAAAAACAATGAAAGCTTGTAGCTAAAATCTCATTCGAAATCATTGGAAAGGCACCCTGTATATTAACAAAATTTTACAGATAGATTTTTTTTTTCATTATGCCCAAAGTAGAAGATTACAAATACCCTCACGCTCATTTTACTCCAGAGCCTCATTGTGTACCAGGGTAAGTGAAATTTTCTCTGTCAAGATGTTTCATTTTGACGTTAGCTCAAAAAGGCTGCTATATGGTTTGCGTTAGACACAACTGTAATTCTATGTTAATTAGAATTTTAGTTTAGTAAATAATACTCCTGTTATCTTATAACGCTCTTTTCTTTAAACTTAAGAAATATATACAATTTTTGTACGCAGTATATTGATTCTTTTCAAACGTTTGCATATTATTCGTTAGAGATTTTGGTCTCTCGTAAGTGAAGATGAATAGTTTAAACGACTAGTAGTCAATAAAATATGTACTGGTTTGCTAATTTTAATTGCGGATATGTAAACAAAAGTTAAGTTCACATGACTGAAGTATTTTCAGTTTCTATTTACTAATATTTATTGATTTGAAATGTGTGCGTGCTTTAGAAAACGTATTCATTTTTTACCTACTTTAGCGAGTTTATATTGGTCGTATTCGTAAACATTTCACAACATACATGCTTTCCGGTGAAAAACAAAAGAAAGTCAGTTGCTTTTACGAGTTTACAAACAACTTTAGTGACATCCACGCTTCATGCATACAGATATGAGTACGTGGAATTGGCATCACCTATCCGACAGTGAAGCAAAAACTGTAACCGAGCCGCCATATTACTTAGACAAAAATGTTAAATACCAATCACAATCAGTATCATACAATTAAACAAATATCGTGAAATGTGTAAAAACATTATTACGTTTTTAATGGCAAAAGAAAGTCTAATTACTTTGTAAAACCGTGCATCTTTCACTGTTATTTAAAGGTCCCAACTTAATGTTTCAGTCTAAGTATGGACGCTGGACCTCCTCATGAGATTGGAGAGCTTCTTTCAGAGTTACTTCATTTCGTTTAATGCTGAAGTTAGCTGATACCACCTCCCTAGACACATAGCCCCTTTTCTTTTGCAAGAATGCTGAATCTGCCTTCTTCTGAGATGTGAAGCTCCATTCTTTGGGTTCCCGGTTAGCTGGCCTGGAACTTGATGGGATACACTTCCACGACGAACTCTTGACTAGTATGACGGAAAACACTGAGATTTTATGCCCTCGTCAGAACTCTGGCTATGGAGACTATTATTAGGTTGTAACGAAAGTTTCCCGCCACCGCAAACATCGTCAGCACACAGTTCTCGTTGGCGTATTTGCACATATTTTGTCAAACGATTTTTGGCATTTGAAAGAAAGAGGTTTACTTTATAACACTGTGTTGTGAAATCTGTAAAAAAATATAGTTATCATTAAGTATAAGGTGTCTCAAATGGATCTATCACTCTAGAGGATTAACTATCATTTACTTCCAGTTGTGTTGCAAAAAGTCAGCTACATAATATCAACGAATTACGAGTACAGCTTTAAGTACTATTGTTGTATCATGTGACACTGTGCAGGTTTGGTACCGAAAGTTCAAAAACAGTTATCTAAGGAGTTAGAAGTTAGTTTTTCAGGCAGATATGGCGGAAAACTTTCGTTACAACCTGATAATAGTATTCCTCTATCTTCTTTAAAGATTTATACTGATGGTAGAAGAAGTGAAGGAGGAATTTCTGGTAGTGGAGTTTACATTCCTACTCCTACTGGTGCTTTGGAGTTCAAGATGAAAAATCCTAATTTTTGTTCAGTTTTTAGATCAGAGCTTATTGCCATCAGAATAGGGCTTGCAATACATAGTCCAGGAGAAGGATCATTTCCAAGACATCTGGATCTTAACTGACAGTCTCGTTTCAATTCAGCACCTCTCTAAATGGGGTATTGTTGGTGACCAGACTAGCCTGGACATTTTAAATCTACTTGACAGACTTTCAACCGGTCATACCATATATTTTCAGTGGATCCCTTCACATGTTTGGGTTGAAGGTAATGAAAAAGCCGACAACTTGGCCAGGTCCGCTGCTGAGGAGGATGTGAGTCATTGTTGGAAGCTCACCTTTAGCGAGATTTCTTCCCTGGCAAAAATAGAATCGAATAAGCTTTGGCGTTAAAAAAAGTTGGTGTTAAAAAAGTTCCCAAAACTGAACTCCGTTTATCGGTATCTTCTATATTTGGCAAGAATTTACCAAACTATACTGTTTTACAATGGGAATAATGGTATAGCTTGAAATGGTTTGCCGGCACATGTCAAAAGTCGTCAATTTGGACAATTTTGGCGATTTATCTCCAAGTCTGGTGGCAAAAAATAAGTTCCCAAAACTGAATTCGGCTTGGCTATATCTGCTATATTTGGCAAGAATTTGCCAAACCCTGTAATGGGAACAATTTTACGTCATGTTGAAGTAATTTGAAGTCAGTTTCTTTATTCAATTCCTACTATTAGTTCACACTTTCCCTATATTTATATATCTTGTTCAAATTTTCAATCGTTAATAAAATACTTTTTATTCATCCACTCAATTTCAAATGCATTTTTTAAACTTGTAGTGGATGACACTTGATGCTAATGCAGTCTTTTCAAATATTGATTCATTAATTAAATTAAATTAATTAATTTTAGATCCTGTTACGTGGGATAAAAAATGAATGAAAACAATAAACTAAACAAACTAACTAGATTAACGGTATAGACCTTTTCACAAACGACCCTGCATTAATTAATTAATTAATAATTAATTAATTTAATAAAAAGTAACTAAAATAAAAATTTTCTTTGTTCACCTAAGTAGGAATTGACTTAATTTTTTTTTTTATATTACTTATTTTAATGACTATGCCATTTTATCTCTCACCCCCTTTATTGAAGATTGTCCGAAAACTGTGTACAAAAAATGCGACATAATTTTACAAATATTTAAATACTATTAGTTCACAACAGCTTTAATCTATTGTTAAAATATTTCGTAAGCTGTAGAATATACATCACATGCATTTTTTCTATAAATAGGTTACAATCATAAAAATTTCAACATGGGTTACCAGGCGAAATACATGTAAGGTGAGAGATAAAACGGCGTAGTCAATTAATATCGTTTTAATATGGCAATAATGAAACTAAAAAAATTGGGGGGTTCCGGGGGTCTCCCCCTGACGAGGCTCGAACAGCCGAGTTATTTTTTAAAAATTATATTTGCTATTTATTCAAATCTATACGTTTTTCCCCATCGTTCTTTCTTTCCTTCTTTTTTTATTTGTTTGTTTATTCTTCTATCATAATTGTTTCAGCGAATACAGTTAACTAGTTACTAATTATAAAATTGTATACAATAATTTTTTTCGTATAAAAATGCAGAAAAAATGGTATTTTATAGCCAGCCACTTTTTAATTTTTCCTTGAAATAGGGAGATCGAAAAATTAGAAACAGCTAGCTGTTGAAACTTATTAATGGGCATTGATTTACAATTTTTCTGCTTTAGATATACAGGGTACCTGCCAGGGTTTGGACCTCATAAGCTCTACCAATATGGAAAGACGTACGGAAGAATGACCCATGATATAATGGATAAGCATCCAATCGCTGGAGAAAGGTTCAGTAAAATTTTAGAGTATGCTGATGACAAGAATAGGAGAAACAACAGGAGCTCTCATGATTGGAAATCCAAAAAGAAGCATGAAAATGGCTACATTTTGAGATCAGACATGGTTCCAGGCTATACAGGTAATGTTAAAAGTTGTTACATGATAGTGTCTATCAGCAATTACTGTGGCATACTAAATAAACGCATTGACAAAAAATATTGACGATAAAATCAATTTATTAAAATCAACTTTATTATTAACGTTGCTGAAACTCTCTGAGGAAAATTATGATAAGTCGGTTATTTGTTCAGTCAAGGAGTGGAGCCAAGAAAAACGAACCATGCTTAGTTATCTATATAATACATATATATTGTAGAGAAAAGCAAAACTACAGAGCGTGGTCATTGGCATATGGACTGTACACGAGATGCACTATATGAAGATTTTTAAAAAGCTTAATTCACAAAATGACTATTAGGTGGAACTTTGGATGGTGCAATCATCCAAAAACTGATCCAAATTAGTTAATAAATGTTCAAAAACTACTAATTAAAAATTTTTGAAATTGTTTGTGCATTTCGTATTAACCATTTCCATTGTTAATTTTGCTGCTTTTTCATGTAAAGAGTTTATACATTTCGATTTGGCTGTACGAGGATAAAAATCTTGCCACATCCGCTGGTGTTAACGATCATGGAGACCAGAAAATAATGTTTCTTTTTTGCCACTAAATTCAAACAAATAAATTTTCAACGTTTCATTAATTACAGACAAGCTGAGCCTTAATATAAAATGCATATTTGTTGCATTTCAAAGCAATAATTTCATAGCTATTTTTCCCTTTGAAGAAAGATAGACACCCTCCTCCGTTTTCATGTCTACCCTCCTTGGAAGTCGAATTTCAAAATGTCCTGAAATTGATTTTTAGGTATTCGTGTTCTATTTACTACAGCAAGAATTTTATGGATATCATTTTTCGCCCTTAGAGTTCACCTGGGATACGTGAAAATTTAGATACGTATATATCTAAAGTTATTGTCGGGAAATTAGGTTTGTTTTAATAAGAGTAGGTTTGCTACAGTATGATCATGGGCGTCGGCAGCATAGAGCAAAGGGGGGAAACTTGCAACCGCCTGGATTTTTGGATGCCGTTTTTACCCTGTTTTCTTTTTTTTCCTACATGGAAATTATATGTTGAAGTAATCTTTGCCCCCTCCTGCAAAGTACTGAACGCCCCTGGGTATGATGACGGTTGCTTAAAATATTTCAGAAATTGAAAGACATTAACAAGGATGTAAAGTAAATCTGGTAGAGTCGCCGCATCCCTTATATTTCTTGTAATTGTCGATAGATAGCAGTTAAACGCACAGTAAAAGTGTGCAATGAGATTTCCTTAACTAGATTCACTTTAAAAACTTTTAAACATGTTATGCTTAAGTTCTTTTTTTACACTAATTACTGAACCTAATGATTTCGAAGTCAAAATTAAGTGTAGAACCTGTACAGAGTACTGTGTGTATGGTTGCGCCACTTTCCGTTGCGAGGACAGGCAACCGTGATGTGTTACGTCTGTGCCGTACAAAATGGGATAGATGCCGCTCTGGCATTCCGGTAAACATGCCAAGTTTCTTTTGCACGGCACGCCGCAATTAATGAAATTTAAATTTCCTTCCGTGTCTTATTTTTCTTTATTACGGAATTTATGTTAGTACAGCATATTTGCTGGATTTGATTAAGTGTTATTAACTTTTTTTTTTCTTTTCATTTTACACAAACTGACTAAGTTGGGCATGCTATTAGTCGTCAGTTGTAATTGTAATAATTCTGCATTTTAACGTTTTGGCTTAAATGAAATATTGTTTTTTGAAACCGGATAAATTGAAGTATTGCTGACAGATTTTATTAGAAAAGCCCCCATTTAAAAAATTAAAACAATGTTAAATCAAATAAAACCATGCAAACACTATTTTACTCTTTTCCCCCTTCTCAAATACACTGATGTTACATTGTTTATGAAACGGAAATTAAAATTCGATGAAGAAATATAAGAATTATATTTTAGTAATGAACTAAGTAGGCAGACAAATATTGATTTAAACCTGCTGTAGTACGTCTCTTTATACTAATTTAGTATCTTTTTGTTATTAAATAGGTGTCCAGATGTGAATATTTTTTTCGAGAATTTTTTTAAAATTTAATATTTCATTCTGTTCATGTGGCAGGCGCGGCATAACTCCCGCACAAGAGCGGCCTCTCACCCCGAAGAGTGGCGTCTCACCCGCAATGCAATACTTTAGAAAAAAATTGTTAAAAAATATTAATTGGGGCCGTGGTAGCCCAGTGGTTAAGGCATATTGGATTCGTAACCGGAAGGTTGCGGGTTCGATACCGGCGTACCACTAAAGACCACCGTGTACATGCGGTGTACGTGCACGTTAAATCTGTGGTTCCGAAAGTCCTCTCGGCGGTCGCTAGCAGTTTCCGAGGGGTGCCAATATTGAGAAGTCCCCCACCTTCTGATGAGGTTCTAAATTGTGGCGGGAAATCCCGGGAAAGACATATATGTAGCTCTAAGCGACACATTCAGTGACGCGAGCTGTCCTCTCCTGGCAAACAAAAAATATTAATTAAATATTTTTAGTTTTTTTTTTTTTTTTTGTCGCAGTACATATGTTCTATATTCTACTATAAATAGCACATCATCATTTATTTTACTGTATGTGCAGCCTGGGATTTTTTTGCACAAATTCAAAAAAATATGCGGTACAAGTGGGGTTTATTTCTCTACTGTCAAAGGAAGCAGAAGTATCGGTGTCTCTTGAATTGCACATAATGTTCTCATTGTTGTTATGTGTATTTTTTAAAAAAAGTTTTTAAATTAGGAAATTTAAAGGCTGCAATGCGGCATGTATTCGCTAAATTTCTGTATGTTTGAAAAAACAGGCTTACAATGTACAAATATTTTTGCAGTTATTGATCTAATTTTTCTAAAACTTTCAATCTTCTTTTAGAAATTAACTATAGTGTCTCGTCTTGATAGCCTGAAAATATATTCACTATTATTTAAGTTTTTCACTGTACAAAATGATAGCCAATCGACATTAGCCATGTTATCTGAAATTTCATAAAAATGCAGTATTTTAACGTAGTTGCTTTGTCACAGTTTATTTCAATTTCGTGGCTTCAGTTCATATTCACACATATATTTGATAACTAACTTCATCTTAGATATATCTCGATAGTTCTCATCATATTTGTCATTCTTAAAAACAAGGAAAAAAAAAACTTGATTACAACATTTTGAATGGGATTTAATCATATTCAATTCAGAAGTTCTTTATCATTTTCAATTTATATAATTGAATGAAGTCCAGTTTT
Organism: Cheiracanthium punctorium; assembly: GCA_038373885.1. Classification (NCBI taxonomy): domain Eukaryota; kingdom Metazoa; phylum Arthropoda; class Arachnida; order Araneae; family Cheiracanthiidae; genus Cheiracanthium; species Cheiracanthium punctorium. The sequence continues at coordinate 1,161,801 of JAWZYV010002471.1, read as the reverse complement.
ATTCAAATCTTAATAAGATATATTAGATATGCAGCATTTCAATTAGTTGGCTTTTTTCTGACATAGATACTTTTTTTTTCCATTTTAGTTTGACGAAGAAAGTTATAAATACATTTTTCAATAAAAATAGTCACGCAAGTCAATTTTTGATCATGGCTCAGTATTTTCTGATTAGCTTGACTCCGATTAGATCGATCAGATTACTTCAGGGTGACTTCTTTTTGCTGCTTTTCTTCGTGAGTTACAGTTTGTAAAGTAAAAAAAAATAGCTTAGAAGAATTTCAGAAGAAATGTTAATTATTATGCTGGAGATTAATGTGTTTTTGAACGTTTTCACATGATAATGCTTTCAAGAATTATGTATTTCGTTGGTAAAAATTTTAGATCTGAGTTGATGATTGCGTTACTTGTACAGAGCCATATTTGGATTACTCCATGACTCCCTGAAAAATTTTAAAGCATCTGTACTAAGGCATCCTTCGCAAGTAGCTTAAAAATATGCTTTTGACCTATCTTTTTCATTCTTTGAAACACTTTACTTTTTCTTTTTTAGAGTAATATATAAAAAACACATTTTAAAATTTAATGTTGAATTTATCAACTACAGATTATAAAACTTTTTTTATGCTTGGATATTTATGATGTTTATAAAATTATTTTTCTGTGGACACTAAAGAAAATAATACTAATTTGTATTTAACAAATTTTGTTATATCAAATTTTTGTTGAAAAAAAAAACAACTAACCAGCATTTACTGCTTGCATTATAATACAAAAGATGTTCTTGTACACACTAACTTTTATATTTATGCAATCAGAGCACATATGTAGTTCTAGCCATTGTAGTCTTTATACGGTAGAGAAAGTATGTTACACAAATTGGACGAAAAGTTGTCCTCAATGGTGTTTAGATAAATCGTTATGTAAGGGAAATATATCAGTAATGAACCACTTTGCTCAAAATACAAGTTCAAAAGTCACACTTGGAACCATTGAAGCAAAAGATTTAAAGTTGGAATCTTTTTCAAATACACATGAATTAAATTTTCAATTTTCAACAAATGTTCCTGGTGATGGTGTTTTTCTAGTGTAATACTTATTACAAATTTGTATTATCTTCTTTTAAAGTTAATTAAATATTCAGAATTAAAATATTTTTATACTTCACAGAACATTTAATAATTTGCAAGCAATGCTTTTAAAATACAAAATAAACATGCTATTGTGCATTTAAAGAGTGATCCATTTTAGGGTAGCAAATTATTGAATTGTTCTAACAATAATACAATTAAAAAATAATTTCTGGATATTCATCAAAATTTACATTTTTATTTTAGTGTTTTTATTTATCTGCAAGTTTAATTTTTTCAATTAATGTCAAGTTTTCTTTTCCTCTCCTCATAAGACAAACTTGGTAAGACAATCAGATAATTCAAAATTCATGATGAGTGTGCTTTTCTATTCTGTAGTCACATTCAAAATAATTTAATGCGAAAATTTGGGTGAATATTTACCACTATCAAATGATAACAAATAATATATGTCGGAAAAGAAGCGTTTCTTGTGAGTAGTCAAAATAACCTTTAGCCGCAAATATAGGTACCTGTGTACGCGAATAACTGCTGAATTAATTATTTTAAATTAGCAAAAATCTTTCTAAATTTCTCTAAAAAATATTCAGACAACCCCTCCCCTCCTTTCGTATTAAACATTTTTCACCGTGTTGAAAATTAATTTTCCTATGTCTAGAAAATCTTTTCTAATTCAAAACTAATTTCAGGTCACATTCCAAGAAAAAACTTTTACTGTGGTAAGGGCTACCAAGAAGAGTGTAGACGCGGACTAGCCGATTTTGAAAAGCTTCAGAGGGAGCGTCGTCAAGAGAATTGCTCTTACAAATACTGTCCGCCTGAAGACTTGCTGGTCAGTGAAACAGCGTGCATTTTGAAATCAGTTATTTTTTTGCTCCTTTTAAAGGATAAATATAGTGAAAATTGAAAATACAAATTTATAGTTTATAATGTATGGAAAGTGCACTTAACTTTTGTCTCATCAAAGTCTAAAATTGTAGCATTTATACATTTTACAATGTCTCGTGGGTTTATTTAGCTGAGCTGGTCAAACATAACTTAAAGAGTTTATCTCCGAAGTAAAACATATTGCCATCAGAAATTAATTAACCATGGAATAATTCTAAAAATAAAGTTCTGCCGAAAATAATCTGATTAAATAAATACCAGTAATCTTATATCTGCTGAAAAATCAAAGCAATTTGAACTTTGATGTTTAAACAACGCCTTACGAAGTTTCGAATACTTAATGTCAATTCTTGTAGTTACAATAAATAAGACTTTTTAAGATATTTTTGATTTATTTTTCTTACAGAAGTGGTTCTCGCCGACAGAGATTTCTATTTATATATTTTTATTAATCATGTAAGCTTTAAAATTTAATCATGTTTTATCACAGATTAAAAAACAACTGCAGGGTGTTTGATAAAATTATTTTTCCATTTTGTACTAAAATCCAATCTTCGTTAGACATTTCCTTTTCCCTTCACTCAAACTAGAATTTTTGAGATACGTATATTTTGGTATAGAGATGCGTTGATTGATAAAACTCAATACTAAATAGCCAATTAATGCGAAGGAATCACCCTCGGGGCTGATAAAACTAATCGATTTAAAAGTGCTGTCGCTATGCAGAACATCTTTGCATTATTTAACTCTTTGACGAACAAGCATTTTTACCACATTCTCCAGTTTTTGAAGATGACTGCAATGATGTATTAATTGATACTTTTTCTTTAAAATTACATATAAAAAATGTAAAAGATTTATATGTCTTTTTGTTACCTTCAAAAATTTTGTGGGAATCTAATTTATTAATCGTGAAACAGAGATGGGGAATTTGACCAAATGCTTAAGGCTGTTCTACCTGAAAACGGTGGATTTCCGTTGACTTTAGCTCAAGATAGGAAATAAACTTATAATGACATAACTATGAAAATTTTCAGAATGTTTCCTCTAAAATTAGTATAAGAACTGACATTGAGATAAAATTTGAAAAGTTATTTAATTAAAAAAAATATTATTAAACTCGACACTTTTTCAGAGAAAACGCTATTTTCTTGAATTTCGCTCACGATTAGAAATAAATTTACGATGATATAATTATGAGAATTTTCAGAATGTTTCCTGGGAAACTAGATTGAGAACTGACATTGCGATAAATTTTGAAAAACAATTTTATTTTATTTTTTTAAATTGTGAAATTTGGTACTTTTTCAGAGGAAAGGGTTTTTGATACACTTTCACTTAAGATCAGAAATGAACTTATGATGCTAGAACTATGAAAATTTTTAGACTGTTTCCTCAGAAACCATACTGTGAAGTGAAAGAAATTTCAAATTTGAAAAGTGACTTCATTTTTTGCAAAAAAAATATTAAACATGCTACTTTTTCGGAGAAGCCTGCTTTTTTATTAACTTTCACTGTAGAAATACAGAAATAAAATAATAATTTATGAAAAAATTATTACTTTATAAAAATAATTAATTATGATTAATTTTAAATTATTATCTTTTAAAATAATAATTTAAAAAATACAGATATAAAATAAACTTACATTCCTAGAACAATGAAACTTTTCAGAATATTTCCTCGGGAACTGTACTATGGACTACTGCAAATTTAAAATCTGAATAACCAGTCAGTTTTCATAAAAAGAAAGAAGGAAAAACATTGTTTTTTAAACTCAATTTCAAAATTGGCTGACTAAAAAATTTTCTTTCAAAAGTAACTTTGAAGTATGAATTTGGATCACTTCATAATGCATTTAAGAATGTTTTGGGGCCAAAAATGTACTGTATTTTGCTTTTACAAATTTTGTAATTGGAACTCGCAATGGTTTATGAAACCTAATGAGCATGACTTCTGATCAAGATTTAAAATAAAATTACAGTAGAAAAGCTACTGAAAAATTTATAATGGTTCTTTTGAAACTACTTTACAAAGTTTTGTGAACATTAAGTTTATAGGAGCAATTTAATTAAAAAAAAATAAAATAAATGAAGATGATATTTCAGACAGAAATTCAAAGAATTTCAGCAGTTTTATCGCGTTTCAACCGAATTTCATTTGAAAAAATCAACTCGCGCCGATCTCTAATACTTACTACAATATTTTACATCAAGATAAGCCCATTTTATCGTTTCAATTTTAGAGTTATAATTATATTTCTAAAATTTTTCAGAAAAATTCTAAAAAATACAGCTAACAACTTTGTCCATTACATGAATAAAGATGGCGCGACATGTATCCTTAAACCCCCAAACCACCCATTTTTCACGGTTTTCCCCTAGTCCTCGATTCGACTTTCGCTCGTCAGGTTAAACAGGCTTAAGTAGTCTCGCGATCGAAAGTGAAAATAAAGTGGTGTCACGACGGAAGCACTGAACGTTAAATGGTTAAATCAAAGTCCCAAACAGGACTCTATTAAAAATAGCCTGATTTCAAAGTTAAGATAGTCATTCTTCTAAATTCTATAACACTCAATTTTGTGATCGGAGGTAGGTAAGAGCGGGAAGTGAATAAATAATACATTGTCCAAATCCCACTTAATTAAAGACATTAGGGAGTTTTTGCATAGCGGTTTCACTTACGGTAACGCTAACGTTAAATACCATCGGACACGGACAGTACAGCGCATGCTCACATATAAATTCCGAAACGTAGTTGGTCAAAATACTCCGAATAGCCGATAGCGTTAACGTTGACGTAGGAAGAAACGATATACAAAAACTCCCTATTAAATGTTGGTGCCAATATTGTTATTCCGTAAGTATAATGAATCAATTTAAATTTTTCTTCGAGAGAAAAATAGATACTCTTGTAATACATATAACTAACGAATGCTTATTTTTGATCATTTACATTTATATTTGCAGCCACGAGAAATAGTCTTTCCTCAGAGGCTTTTCGAGAGACCTGAGCACAGAAACATTCCTTCATATGCCACCTACTTGAATCCCATGAACTTTTCTCAATCTGTTTACGATATGAGTGATCTAGATCCTAGGAAGACTTACATGCCTGGTAATGAAACATATTATTTCAGTTATAACTGTTGCTGTCAATCGCACCAATTTGTGCGAATGTCTTGTAATGCAATTTGTGTAAATTTATGAGGTGTTAAAAAGTTTAACCTTCGAAAATTAATTATTTTCAAACAGGAAAGCTTTAACGGAAATATTTGTCGGCGGTGTTAATGTTACTTGATAAAGTTTTCACACATGAAGAGTGGAATCGAAAGTTTTCAGGACAAGCGCTGTAAAAAATTAAAATATATGCTATTAGTTAACATTGTTACAAGAAAACTTGTCTTAAGCCATACTTTTAATTAGCAGGTACCTTTCTAATGTATACATTTCCCTGTACCTATCTTATTCTCAGAATGAAATATGCGTCACTTACATATTTATTGAACGAACACATGATTTTAGCAACAAAATGATTCTTATCTTCCTATTCCGCTTAAGACAGTTTCACTTAAAAGTATTTTTTTACATATATAACGTATACATTTATTGCAAAGCTTTTGATATTTGTATAAAAAATTGGTCTAGAAGTATGTTAGACTATTTGTGACTTTTGTTAGTTTTGTCTTTTTAGCTTCTATTTTCGGGCGTAAACAGCCGATAGAAAAAGTTAAACTGGAGAGAAAATGAATGGAGTACATTAATTATTAAGATTTTGTTAGTTCAGTTAAACGCTAATAAGTGTTTTTATAGGTAAGTGTTTTTATAGTAAGTGTTTTTATAGGTATGCCAAGTGTAGTCTAAAAGCAAAAATTCAGCTCTCCTATAGAAATACGTCACTCCAATGCTTCCGAGGTTCAAAAACAGAATTCTACTATCGAAATAACACATCTTATTCTCCTTGTAGGAAATATATTAATTGAAAACAAACTGATAAATTTCGCAAAAATATGAATTTGCTGTTACTTTGGAATGACTGTAAAAGGAACGGAATTCTGTTTTGTTTTGATGTTATGCATTTACAGTATCCCCCCCCCCCCCCACACACACAGTATCTAGTTTACCAGAGATATCGGTTGAAAGAGAGAAATGCAAACGCCCAACAACGTCAGATCATTTTGCTCGTGATGTTTACTTTTATGTCCCAACCTGTTTCACTAGCTGTCCTCTAAGTCAGTTTTAAAATCCAGTCTCAATAATTATATCAATAATACTTTGCTGACGGGCAATCCATCTTCCCCTATCAAAATCACAAAATGTTTTTATGTTGACTATTAAACGTTGTGACACGCTTGTTTGCATGTCTCACTATGCCACGGATTTATGTAGATAAATAATGATCACCTTGTTCTCTTCATTCAAAGGTTACACCGGCTACTATACAGGGAAAGATTTCGATATGGGAGTGACCCACGGCCGTGGAGCCCATCAAGATTTGTGCGATCTTACAAGTTCGAGGTTGGAGCGCCTTGTAGCAGAACGGCGTCCTAAAGTCAGCGATTGGTACTCATGTCCGAAACTGTATCCTCCTCAACCTCCGGAACTGGTGGGTTATCATCCACCTGGAGTGCGACCAGTCCGTCCTGTTCCAGGTTATACCGGACACGTGCCTGGTAAGAAATTAGATATAGCATGACCTCGTTAAGACGAAGTTTCAGGGCAGCAAAAATCTTTTCATATTAACCGAAATTCACATTAACCCTTTATAAGGTGAGTTCCTGTGCAGAGAGTCGAAAGTACTTGGGATTTTTCTGGCCTATTTTTTCAGGATTAATACATATACTTTTCCCTCTACTGCAATATCGCACGTGAAAGTTGGAGAAACAAGTATTAACCCTTTATAAGGCGAGGGTATGTGCAGAGAGTCGAAATTACTTGGAATTTTTCTGGCCCATTTTTTAGAATTAGTTCCTATATTTTCCCTCTACTGTAATGCCCACGTGAAAATTGGAGAAACAGGTACTAAACAAACATAGAAATTTTGCAGGAGAATACATTAATTATGCACAAAATCAAAGTCGGAAAACTACCTGCTGCTTGTACACGGAATTAAACGCAAAAATATATAATTAAAAGCGATGATTCTTATGCTCAATTTTCGAGTAATTATTCGAGCTTTCCTTAAAATTGCGAATGAAAGAAAAGTTCATAAGCCAAATATTATTTAGAATCTAGACGTATGGAAAAAATATACATCCAATATAACTGAACAAAAATCAGAAAATTCACTAATGACAATTGATTTCTGTATTTAATAGACCGTAGGTGGTAAGTATTTTACCACTGCCTGATAAAGGGTTAACTTAATAAAACAACAAAAGGCACTTTGTGTGATTTTAAAAAGTAAACCACTAAAACAAAGATATCAAATAGTTTAAATGGTATCTGTAGAGAAATATTTTATGATCATTTTAACCCTTTAACTGCCATTTCAAGAAATCCCCCTCCTGAGCGTACCTAAAAGAAAGGAATGCACTTCAAGCGATTCTCTGTTAAAACTGAAGTTACTGCATGCCAGAAAATTGTGAGTATTTATAAAACGAGTAACAGCCGACCGAGTTGTATGGTGGGTAAAGCACCGTACTCCGGTTTCGGGTTCAACTCCCGGGGTTCGATTCCCGACTGGACGTGGTTGTCATGTCCGTCCCTTCACAGGGGGCGATGTTGGTCCACCTACTAGGTGCCCCATAATAAAGTGGCCAACACCTTCGGGCCGCTGTAAGGGAGAATGGCTCATCGGCAAAGTACCCGCCCGTTAGAAAAAAAAAGACAACGAGTAACAAATTACTGAAGAAGTTATTTGACAATGGCATATATATAAGCCCCCGAGGCAGTTAAAGCAAAGACTGTGCAAAGCGTTTATGTACACTTGCGGCAGGTAAGGGGTTAAGTTTATAAGTATTTTTATGCAAAAATGTAAATTTTTAGCATCCCCATGCAAACACACAAGCCCATTTTTGCACAGATACAGGACGATAGTAGTAGTAATCAATCGATAGTAGTAATGTTCCCTACCTTTGTATGTATATGCAACGTTTCCTCCGTAGGGGAAAAAATAAATGAGACTATCTTTTTTAAACGAGAAATTGAAGGAGGTAGTGAAAAGAAACTTATTAAATACTATAAGTTTTGCTTCATTTATTTTTGCTACTTCTGAAACAAATAATTTTACTATCGCAAGATTTTTCTTTCTTTTTTACTTTGAAAGCGAAAAATTCTGCAAATGCTCACAAATATGCAGGTTAAATATAAAAGTTCAAGAAGTTCGAATTAATGGATTGCAAAATTCAAAATTAGTCAGATTTCCCAACTCAGAAAAATTTCAAATACTTTTAATTTTACATCTTGGAACTGCAAAAGGTTGCAGATGTTCACATATTTATTATTTATATTATTTACTCGCAGCCTCCGGCGACCAGTTGGTTTGCCCTCTTAATAAATTTTGTTCGGAGAGAATACTATTTCTCACCGGTTTCCTTGGCAATGAAAACTCTCAGATTCTGAATGGAATTTAAAATTATGATGGTTACAAACAGGGGCTGCCCTAGAGTAAGTGGCGCCCCCTGCTAACGTAAAAAAGACGCCTTCTTTTATGCTCTACTTAGTTTTGAGTTCGAAATGACGCCCCTCCGTAGCCGGCGCCCCGATGTGATGCTTACCTTGCTTACCGTGTCGGGCCGTCCCTGGTTACAAAAATAAGATGGTTTAATGATAAAAACTTACAAAAAGGTACAAATTATTTTCGTCTTATATTAATTCTGAAGAGCTTCGGGATATATTGACCGTTATAAAAAAACGGAAAGGAAAAAAAAAAAAGTAAGAAAATCCGAAACACTTTCAGATTTTAAATACGCACTAAACCGCTATATATTAAAAGCGTATCATAATCCACGCGTCTTCTCTGTATCGTTATTCATGAGTGTGATTAAACAAAATTAAAATTCATATTTCTAACATCCTTTTTCTGGATGTAATGCAATAGAAATAGAATGGGAAAAAGCTACGCAGAAAATGTACAATGCGAACTGAATGAAAGTTTCTAAAACTTATTCAGGTGTTTTCTTTATCCAAGTCAAGCGTAGCAGACGATAAAATGACGTTTAGTCATTATTTTAGCATCATTTAACGATATTCTATAAGTTTGCGCCATCTGTCGAGGTCTGAGTAAAATAAAAACTCAATTGTGTTCTTTTTCTTTTAATAAAAGGTACCTAGTTTTTTTTGTATATTATAAGAGCAGTGTTATTTTTCACGCGATAAATAGTAGCCTATATGTTAATTAAGGACTTTATCTGTCTTTATTCCAAATTTCATCCAAATCCTTCAAGCTGTTTCAGCGTGAAACAGTAACAAACACACATACAAACATTGACATTTATATATTAGTAGGATTGTTAGATTGGTTTGTGTAGTTATGGCAATGCTACGCTTGGGCGATCTGCTTAGGATGGGGTTGCCTTGGTTGCAGAGGATTCATCGTTAGAAAGAAAAGTCTCAAAGATTGACCCTTATGAAACTTCAGGACCAAAAGAACTAAGTTTGATTTTAATTACAAACCATTATCACGTTACTAAAAAAACTGCATTTTTGTCGCGGGGGAAAAAAATAACTTTGTTAGTATTATTAACGTATATTTTCCTGCAGGTTGGATAAAAATTCAGTTAGGCGATTTAAAGAAAAAAACTGAATTAATGAATTCTTTTGTTGATAAAAGATATAAATGTTCTTGTTATGAGGAAATTTTTGCCAGATAATAACCTTTTATTTTTGTCAGCCAGAGTATATTTTTATGTTGCGTCAAAATTGTGATTTGTGTATTTTCATGTTAACATTATAAATATCAATCTCCGGTTATTCTAAATGGTTAATTCTACTTCAATTTTTTTTGCGTTAACACATTCAATTCAAGAGTGTGGTTCTTTTTATTTCTTTTAAGTTTTTCTCTGGTAAAATAAATGATTACTTTTTTCCTTTATTTCAGGTTACAGAGATAATGGTTTGGGTTCAACGTACGGGAAATGCGCTGGAGCGATTTTGAGGGAAAGAGAAATAGCAGACTATAAAGGATTAAGGGAACCATGAATTCATGACAAGAAAATCCCATAGATGGGCCAGTTTTGTAAAGGAAAAATAAGTGTATTTCAATGGACACTTACAAGTTCCTGTAGTTGCCATGATAATAAAGTATGGTTTTATCTAGTGTTTTCTCCTCTTTGTTTTAGAAATACTTAAAATTTCAAATGTACCTGAATATTTGAAATTTTAAGACAAATGCGATTTTTTTGTAGATGTTGATTTGCTGAACATTCGAGTTAAAAATAAATGTTTCCAAAATGCAGAGAAGCATTATACGGTTTTCATGTTTATGTTAGATATCATGACCAGAGCAAAGGGAATTTATAAAACTTTCCATTTTTATTGATTGTCCGATTTTCCTGTGATGCGTGGTAATCAGCAAGATTTTTTTTTTTTTTTTTGCCTTTTTCACAATCCACGAAATTCTAAAAAAATTGTCACTTTGGCTAACTTAATTTGTTAAACTGCTGAATGTTATTAAAGTGAGAGACATGGGCTCCCACAGAAATTTTTCTAGGAGGAGGCAAATTTCAAACTTGTAGCAATTTCACTTCCGATTTTGCCCCTCGTGAAGCAATTTTGTTTACAAGACAATTTTACCTCCTCCCCCCCCTTATGGTTAACAAGACCTCCCCCCCTTATCCCCCTGTCCATGATGACAGATGTTTTGTATGGAGGTTTCTTTTCCCAATAGGAAGTCATGATAAGGTTTTCAAAAAAAAATTCCTGGAACACTTTCATTGGATGAAATAATCTGTATTTTTGGATCTATAATTCGAAACATTTACTATAGACAATATTCATGACCATCCTACTGTAAAAAAAAACACGGTTTTCTTTTCTGTTTCATCGTGTGCTGTTTTTTTGCTAATTCAAATTTTTATTTTTATATAAAAAACTAAGTCTCTTTCAGCCGGAAAAAAAAGAAATTATAAGGGAATTTTGTTATTCGGAGATTGACGAAGATTATTGTAGTTTTGATTGAAAAATTAATGCAATTTAGTTTATGATATTTACTTCGTTAGGTAAAGCAGAAAGAAATGTCATTTTTTACATTAAATTTAAACAAATTCTTAATGGTTAAATTGTTATACAAGTTGTGTCTAACTAAACAGTGGATTCACGTTTCTTACAGTTTAAAGCAAGGGTTTCATAGATAACAGTTTTTATCTTTCAATAGGTATGGGAGAAAAGTGAGGGTAGTTACCTAACATATTTAGAAAGTGCATTGCCCTCAAAAATGCCCTGATACTGATTTTTGGTATTTGTGTGTGTTACATTTTACTTCAAGAATTTCATAGAATCTTTCTTTTCTTTTGGGGGCGGTGGGTGGGGTGGGGGTGGGGTGAAGAGGATATGTGAAAAGAGGTTTTGAAATGAAAAATTAAGCTAAAGCAAAGGGGAAAATTCTCACCGCCTAAAATATATGCTTTGTTGAGTAAAAATGAAATTCTGTTGAATTTCTATTGAAAGAAACAGAAAGCACTATTTATTTTCCACTTTTTATTAATATTGTACAGTCAGTTTTGCTTACAACGAGTAAGCAAAAACGATCAAAGGGAGGAAAAAGTTGATGCTTCATTTTTTCCCTTCATTAGACATAGCTTTTAAACGATAATGTTCCCGGAGCCTGTAAATAAAAAAACAAAAGAGTCACTTTTATGTCAACAAATAATTGTTCTTGAAAAGGAATAATTTTTAGAGAGGTACTCGATTTTTACTGCCAATAAGCTGATAGTTTTCCCGTCGCAGTAATATTTCTTTTACACGAAATTCTTTGATCTGACGCTGCTTTTAACCCATACAATACCGCATGAATATTAAAAACTATGATGTTTGCCAAAACACTGAACAATTTTTAAATGTTTTTACTGGTGTATATATTTTTTTCAGATACAAATAGAAACATTATATGATAATTTTTTTCTGTAATTTGTTATTTTGTAATGGAAATCGAGATGTTACTCAAAATTTGTTCATTCAATCCAGAGCAACTACTTTAAAGTAACTTTTTTTTTAATGGACTGTTTTACAAAATTAATTCAAAATGCATAAAAATACATATTTTAAAGGTATAAAATATAGTAGTTATTAGAAATAAAATAATTAGGAGAAATAAAATGCACTTGCAACAAGGTCTATGCGTTTGTTCCGGATAATCAGAATTTTCTTGTATCAACTTGGTCTACTGTATCGATATATTTACCGTAACAACAACAGCAGAGAAAAAATTTAAAAAATGGAGAATAAATTAAAATCCAGGCATATATTTGCATATTTTGCTTGCTTTGCCATTTGAAGGGAAAATAGTTTAAGCTTGCTATAACACAAAACAGTTGAACGTGGTAACAAAACTTACCTTATAGCATTCACTTTTATAAATCCATCTGCATCACTGGGAGTTAAGTCTCCTTGGACATCCATGCTAATTGAAAAATAGAAAGAACGTATGTTGAAAAGAGAAATACGAAGAGCTCAATCTTAAAACTCATCGTTCGTATCATGGCATCCAGAATTCCTTATACAGAGGTGCCAAGTCTCCGGCTTTTTTCGGGAGATTTCCCACCACAATTTTTAGACAGTTGTATTTTGGATTAAATATTTGGACTTATTTTAACCACAAAATTAACCATGTAAGTAAAAATTAGTGGTGGAAAATTTTCCGAAAAAAGCCGGAGACTTGGCAGCTCTGCTTATATGATAATGTAATAAAAAATAATTACTGTTAATTGTTCTCTGTGCCTTTTTTTACAGGTATACACAGTAAAAATGTTTTGTTCAACTAAACAACATTTTAATGGCGTTTTTTTAAACCGGATAGTTTTATTAAAACGAAAAAAAAATTCCTTTAGTATTTAGCTGAATCAACAAATTTTTTCTTGATGCATTTTGCCGATCTAACAAAATTATTCAGTTAAAACAGCGCCAAAAACTTTTTGCTGAATCCATAAAACTTTGTTGAATTCAGCAGTATATACCCACCCAGTATATTCAATAAGAATAAATACCCATTTGTTATTTGTAATATATTGCTTTTTACAACTGCAGACAACGCTTGTAATTGTTTTCTAAGTTTAAACTAATTTGGATTTTCTTGCTTTTCTTTTTCAAAAAGTCAGTTATATTACTAAATGGAGTATGCATTTTCTTGTATGCAATTTCTGATTCGAAGACCCAACCACTATTACCTGTCACGATCTTGATTGCACAATTTGAATGCACTAAAACAGCGGCTCCCAATCGGTGGGGTGCACCCCATTTGGATGGCGCAGAAAATTTGCCTTTGCAGAAAGGGTGGGGGCGAGAAAATCAGGCAAAGAGCAAGTGATAATGCGTGTTTTAAAACATCATCTTGTTTATTTTTTTAAAACATCATCTTGTTTATTTTAACAGCACTGACATCTGCCGAAAAATGGAAGAATGCAAGAAATGCTGGATAGACTGCCCAATGCTGGAAAAAGGGCAGCCGTTGCCATCGCTCGACTTATCTACCAGCAAGATGGTGGACGATCGAAACGTTCATCGCGTGCCACAGATCTAGAGACCCTTTTTTGACAGGGTCTCTAGATCTGTGGCACGCGATGAACGTTTCGACCGTCCGCCATCTTGCTGGTAATTAAATCGAGCGATGGCAACGTCTGCCCTTTTTTCAGCATTGGGCAATCTATCCAGCTGTTCTCGCATTCTTCCATTTTTCAGCAGATGTCAGTGCTGTTAAAAATAATCGTGACAATTTTTTTAGGGGAAATGACGTGCTAAAATGTAAAGGATTCTCGTGGAGCTATGTCACCCGCAGCTATTTTTATAGAAATCAAATCTATTCTTCGTGATTGGCAACAGTCAAAACGTCAGAGTTTGGTGTTCCCAAGTGTCAAAGTTTGGTGGTGTGGAACACTGCGCGTTAAAGCGTTAAAATGTTTTTTCAAACTTTACCGATAACATTATTTTGTAGAAAAGGCGAATATATGTTCATTATAGAAGAATGAAAAACTGTATGCATGCTGAGGAAGGTGAGGGGCAGGGGTTGCCATCGTAAGTTATCTTTTGTTGGGGCGGGGGGGGGAGGGGGACACAATGTTAAAGTTGGGAACCTCTGTACTAAAAAATAGTTGAGATTTTTCACTGTTTTTTCACAAGCTTCGTAAGTGGGAGATATTCATATACCTCGCCAGTTCCTGGTTATATGTGGAAGACATGGACTTTCGAGCTAAAATTCGAACGCTTCCTTTGTACAGCAAAACGCGGACAGTTCCGTTTACATTCTTCTGACTGTGCTTTACACAGGCCAATGTGTACTCACTTTCAGGGCTAAACCATAAGCCTGCAAAATAAAAGAATGTTTAAAAATAGGTAGGCTATAACAATACACTCTTAAACTATGTGATATAAAAAAGTTTTTGCAATTTAAACTGAGAACTTTAAGAATTTATTTTTCCCACCTTCTCATTAATATTCTCTTTCCTAAATTGAATGACTCACTGAGAATTATTAAACAAAATTTAACTTAGTATTCGATTTGCAGATTAATTAATTGACCATTTTATAAAAACAACAATAGTTTTTGATTTTGGCAAAGTGGAATATCTACTAATTTAATATGTTTTCTCGCAGAGCCAAGAATAACTAACTGTCTTCAGGGTAAATCTACAACTTTAATTTTAGTCTGCCCTTTTGTCTGTTTGATGTTGCAGCTAAATAAGTACTCGAAGAGCTGAACAGATATTGGTGAAATATGTACACTAACTGTAAGCCAAGGAAATAACCAGCTCAAAATACATTATGTATAGTTTAAGAAACTCCCTTTAAATGAGTATATTGCCTTGTGATTAAATAGTTGCGCCTTTGGAGATCAGTTGTTTTCAAAATATTGTTTTCCAATACGGTTTATGAGACGTGTACTTCTTTTTTTTCCACATTATAGAATTATTATTTCGAAAATGATAATTTGTTGACTGTTTAGTACAAAATATGCTGAATTTAATCAAAATTTTTGTTCCTTTATATTTGCAGAATAATAGATCATCTCTTGAAAAAATATATGTTTCCAGACCGAATTATTTCGAATTAGTTTTCTAATTTAAGGGAGGGTTAACTGAGACACTATGAAAAACCTGACTGTCTTCATTAAAATAAAAGATGTTTACATCTCATACAGAGGTGCATAAATTACTATAAACGGAAGGATACAGGACCAAGTGGCTGAACATAACGGTGAATCGAATATTTCTAACAGTGGGGGACGTAATAGTTCCTGGTGACGATGCTGGTTTCAAACATCGTGATGCGGATGCTTAATTGCATCTTGTGAAATATATTTCGCAGCATCAGAAATTGCTACTCAGGTCAGTAGTATTGCACCCAATCATGCGTCAGATATATCCAAAAAAGGTAATGAGGCCTAAAGCACTTTTGGAGAGCATGATGGCAACTCAGAGATTTGCAAACGTTATGGGATCGGGGATGATCTTGCTGGAAAAGGTCTCCAGGATATAGTGCCATAAGAAATAAGGCATAAGGAATAAGATAACCTCCATATATTGTTGAGAAGTTATGGTGATGCTTACGATTGGAATCAGGGGCGTAGCCAGAAATTTTTCATGGGGGGGTTACGACTACTGCAACTCACATATATGCATACATGCGTGCGATAATGGAGTGAAGAATATACATTTTGTATGGCAAAAAGTTACTCATGGTGGGGGTTATGACCCCCCCTAACATCAGCACTCCTGAGATCGTGACTATATGTTCTCGCACAACAAATACTGGATGGAGTCACTTTGCTGAGATCATCTACTCACAGACTCGTTTATAAAGTATTCTTACAGAATCGGTATTCATCACTGAAAACTATTCTGGTAGTTTCTTATTGAGATGAAGAATGGACACAGCTGCAGTTCAATCCACAACGTCGATTTTGTTCGGTTAATGGTTGTTAACTTAGAGATAGCTGTTAGCATACGCCGATATAGGTCAAATGTAGTGATGATATGTATAAAATGGCGCCTAATATAACATCGCCTGTAGCTTGCTGAATACCAGGCAAAAATGTCAATGAGATGTTTGAGACGAGATAACCAGGACATTCTGCCTCACTTTCACAACCATTAATCGTTCAGATCCTTTATTCTGGATATGAGCTCCTTATCCAGCATCGTCGTGTAATCGTATTCATGAGGTGCAGTTTTTGTACGATGTGTTGTATTGTTTGAAAATCCAGCTTCATATAATTTAGGCAATCTATAGCTAGGTTCATAATCATCAAATTGTACATACAGTCCCAAAAATCTCGTAATTACCTTCTTCTCCAGGGAATTGTCACATCGAGAGCGAAAAGGACTTCTAAGTGACAGCAGTTGTTACCAGTTTCATAATATTATAATGGCTCACTTGAAATAGGCTCCACATTCATGACTGAAGTTGACATTTCAAACATATGCGTACTTGGAATATGGTTATTTGCATAGGAAATTTTTAGCTCAAATGTTTTTCACGCGTGCTCTGTCTCCTGGAAAAAATGAAAAAAGGTACGAATTTTCGTAAGTAGCACCCATTTTAATGTCCTTTGTCTAAACACGAAATTTACAATGTTTTGTCAATTTTTACAGATTAAGAGGTCCTAATAATTTGAAATCAAATTAGCTGTTTACATAAAACCTACGTTTAAAGTTTTAAAAGAATTTATTTTAATAGTAAAATTGGTTAATTATTAACAGAAGTAGATTCTCATCTTACCATTGTATACTTGTTCTGCAAATCTTGTTGAAAGATATTGTTTAATCTTGTAAACTTCCTAAAACAAAGAAAATTGAAGTATTTAACAATTCGTCATATGCCCAACATGATTTGTGAAGACATTTAAAACTTTCGATGCTATAACTTCTCATATTAGTGTGTTGCAGATTAACAAGATACACAGTTAAAGTGTATAATTTCAAACCGGTATTTAAAGAACTAAACCAAAAATATTTACCTTGTCAAGAATGAATAATTCCAGATCTGTGTGAGCTGCATGCAAAATTGTTCCTGCAGGAGTTTCATAGACTCCTAATTGAAAATAAATTTATAATAAGGTGATTTTTACATTTTTTATTCAATCCATTCAATTTCCTTTCATCACTCCTTTTAAAATGATTATTAATTGCCGTATGAAAATAGCGTTTGCGATCTTACATTATTTACGATACATTTCTTGTAATACACTCTTAAAAGATTATAAAGAAGTTTTCGAGGCGCCCTGTAAAAATACACATGTATTGCTACTGATAATGAGACAATAAACACTTTGAAGATATTCAACTTTATTTTCTCAGTAGCTAAATTTTATTTTGATTACATACATTATTTCTGTTAGAAAATGTGTATAAAGCTTATGCTGCCACACGCTTGTACCTGATTAGCGACGTATTGAACCCAGTGAATGTACATCGAACGATTGTCATTTGAGTGTTTATAAAAAAAAAAGTTATTAATACATGTCAGATACCCATTCACATTAAAATGGGAGAAATAATGTACAATTTTATGCTTGACTTCGTTTCTCTCTGTTTGATAGTTTTTGAGACCATGAACCATTACTTTCCAGTTTCGCTACTTAGGGTCCTGCAGACGTTTTACTGGACGTAAACACTTGATCTCCAGCTTTAATTTTTAACTCTTGCAATTTTAAAATACATAGTTGTGTTGTTTTGTCTCATTCTTAAAATTTTTAGTGTTGTTTATGTCAATGTTCCGAATTCTGTATATTTTATTTTATTTATTTATTTTTGGTGTTTCAGTATTTCTTTTTCAGTTTGTTATCTTATTGCATTTGTTTACTTATATCTTCTATTTTTCTAATTTATTTTCGTGCCCCTTTCTCTTTAATTTTTTATTCTCTCTGGTTTTCTTTTTTCGAATGGCAATTCCTTCTCCTTCGCATTTTGTGTTTACACTTTGTTCTCTCATTCCCTAGCCTGTGTGGAAGCAGGAGCTTTTTAGAGCTAAAGAAAGGTAGACCCTTAGTATCACCCCGAAACATTCGTGCTGTACTACTTTTCTTATACTGTGCATTATTTACAAAGTTTATAACTGATTTTAACCTCAAGAAACCATCTTTTTGTAATGTTTTTATTATATCCGGACTTCACTATGCATCCTATATGGCAAGCAAGTGAAATGATCACAAAGCTAACTTGGGTCTCTAGTCAGATTTGTAACTGCTGAGATGCTTTCCACGTTCTTGTTGTTGTTGTTGTAGTTGGTAATGCCCTCTGGTATGTAAGCAGAGGATGGGCAGAAGGAGCGATTTCCATTTTAATGAGCCCCAGTGGGAGGAAGTCCCACTCAGCTCGGGCTCTTCTAATTTTGAACCAATTCCTGAGGAGGGACCAACCCACTGAAATCGGCACCCCCAGAGGTATCGTTTAACAACTTGGCGGACATTGGAGCCACGACGGATTTTACGTGCACCAGCTCCCAGCAGTCGAGCCGAGAGGAAGTTGACCCTCCCAAGCACTGGCCAAGCTGGATGCTGCTTCACTTGCCGTGTTCTTATGGGAACGGAGTTTAGCGCTCAGACCACTGCGGGACCCACGTTCTTGTTCTCTATGTTAAGTCTCTTCGGAAATGTATTTATTTTCACTTTAACAATTATGTTAACAGTTTTAATAATTAAATACTTAATTTCCGGTAACTTAACTACCTCCGATGAACTCAAATGTGCTTGTGCATAGCTGTAGGAATGATATACCACAAATCACCATTCTGCCAGAGTCGGATATCAATCCAAAGAACTTACACACACGCAATTAATCAGTGGTTTTCTTTCTTCTTAAAGCATTGAACTGGGAAATTACTTAGATGATTTCTGCAAAAGTCTGCATATAATAAGATATAAAAAAAATTAACAAAAAACACTCAAAAGAAACTGGCGTTTAACAGATAAAAAAGATTTTACAAAATTTTAATTATTTCAAGTAATTTATTGCTCACGTGAATCGGGGACTTCATACGAGAATACTAGGAGTTGAAGAACATTGTTGTCAAATAAAAATTTACTTTGTTCAATTCATCACGGCCTTGTAAACTAAACTATATAATAATAATAATAATTTTAACGATTACTGCATAAATACAATCCTACGCTTACAAAAGTTACGGCTACGATTTTAATGCACAAAAGTGTCACAAATTTAGACTAAACATGCAGTTTCAAGAAGAAAATTGCACGAAATATTTTGATTCACTGCCTATGAGCAAGAAAAGAAAATCAAATAAAGAATAAATATGTATTCATAGAAAATATGCGGCCGTCCCCAAGCTATATTCTCTACTATTTTACTAGAATGTTTTATATAAATTGCAACTGTTTCTGAAATAGTTTCTTAAAGTTTTTTTTACATAAGCAGACTTTAAGATAAAACTCAAAATAATGCGGAAAAAGTTACGTCACATGATAAATCGAAGTATTTTATTTCCTTTTATTTATTTATTTTTTTACTAATTAGAAAAGATACAGATTTATGTCACGTCTCAGAAGACTAAGATAACGAATATGATAATCAGTTTAGCTTTCAAGGCATAATTTAGATAACATTTTTAGATAGAATTTCTTATTCGGATAAAAATAACGATAATGCTTAAGTGTTTGAGTGATAATATAAAATACTTCTTTTCCAAATAACTGAATTTCAAAGATTATAGCTTTTAGATTTTGTGTTTAAACAAGAATATCACAATGCATAATTTTTGTTATACATTTATTTATTTATTTACCAGAGTACTATTTTTTTAAGATTCAAAATCTGATGACAATTTTGGTTTCAGTCACTTCTCACAATCGACCGTTTTTGCTATACAAGTAGTAGGCTTTAAAAAAACTTTCAGCAGAGAACACTTTGAAAATCTCAGTAAAATTTTTTTATATGTCTATATTTGAAGTGATCAAAATGAATACCTCTTAAAAATTACCTGTGCAGTCCCAGATTTTCTTAAATGTTTTTGTAAGAGTGGAAAATGTTGAAAAACCAAGAATTCAAGTGTAAGAATCAGTATGATTGTATGTACTCAATTTGTATCTGGGTTTATTGAAAAGTTGTAGTAAAAGAAATTTTAGTATGGAATATCTCTGACTGCTTATTATAAAAAATAGAGGAAGTTGGCCGAAAATGATCTCTTAATGGGAAAATTTGCTTAAAATAACAGAAATGTTAAATAAAACTTTGCTCTTTGTGTTGTTCTTTTGCAACACTACTTTACACAATATTTTTCATAATAAACATACTTTAATAATGTTTTAAACCCAAATTGAGTAACTAAAAAAATAGAATTTTGAAAAAGAGTCAAAAGGTTCATTTTACCCTTACCTAAAGGCAAAATGATCCTTCATTTGAAAATAATAGTAAATTGTTTTTTATCGGAAAATAAATTGTATAAAAGCAATTATAACTATACATAATGAAATAAAATAAGTTTTATAATCATACAGTGTGCGTAATTTATTTTTTTTTATGAAAATTACAAAATAAAAAAGTGTCACAAAAAATAAAATGGAATATTTCAAAATTATAATTCAAAAATTGTGGCCTAAAACAAGCGCAGAAATAAAGTAAATAATGTGGGGAGTCACGCATTTTTTGAGAACGTCTAAAGTGCTGCCATTATAACTAGGACCCGGTACTGTAGGACCCCGACTGTAGAATCTCCATCGACTGCAGATTCTACAGTCGATGGATCACTTTACACGGCAGTATGGTTACTCACTTTAGGGCCTATTACAGGAAAACACCGAGAAACATAACAAACTATACAAGTGTAATTCACATCTAAAAATATACTCTATTCAGTAAACCAAGTCATATTTCCGTACATTAAAGACTGCACTTCTAAATAAATAGGAAAGATTGTGCTTACCTTATAAGAGATATGATAAAACCCAGTTTTTTGAAGAATTCTACTCAAACATGTAATACCCGTCTTACATTATAAAGAACATAAAACGCAGAAATTATTTATATAATAAAAGTAATTCTCATGTCTTTAATTTCTTTTTATTCAAGCATTATTTTTTTAAATATAAAATGCGATAAATTGCCGAAAGTGGCCAAATTTGGCGCAAAATGCACCTCTTTACTTGTAAGCCTCTCGCAATGCTTTAAAAAAAGAACATGATTTTTTGCAATTTTCTGAATGAAATTATCATCAAAACTTGACCAAACTAATATGGGACCATACATAAAGTTCTTCCTTTCGAATAAAAAAATAATTTTTGAAACCGGAGCTCGTGACAAAAAAATTATCGCTGAACATACATAATAAAAACAACAAATTTATAACTTCCTCCTTTTTTAAGTCTGTTAAAAATTAAATTTAAGCTTAAGATAAGCAGTTATGTTATGTATTTAATTTAGAGACTCCGAAGCACTATGAACATTTATTAAATTTAAAAATATGTACAAGACATTTTACCTCTAGACTTAATTCCAATGAATCTATTTTCAACAATATCTATTCTTCCTATTCCATGTTCTCCTCTAGAAATAAGAAATATACATAATTAAAGAGTTAAAATAATACTGATTTGATGTGAAAAGACTAAAGGAAAAAAGGAGAGGTTCAATGATCATTCTAATCGATTAATGAGCAAAAAATATTTATGTTTAAAGAATGTGTTTCTTTTTGAATTTCTCCTTGTACATATCTTTTTGAACTTCTCCTTTCTACGCATCCTCAAGATGGCTTCCTAAAAATTAGATGATTTGTTTAGAAAAAGATCAATGAATTATTAAAAATTAATTCCTTTACTAATATAGAAAAACTAAAGTTTCATAATAAAATTTATGTTTAAAACATTTTACGTTTCAATCTTGATCCTGACTGAAAAACACGATGCGCAGTTATTTAAAAATAAATCATTTTTTTTTTAATGGTAAAAAGGATCGGAGCCTGATTAGAGATTTTAGTTGTTAAGTGATACGTAATCCGTGGATTGTTAAAAAATTACTATAGATCATTAAATTTAAATATGTCTCACAAGTAAGTAGAAAAATGCCACGCCGCCACGAAAGAGAGAGAGGAAAAAAAAAAAAAAACACTTTCGCAACTGTTTGAGTTTTCTTCAAAGAATAACATTAGATCCTTGTTAAAGGAGTTATTATTTATACAGGTTAACTTACAGGTTCAGAGACTATTAATGGGAGAACTTGCAGGGGTTCAGAGACTATTTAAAAAGTCGTACAAAATGTTCATGAGTTAGAATAAATTCATAAAGTGAATGTTAGATTAAAAGAAAAAAAACATAAAAAATTAGCCTACGCGGTCATTAGAAAATTTCATTAAATGTTTGAATAAATGATAACAATAAATGATTACTTGAGTATCAAACAGGCTGAATTAAAAGCTTAAAAGTAGAAAATTATTCGGTATATAAACAGAATAACTGTGTGTTGCGGTCGTGTAAATTCTTGGAATTTGAATTGAAGGAAAATAGGCTTCATCCATTTAATTCGTCTAATAAAATCCATTAACAATTCATTTGAAAGTTATTATTTTGGAGTTGTTTTTTACCCTGTTTCAAGCAATAAAAACAAATAGATTCTGGAAAAAAACCTTACGACAGATTTCTACATCGAAAACAAATTCAAATGTATTCAGCCCTGTTATACTCACCCTACTTCATTGAGATAAATGTACAAATCAAGAGCGTTCGTTTTCACGATTCCATTATTTACATTTTCAATTTTCACCGGAATTCCTGGAAAAAATAAAATAAATAGCTATCATATTTTGTAGATCCAAGTCAAAAGTTCTGTTCACATGAATTATATTTTAAACGAATGCTAAATATTTTCATTAAAGAAGGGCCGCCGAAGGATTTTCGGGCCCCAAGAGCAGGTATTTACGACGGGTCCCCTCCCTCCTCTCTGAAGAAAAAAATTCCATTTTTTTTTAAAATCTAGAAAACAGTTTTGAACACTTTAGAATTACCACACGTTAAATTAACCGTAGGCCATATATACAAAAACCCTGTACATAATAAAACTTCCATCAAAAAATTGCAGATATTTTATCAAAATTATTTTAAAGTAATGTACATATAATTCTGAAATTCTTTCTGAATGTATTACAGAGAATCACTTGATACAATTAAATCTAAGTCTTTTTTTAATGTTGAGTACTCACTATTCGAAAACTAAAGCAGAGTTATTTAAAATTCGTAGCCAAATGGTTAGCTACGAATGCAGCAAAAAAAGATTTTGGAAGACACAAATATTTTGTTTTCCCGTGGGATTTTCATATTTCTTTCCAGTCTTTTTATCACTGCTCTTTTAGACTGCATCTTAAAATCAGAGCTTCTAACCTATGAGTATTTTATTCTGGCACTAACTAAAAAAATTATTTTGCTATGGAATTAGGTAGATCTGTGGTTTGTCGTCCCGCCCCCTGAAGTCTTCTGGGCCTGACTATCACAAAAACGCAATATACGCTAAATTACATTAACTTTAAAATGCTTTACAGGGTTTCCATCAACGGTAATAAACAGCTTGGACTCGGTTGATTCCTTTCTTAAAAAAATTGCAAAATATATCTCATACCTCCATTAAATGTTACATCAAGAATAGACGGCTCATTGGGGCTTTCAATTGGATCTTTCGTCATTCGATAAAGATCAGTTGGTGGCTGAGTCCATGGGTCTTCAAGAATTCCCGATTCATAGCTAACAAATAAACAGCTTGTCACACACATACAAAACATTCATTTTACATTAAATTTATTTCTTAATCTAAATGAAAATCACTTTAAAATATCGAGAAATTTCCATACAACTTGATTATCCGTTAGAGTAAATTATTGAATATGAGCAATGAAATAGTACATACAGTTCAAAAGATTGCAAACATAATTTCATCGTGGAATTAAAAAATAAATAGAAAGATATATTAAGAACAAAATAATTTGCCAGGTACATTTTTTTTTTGCTCTCTTTAAGATATTTCTTGTATACAAAGTACTTCAGTACAACGCAATTTACCTGATATGCATCAAATTGCCATCCATACTCCATGGTGCTTTCGGCGTGACTGGTACGGGGATGTTTTTGCTCTGAAATAAGTAATCAAAATTTACAAAATATATGTACTCGACTATATGTGTCTGTCAAATTGTCTTTATCTGCATATTATTTTAGATTTTAGTATGAACTGTGGTCTATTTCTTTTGTTGAAAAGCAATGTGAAATACTGTCTTGCCTACCTTTGCATATTTGATAAGATCTTGGCGTCCAGGAAACCTTTCGTAAAATTCTGGAAGTCTCCAAGGAGCAATAACCTAAAAAGAGTATAATGCATTTATTCTCCTATTCGCTATCTAACTTAAAAGATAACTTAAAAAAACTGACATGGGCACTATCTAACAACCGCAGACGTCAGTTCGATTAACACATTTTTTATGCACCCCGTTTAAAGTTATTTTATCTGAGAGAGAAGTACCGTATTTCAAATTTTACACATAGTTTTTTTTTTAATGTTAAAGCAGTTCAAAATACAAAATTTCAACATTCTACGGCTACTTGCTTTTGAGTTATGCAAGATGCGTACATGCATGCGTACGTATACAGGACGTCTCACCGATTGTCAAAATGGATTCAACGATGGACAAAATGGATGTTTCCGTCAAAGTCTGACTACCGAAATTGATAGCGATTACAGTACTTATTTTGCATCTTGCAAGGAAGTAAAAGTTTATTGATTCTTATAAATGCCAACTTTATTTTGTTTTAATCCATTAACTCCCATTTCCGGGAATAACCCCCTCTCTTTCCGATTTAAAGTAGCAAGAATAACCAAGGAAAGCTCTGTTCAAATTATTGCATTCCATAAAAGTGATTGTATTTATGCGGCTAGCAACAAATTAATGAAGAACATATTTGAGAATGCAAATATGCATGAATAGTTGCGTTGTTATCAGTCACTAAACATAAAAGAAATTTGACTTGCGATTATATTGGAAACTATGAGATCGAGATTGAGGGGCGCTGTTACAATAGAGTTTGTTCAGTTGTGGCTACAGTCAGGCGAGTAGCCAGGAAAATTTTTCAGGGGGGGGGGATATGCGCCTGGAAAATTTTTCGGGGAGGGTGATATGAACTTATATGTGTATAAATAGACGGAATTTTATCACTAATCCAAAAATTTCGGGGGGGATATATCCCGATGTCCCCCCCCCCTGGCTACAGTGAACAAATTACAAATGTTTTGATTGACAACAGCTAACTTTTTTCATTAAAAATTAAAGATCCATTGTAAACCCATAAATAACATTGGAAAACGGTAAATGTAGGAAATAAACGGTTGGGCCATGGGAAAATATCACTTTTTGCGATCATGGATATACGTGAGAAGGATAAAATTCTGTTTATAATACGAGCTATGGCTGTATTTTCTCTCCATTTGCGTTCGCAAACGGCTCCTCTGTGCTTTTTGACAAAGATTTTTGAACAGCTCTCAGAAATCCTTAGACACAGCTCCGATTTGTATTCCGATATCAGTCCGATTAGCTCTCTCTTTCTGATTGGGATTCATATATCGGCCAAGTTTTGTTGTACTTTTTGATGTGTCTTAATCTGCCATTCATTGTGCCACATAAACTGATTCAATGGCATTTATACATTTTTTCAATACACTGATCATTTAGCATCGATAGGAAGAGAGTTCTATTCGAAATTTTTTCACTGTATCCTTAACCGAATGAAATCTGTTGTTATTGTATAATCTCGAACATATGCTTTCTACTCACAATTCACGAATTTATTTCACTTGCTTGAATAGAGTGAACAGTAGGAATTAATTCATCTACTGTCAAGCTTCTTTTTGATTGCCTAACACTCAAAAGTAGTATGTGTAATAGAACCTCGATTATCCGACTTAATTGGGACGGAAACTATAACGAATAATCGAAATTTCTGGGTAACAGAGAATTTTTCAATAATCATCTAGTTCAATATATAACACCATCATCGAGAACTGTTACTATGACTATTTAAACTGCTAAATAAATACCTAAATTCAAATTACACATGAAAATTTATTGGGAAACAAAAACTTATACGATGATTGAAATGGTGGATTCATCTGGCGTAAATAGGTAATTCTTTTTCGCGCACTGTTACGAAGTTTTCTTAGTACTAGTTCGGAAGTATCACACTGTTCTTGTTATTCCAACCAAACAAGGACTTTTGAAAAACACTCGGAAGCATCATTGCTACTATTCTTTATTTGGGAATCATTCTCGCCTCCGTCGTCATCTTTATCTTCTTTGGTGGAGAATGTCGGACTTCTGCTATAATTTCCTCATCATTAAGCTACTGCATCTTCCATGTCACAATTCAAACTATCTGTGAATTTTTTTTTTTTTTTTTTTTTTTTTTTGGATCCCACATTTTTCAAAACATGACATTGTGCTAAAAATTCGTTGAAAATTCAGTAGCACCATCTTTCGCAATGATAAAGCTTTCAAAAAATGGATTTTGATTAATGGAAATGGTTGTTTTAAAAGTTTAACTGAAAGTCTCGGATAAGAAACGCGGAAGAAAAAATCAGGAAACCAACGTCGGTTAACGGAGCGTTTCGGTTAAACTATAATCGAATAATCGAAGCTCTACTGTACATGCATATGTATACAGGATTGTTAGAACGCATGCCACAGATTGATCACCTCGCTGTAGGTCAGGTGAGCAAGTTGGTGAAGCAAGGACAAAGCTGCCATGCAGCGAAGCAATCAAAAGCATCGTTGCATTCTGAAAAGCAACGATGAAAATATGAAGAGAATCTCTATCGTCGTGTGTTTGAAAATAAGGAGGTGAATAGCTTAAAGAAAATGAGGTGCTAAAATATTTGTTAATCATTGCCCGAGTTTATTTTAAACAAATTATTATGTTTGTCCTTCTAATAGAGATACAAAGAGGAGATTTGACAGGGTAAATAACACAGTACGTATGAATAACATATATAAACTTCGTTTAATCGATACGTATTTACAGCAGTTACAGTTGTTATAGCATGGATTAATGGACAGACGAAAAAAAAAACGGTTGTTACAAATGCGATGGGGGGGAAAAAAGTAAGAGGAATTTTCGTCTTACCTTTATAGTCGAATTGAGTGCGTAACAGCACAATTCGAATCTAACTTGGTCGTTTCCTTTGCCAGTTGCCCCATGCGAGATGTACTGGGCATTTTCTTTCTCAGCCACTGACACTAGTGCTTTTCCTATGCAGGGTCTTGCTAATGCCGTGCCCAAGAGATATCTGTCCTCATAAACTGCTGAAGCTTGAATGGCGGGCCAGATGTAATCAGTGACAAACGCTTGGCGCAGGTCTTCGATGACAACCTGTCACGAAAGACACTAGCTAATTGAAAATTTTCAGCCAGGTGATACCTGAGTTTTAGGTTATTATTTTTTTCAACGGTATCGAACTGCTGAGTAGAGGTAGTTTAAGCTACTTGTAAAACAAATGTGAATAAAAATAACAATAATTAATAGAAAATAATCATTATGTACCATTTTCATGCATTAAAGTTGATAATTTTTGATACTTGAATTCTTCAGTTACCATACTTTAGTCATACTTAACTATATTGGAATGAAAACTAGTGGTTAGTGAACGGAACTCAGCTACTAGTTAGAGAGTTAACATAACAAATAGATACCGATGGTGGTCATTAAAGTCATTGCGGTCATTAAAGTCAAAAGTTAGATGAAGATGTTGTGCCCGTATATAAAAAAACAAACTTAACGTTTTTCAAATTAAAATGAAAATACTTTACCGAAAGATAAACTGGATTTATATTTTGAATTCAAATATACTCTATTTTTCTGATACTTGCTGAATGATCAATGCAAAATTCATTTTGGGTTTCTGTTTACCTTGTATAAAGTCACAGAAAAACACAGGACTGCTGAACCCAAGGAATATAAACACAAAAGTAAAATAATAGAAGGCTTTGATAAGGGAGCTGGTATATAATTCCCATTATATCAGAAAACTTTGTTCATCTCACCAAGTTTTGTACGGATTAAAATAATCAATGTTATATTAAGACCACAGAATCTTTTAATTTATGAAACGTACAAAACTTGAAACATTGGTGATTTTGAAAATAAAGTGAGTGATTGTACTTTATTCCATTTATGCAATAGCCACATTTCTTAAGAAAATAAAACTGACTAGTTAGGCTAGTAAATATAAGCGTTCTTGAACAGAAAACTCAATTTTGTATCAAATTTGCATACTATGCTATTGAGTTTATGGTGCCATAAACTTTTACTCTCTAAAATAACATTATATAATTCAACTGCGTATGGGTAAAAAGCAGGTAACAATTATAAAAAAATCTGGAGTGACTCCATTCGACTTTCCGAACATTTACGATTAAGATCATAACCAAGCAATTAAATAAATTTTAATCGATGAATAATACAGGAAAAACTCTTAGTTGTTTTCAATTTGAGCTCAATCGAATGTACCGTTTAAAGGCTAGCGCACTCTCAAGAATTTTCTCCCATAGGCCATAATGTAAAAGAAATCTTATACACATCAAAATCAATACCGATCTTGCGACGGTGGTGTATGACATATATACCCAATTTGAGCT
This sequence comes from Cheiracanthium punctorium, assembly GCA_038373885.1. Classification (NCBI taxonomy): domain Eukaryota; kingdom Metazoa; phylum Arthropoda; class Arachnida; order Araneae; family Cheiracanthiidae; genus Cheiracanthium; species Cheiracanthium punctorium. The sequence continues at coordinate 1,133,057 of JAWZYV010002471.1, read as the reverse complement.
CAATCGAATGCCCCGTTTAGGAGCTATCGTGTTCACTCACTCACACACACACACACACACATCTCGTAAAAATAGCATAAATGAATTCAGAAGACCTCAAAACGTGTAAATACGCCAAAATCTCGAAGTCGAATTTTTTCATGATTACAATAATGTTCGGAAAGTAAAAATCAACTACTTATATGCAATAAATTACACACATTCATTTAACTATTCACGTAAGTAAGTAATTTTAAGTAGCAGTTTTCATAAGATCAAAGTTTATGCCAGAACTGCTTTTGGGAGGAAAATTCCTAGTAATTTGAGTTTATAAACTTAACAAAAAATAAGAAACTGATAAAATGTACAGTTCACGGTTTGTTTTTGTTTATATGTGTTTATTTTAATTTTCTTTAACTGCTCTTATTGATTAGTTTTTATAATATGAAAAACATATTACCTTGTTCGCTCCAAGTTTCAGGGCTTTCTTTCGAGCTTCTTCAAAATCTTCTTCTTGCCCTACATCTGCCTACAAAAAGTGGAAACAAATAAATTTTGAGTCGTATGAAGTAGTTCTCAAAATAACATGGATATATTTTTATTTTTTAACTGAATCCACTAGAACCAAACTCTTGAGGAACTTGAAAAAATTCTTTATTTCTTCCATGAATCATTTTTAATAACTGGTTACCAGGAGTATGTTCAGTTCAATAAATAATAAAATTTTCATGAGCCCGAGCCCGAACACATCCGAACCACTGTCTTTTCTAATGCTCTCCGGCATCCGCCGAGAGGAGCCTTTCATACAGGATCTTTCATACAGGACGGCGATGGGCGATAGGGAGCGGCTTTATTTTGATGAACCCCAGTGGGAGGAAGACCGACTCAGACCGGGGTCTCTTAATTTTGAACCAATTCCAGATGCGAGACCTAGAATCTGAATCAGCACCCGCAGAGATATCGTTTGAACATGGGGGACATTGGATCTACGGACAGAGTTCACATGCACCAGCTCCCATTAGCGTACACGGCTCCACAGGAGTCCAGACGAGAGAGGTTTTCACCCTCCCAAGCGTTGACCAACGTCGGCCTAACGTCTTCACTTTCTGTGTTCTTATGGGAACGGAACTTAGGCCACCGCGAGACCGAATACAATCGTGCATTACAGAGTCCGAGCTCGGTTCAGACCCGGCCTGAGCCCGTTTCATCATTATCGTACAGCGGATAGTCCTGTTTTATCCATATCTGTGCTGACGTTTTTCATTTCCTGGTAAGATTCTCCCTTCTTCGAAGAGACACCTGGTTATGTTAAACCTGTCACTCACTACATTTTAATACGCCAACAGGCACCCACTAATTTGAATCTAATTGCACGAAACGCTGGTAATATACGTGCTGGTAACATGGCTCCCCATTGCATGTTAATCATACAACATACTCTTTTTAGAATGTAATTTAATCTGAAAATACTACACGGTCTAAGCGAAAAGCTTCAGTGGATGAATACGTTAATTGAAAATTTTCACACAACACACGCAATGGTAATAACTACCACTACCAATTTTATTAAACATTAATGATATATTGTTTATCATAAACATATACTTTAAATTTTAAGCTATAACACCGGTCAACAACAAAAACATTTTTGGGGGGGTTTTCTGTTCTCATGCTTAAATTCTGATTCTAGACATTGAAAAACACTTATATTTTCATATTTAGTTCTTAAAGTTTTCTTTTGTCTGATTTACGTCGATAAGTATATTTTAATTTATTTCATAAACGAAGGATGGCAGCACTTTGATTAACCCGAAAGTAAACTGTACTATTATTTGTAACTCTGTAGTATTGCTTTTAGTATTATTTGTAGTATTATTTGTAATATTATAATTTATTTGTATTATTATTTGCTCATACGAACATAAAAGAAATACGAAAAATATTCACTTTTAGACATTAATTTCGTATTAGTTTACATTTATATGTTATTGTTTATCACAAATCTTGAATGAAAAAGACTTTTATATCCAGCAAAAACTTTTCTGATCATAATTTAGAGTGGAATTATAAAAAAAAAAATATAAAAATCAATGATTTTTGACAAAAAGTTGAAAAATTGTTTTAATTTCTACAAAAGCAAACTTTTATTTAAAAAAAAATATTTTCCTTAGTTTTGGCGTGAGAGAAACTAAAATTTAACATGTAGAAGTCAGATCCAAAAATCGTGTTGACCGGTGTAATTAAATGTAGAATCTCTTGTAAAGTTTCATTAGATGAAAAAAAAATCGAAACATTTTTTTCGAGTTTGTATTAAAATAAAATTATTTAAAAAAATAAATTGTATGAATCTGCAACCAGCCCCCTCTGGCCCAGGCCCTGGACCCATGGAGTCCACCCAGCCCCATCCTTGTAGGGTCCATGGCTGGTCATACGTAGTTGAAAAAAAGCGGTGTGGGTGAGAAATCAATTTGATTACCACAGCAAACATTGCTAATTTCAATTCTAGAAAGTAGCTAACAGTAAAATACCAAAAATACTCAAAAATGTTTGAAAACTGTTGAGAAATTATAGGAAATTTACCATAAATGCAATGACATTGTATCCTTTTTCCAACAGCCACACAAGTATGCAGGAAGTATCCAGACCTCCACTGTACGCAAGAACTACTGTTTCCATTCTGATGAACAATATTATTAACTGTTTTTAAACGTTCTGGCCTTCTTCAAAACTCCAAAAAGAATTAAAGTAATATTTCAATGCCTGGAGCCTGTTCTTTGGACAGCTGCCGTAAACTCACCCGTAACTATGCTTGCCTCTATCTCTGTATTTCGTCAGTTTAAAAAGAACTCTCTCATCATCAGATAACACTGATTTCCGAAATTTCTTTTCCTTTTTCCATCCGTTTTTAGTTCCTTTTTCAAAATCGAAAGAGTGTGGATTCTTCTAAATTGAGAGCCAATGGTTTCCGTTTATTAATTTATTATTCGAAAAACGGGTAAATAATTTTTATTGACCGCCGCTCCCCCCCCCCCTCATTAGTATAACACTCTTTATAGACACAGCCTGGTCAATGTAGAAGAAGTATATAAGAGTAAAGTAAATTTAAAATAAGGTACGCTAGATGCAAATTACCTAGGTTAAAAATGAAATTGATTTCATTGCGTCGAATTTATCTTTAACTGCTGATTTAAATCAACCAGTTTTAATATTTTAAGTAACCACAAATGAGGGAAAGGATTGTGGTTTTTCTCTCAACACTGAAAAAATTTTAGAAAACAAAAAAAATGCCTCTATAAATCAACTTTTTAATATTTTCTTGTGCTTTCATTAATGAAAGTTTTGAATGTGTTCATCATATGAGATAGTACTATATTTAGCATAATGATTCAACGAAGTACTTCTTCAAGAATCCGAAGAAACTGTATTTCTAAACTAAAAAATCTAGAGTGACTCCACTCAACTTTCCGGACACTTGATATTTACCAGCGTTTAAATAAATTTCATTCAACTCAATCGGATCAAGTGTTCAGAAATCATTTGAAAGTAATACTTTATAATACTTCAATCATATAAAGCAGGTATGGGTAACCTTTGGAAAGTTGCGGGTCAAACTTGAGGATGTTAGCGAAGTTGCGGACCATACTAATGACATGTATATGGGATTTTGAATTGTTTATATGGGCTTTATATGGAATTTCGATAGGTTCCGTGGGCCGGAGGTTTAGGTAATATAAAGTTAGGTGATTTTTCGAACAATGTAAGAGTTATCAGGGCTGTGTTTTTAAGATTTATTTTTGGACCGTACTTTGGAAATATTTCGCCAAAGTTGACATTCTTACCGTTGATGAATGGTGGACTTTTATTTCTATGCTTCTTTCCTACTTTTAATTTATGTGTGCTTCTAAAAGATAATTTCATTTTTGTGTTTACAAATCCAAAGTGATTCAAAGTGTGTGGGATGAGCATCAAGACATTCTCAGTTCACGCGCAGGATCTTGAAAGATGTGTAAAACTCGTGACAGAATCCTCAAGAAAAACTTGTGGAACGTGAAAATTTCCAAAAATCGGCCGAACTTTAAAGCAAATGCACGATCGGAAGATGCAAACCGATTTTATTTCATTTTAGACCGATTTCTATTACCGACTCTTTTTACCGATTCTTTTACCGATTTTTATTGAAATCCTAACTTTTTCACGGTATTACTAGTTGGGCAGGGGGGGGGGGTTGGAAGAGATAGAAATTGCTTTTTAACTCTTTCCAACAAGGAAAAGGAAGAAAAGTGTTTATGATTTCGGTTTGTCTGTCTGTCCGTCCGTGATCTAACTCTCGTAAAAAATACGTCGATTTCTACAAAATTTATATATTTTATTCTTACCTACTGTACCATGTACCCTATTGAAAATGGTCTATGTTGCATTTATAGCTTTTCTACAGGAGCACTCAAAATATTCCCAATACATTGCGCTCTATGGGAAGTAATGCTTTACACAGTGTATCATCCTACTACGTAGTTACACTGATCCCTGACTCTCTAACAATTCCTCAAGATAAAACTTTTTCCGCCATTACTGCAAGAAGATTACGAAGTTAGGGACATGAAGCCTAATGACATCCACACCATTTGTACGATCCGCTTGAAAATTTTCATAATCATGAATAAGAATATAAGAGAACAATCTGCGCTACTTTAAAAAATCTGAATATCTGTGACCCGTTCCCTCATTTTAAAGAGATTTTTCGCTCTTTTCAGCTACATTTTATTTCCCAGAGTTAAAAAAAGTTAATCATTTGAGTGACAAAATTAGCTATATTGCAGGTGACAATGACTCCGTATTGCTGTCCCAGTTATCAGGCTTTTTCCAGATTTATGTTTATTTATCTATTTATTTTTAAATAAAGTGATTTCGTCGGGATGTCCCAGCAAAACGAAATCGTTCGAATGCGAAAAAGTTTCTGCACGTTCTCAAAAGAGCATGAAGTTTGATTTGAGTATATATTATAAAAATTGAATATGAAGTTATTTATTTTAGGTGGACGAAGATTAAATATATTAAACTAGAAGTCAAAGCCCGTTGTGGTGGTAATTACAATAGGCGCTAGGAAAACAACGAAAGCATCTGCATACGCCATATATTTGATCCTCGTCCACCTAAAATAAGTAACTTCCTATTCAACTTTTATTATAGAATCAAATCGGATTTCATGCTTTTCTGAAAACGCGCCGAAACTTTTCGCATTCGAACGATTTCGTTTTGTGTACCCCTTCCCCCCCCCCACCTTATATTAGTGCTTCAAGCAGACGATTACTTTGATCTACCCTAGTGTTCAAATTTAAAAAGTGTAATTTTTTGAAAATGAACGAGATGAATATTTTTCTTTAGGGAGTATTTTTTCCTACCTTTATTTTGAACATTTTTTCATTACTTTGTGCACTTATTCTAACAGATAAAGAATTAAAGAGTGTTATCATCTTGTGGGCCCAGTAGAGACATCGGGAAATTTGCCAAGTAAAATTAATAATGATCAAAATCGATTTTTCCGGCAAAATCTGAATACCGAAGTTTTTCCGGTCATAGTACTTTATTTACTTCGTATAAGAAAGTAAAAAAAATGAAAGAATAAAATAAAATGAAGTGAAAGACAAATTTGACTATTTGGTACTCATAAATTGAACTAATTGTTTTAAGGCCCTAAAGTTCGGGTGATAGCTCATTTTCCCCTCCTCCCCCCCCTGTAGAATACCATCAATCATAGCAGTGGCGTAGCCAGAAATTTGTAATGGGTGGGTGGGGTGTTACTACTACTGCAACTCTCACATACGTGTGTGTGATAATGGAATGAAGAATATACATTTTGTATGGCAAAAAAATTCCTCATTGGGGGGAGGGGGTGACCCACCTACTCCTCCCCCCTTGGCTACGCCTCTGAATCATAGTAGTTCGTTACTCTATCAACTCTCGCTCGAAAAAAATATACTGAGGCTATATACATTTCTTTAAAAACAGTTTCGAAACTAAGGAATAAAAAAAGAGTTATTTTTTAATGTTCTGAAATAAAAAAAATTTCGAAGCTTATTCAAAATGAAAAATACCGTGTACAGTCTACTCTTTCAAATTTATTCCTCTTTCAAAATATTGCATGTGAACAAACTGTAAATTGTTCAAATCAGATATTCCACCGTATAGTGCAATCTATATATAGGTAAGTGAAATTCGTGGTATTAAAATTTCTAAGTGTAAAGCAAACACAATATTAATCAGAAGAAGAAAAACCAAAATAAAAGGTTTTTAGGGAATGTGTAAAAACTCTCTCTACTCTCAAAGCAACAAAGGGTCTTAAACACTCCATTTGTCCTTTTATTATAGCATCATTTTCTAAACTATAAAAATTTTATAATTGTTTCACGTAAAAAAAAAAAAAAAATGCAATTCAGTTTTCAAATTATTTTTTCTGTTATCTATTTTGCATAGATTATAATTCTTACAACTCCAGACATGATCCATCTATGTCGTTTAATCATAATTAGTCTTTGCCTTATATGGTTCCGTATAAACTTGCAGTTAGATAAATACCACTTAAATGATGGATAACTCATTTTTCACATTAACCCTTTAAGGCGCAGTGTGTCCGCTCTGGGAACACCAAACTCTGGCGTTTTGACTGTTGCCAGTCAAGAAGAATAGATTTGATTTCTATAAAAATAGTTGTGGGAGACATAGCTCCACGAGAATCCTTTACTTTTTCGCACGTCATTTCCCGTAAAATAATGGTCACGATTATTTTTAACAGCACTGACATCTGCTGAAAAATGGAATAATGCGAGAACAGCTGGATATGTTGCCCAATACTGAAAAAAGGGCAGCCGTTGCCATCGCTCGACTTAACTACCAGCAAGATGGCTGATGATCGAAACGTTCATCGCGTGCCATAGATCTAGAGACTCTTTCTGACGATAGCTAGCCGAACGTTTGGATCATCAGCCATCTTGCTGGTAGTTAAGTTGAGCGATTTCAACGGCTGCCCTTTTTTCAGCATTGGGAAAAGGTTACGCCTCAAAGGGTTAAATGAAGAAGCAGCGAGTGAGATGTAGCAAATCAATAAAATAAAAAATAAAAATTCTTAACTACTTTCTATCATAGTTGACTCGATTCTTACGTTGTTTATGACTTAAGAGAACTCGCTGGCTCAAATGAGCTGACCCACAAACTACATTGCACGAATAAAACTGTGATGTCATGGCTATTTATGAATTGTTTCTCTTAAAGCCGGTTTCCGGCAGTACCTATTTGTGCCCGTTAACCGGAAAGACAGTGGCGAAGAGCTTGGCCTTACAGTTAAGTGAATAATTGAGTTGGGGAAAGGAGAGAAGAATGTCAAACTGGTATTAAAGCAATCATTAAAACGCACCGAGAAAAGAAAAAGTCTATGATTTAAAATACCAGACATACAGGGCTGCTGCTCCGTACTGCTGGGAGACAATCCTAGCGCTCTCGTGCACAAGGATAATAGAGGGTGTACAAAGAAATTGAAAGCGTTGTAGCGCGACTTTTTATTATTTAAAATCAAATTCAGAAAAATAAACCATCAGGGTCTGCCTCAGGTGTGTGCGAATCGCACACGTACGATTTCGGTAGGGGCGCCGAAATCTGAAAAATTCAGAAAAGTAATATGTTTAAAACTATAAAAGTTTTATGTAATTTTAAAGGAAATTTAACCGCTTGAATAAATTAACTTTTTTCAATTAATCAACATGTTCAACCAATCAACTTGAAAAAACAGACTGGCTCCATTGTTATGGCAGAACTGAATGGTTGTAGATGCTGAGTCACAATCACTATCGCATGTTTAGTTCATTTCTTAATATATTAAAATTGATATTAATTTTCCCATGAATATTAAATCATAAAACTTTTGCTGTAGTTATAAAATATGCCTGTTATTTTCTACCTGATGTAACAGTAAACTCAATAAAAGAATTCGTCAAGAGTTTTGCTTTTTGCACAAGTACACTACAGTACGCCGAGTGAAGTTTGAAAAAATCAGTCAAAAGAATTGGTGCTAAAATAAATTATTAAAAAATTTTAATGAAAAGGTACTAAATGCTTTAATGTTTACTACTTATTACTATTCATTAGTTTTATATTTTGGTTTTTAAATTCTCTAAAATGGCATATTCAGGTATTAAATTCTCCCAGATTTTAGCTATAAAGCGCCCATACCATTTTTTGGAGGGTTTTCTTAACGCAATTTCGTTATAAGGCGCATTAAAACTCATTCTTGCACACACAGCATTTTATTCCTAGGCCGCCCCTGTAAACCATGCCGAACACATCCATTCTAAACAACAGTCTTATTTGAGCTAACCATGTAATTAACACGTGTTCGCTCCGAAAAATTTTAATTTTCTGTAACCAAATGTTTACATTTTGCAAATATAAATTATATAACTAAAAGAATTAATACAGACTTTTCTCATACTGGTGAAATATTTTTTTAAGTTACTGGTTATTCCCAGAAAAATAAACAAAATAACTGTTTAAAAATATGTCTGTGGCTCTGCTCAGGTTAGTTACCGGAATGGTGGCATAGCTGGGTGGTAAAAGCCTTTCCTTTGACAGCAATGCCAAAACCTTAAACTTAATAGTTACAATAAATAGACTACTATCAAAGGTAATCTTGTAATATTAATGGCCCGGCCAGTTTAAAAATCATTAAAGCTAAGTCCGCGCCGTAGCCAAAATAGAAGAAGTGAGGACTATCCATGTATACTAATATTGAATCAGGAATTAAGGCCCAGCCTGCGTCAACTGATTGATAATAGATGTCGTTACAGAATAATCGCCTTTTTACTTTTGATGCTACTTTTATACTTTTGATACTTAAAACATTACAGCATAAATCATTGTAATTAATTTATAGTATAACAAGAATTTTTACAGAAAAACTTTTAAAGTTAAAAATTTAATTTCATTTCATTTAAAGGCAAGAAATTAGGTTGTAGACCCTAAATTATGCGCTTCCGAACTAGTAAAACATATAGTCTATAAATTATTTTTACAGCAGCAACTTATTAATTTATTTATGTCTATAAATTACTAAACGAAAAAGATCTATTGATAAGACGATTTGTAAAATAATGTTTAAAATCCAAAATGCTTTATGTCTTTTGGATTTATTTGGATACTAGTTGACTAGTTGAATGTCCGTTCTTCGCACGGGGACGAAAGCCCCACCCCATCCATTTAAAGCAAAAGGTTTTAATTCTTTTAAGAAATACAGAACAGATGAAAGGCAACTAAATTTCTTCTATAAAGTGATATGGAAAAAATGTCAACTGTGATAAAATATCTATAGGAAATAATATATATTCTAGAGGAAATATAAAATATTCTAGAGGAAAAAAATTCATTGTATCGTAATTTCTGGAAGTGTCAACACGGAGCGTTTGCGTGTTTATATGTACGGATTTTTGCATCTGCGGTTTTTAAAAGTGGTTTTTGTTCTGAGAGACCATTGGCTTATTCTGCTGTTTCAAGCTGAAATTAGACCTGATGCCTCCTTGGTCAGCTCTTGAGAGCGTAACAACTTTTCCATAACGTAAAATCTGCATTCTATCTACTTGCCGTGCTATAAATTTGAAAAAGAAAGCTACAATTAGTAGAAGAAACTACCAAAACAAAAATTACAAATTATGTATTTTTTCTCAGCTATGCTTGTTGATGTACAGTTTTCAGTTCTAGGGAGTTTATTTGACTACTTGATATCTATGAATTTAGCAGTTTATTTGCGGCCCTGTCGGTTGTCCAGTGTGCCGCCCCCAAGCACGGATCTTTGTCGAACTGTAGAGGACGAAAATTCCTGAACAAGTCCTGATTTGACTGCTTGAAGTTTTGTGTACTATCTGCAGTTACGAAGCTATAAGCTTTCTAAAACGACGACTATTGCGTAATTAACAAATTTTTTTTTTTTTTTTCCACTTTACATCGCATTAACTCCATAACACTTCGCTGTACTGTAAAATTCCTCGAACAAATCTTATAGAGAATTTAATGATCTGCAAAATCCATGTATACTTTTTTTTTAATGATTAAGGGTGTAGATGTAAATTCACACAAAAAAAGAAAAAAATAGACATTCCAAGTTTAGTTCAGAAACAATCTTCGGTTCATTATTTCTAATTATAGAAGAATCACCTTTCATATCAAACGAAAAATGTACAATGATACAAAATGAACGTAACTGTATGTTAAAGAGCAGAAGGTCCAGGTTCAGGTTCAAGTTCATGGAGGACTAACAGTCGATTCTATATGAGGGTTACAGCTGTTGTTAATGTTAGTCCCCAATATTTGCGAGGAATCCGTCTGCTTTAGAGCCTCCGGCCACGCCCATCGGGTCAGCGAGGATATTAAACACAAGAATAAACACAATTTTTTTCCTGAGTACGATTCTGGCCATTACCGCCACTTAACCTGACAAATTCAATATTGAAATGAAAACTAAGCTAATTTTTGGAGCTCTTAGTAAAAGAAAATGCATATTATGAAACAAACAGGCATTATTTTGCATGAGTTTTAAAAATTCTCAGATTCTTAATACTACTAAGGTATTTTGCAGTTTTTCCTTCATATTTTTGGAAATAAACTTTTCAATTTACCCGAATAAGCTGTACATAGGGTGGATCGAAACAGGCCCGGACTGGCCAGGGTGTCCAACTGTCTGCAGACGGGTGGGCCCCCACCCTCGGCGGGCCCTCCCTGCTGAGGGCGGGCTCCCAAACTGAAAAAAGAAAGAAAATGAAACAAAAGTGCTATACTGATAGCACTTAAATGAAGTTTCCAGGGGCGTAGCCAAGGGGGGGTTTAGGGTGGTCATAACCCCCCCCATGAGGAATTTTTTGACATACAAAATGTATATTCTTCACTCCCTTATCATACACATGTATGCATATATGTGAGTTGCAATAGTCGTAACCCCCCTCCATGAAAAATTTCTGGCTACGACCCTGAGTTTAACACTTACAAAATTTTTTGCAGCTGCAATTGCGCCCCAATGTAGTTCTCAAAAATTTTTGAGAGAGGGTTCCCGAATGAACAAGGGATATTAATTAATATGAATGACGCATATTAAGTAATAGATCAATATTTTATTAATGCATTAAATATCAATCATAATTAATTATTAATAACACTATTCCTTCCCCATACCCTGAAAGTTTACACATCCTATTATTTGTCGTTTACACAATAACCCGGGTCCCCCTTCTCTTGAGACGGGCGGGCCCCTACCCTCCCATCTTGGCCTGGATAAAAAAAAAGTCTATCTCCTGAGGTCTCAAAAGTTGTATATTGATATGAATAAGACGTGTGTAAAATTTGAATGTTCTACGACAACGTCTTGGGGTTGCGCATCGAGCTTGAAATTCAGATATTTTTGAAAAATATGACTTTTTTTTTTTAAATCGGCCAAAAATATTCTTTTCGAATTGTTAGGCTCCCGAGGTTTTAGAAGCTGTACCGGGTCCAAAAGTCTGGACAGTTGATCCAAAAGTCTGGACAAACTTAATAATTCGAAAACGAATCAAGATACAAAGATACGGTTTGCACCAAACGGATGGAAAAGAAACCGGGTTTTGTGTGACAACGAAACGAAAATAGTTTTCTTGGTGTCCAACAGATGGCGCTGACGGATTTCTGATATAGGATTATGCAAAGCGACAAGCGATATAAAAGGGAGCAACTGGAGCAGGTAATGGTAGTCGAAGCTTATACGCATGAAAATGATGTCCATAGTTGAGAAAGCCCTCTTAGTCAAACTTTATTATAAGAATGCGGAAAGTGCCACAGCGGCATTGCGAGCATATCTCTACATGAAGGGCATGCGTGGCAGAAAAGGACCAATAACACCTTCTGCGTTGATCAAAATGATGAAGAAATTTGAATCTACCGGATCTTTGGCATCACGAGCAAAAAGTGGTCGTCCCTCAACAGCCGCTGCTTGTCACGACAGTGGAGCAGACGGTGCAATCTATGTCGGCGATTTCTGCACATGGGGAGAGCAATGCCCGAAAAGTTTCGAGGCAGACAGGAGTGTCGTACGGAAGTGTGTGGAGAGCACTGCGAATAACTCTGAAACGGTATCCCTATAAGTTGCAACATAACCAAGAACTGAAACCTCCTCACTTCGACTCTCGTCGAGATTTTGCCAATTGCGTATTCAATAAAATGGAAGAGCAGCACGACTGGCTTTACACTGTGCTTTGGACAGATGAGGCCCATTTCACACTTTCTAACGCTGTTAACACCCACAATTGTCGAGTTTGAACCACACAGAATCCACATGCGTTTGTTGAGGTACCCTTGCAACAGCCTAAAGTGACAGTCTGGTGTAGCTTCACTGCTGATTTCATAAGTGGTCCATTTTTTTTCGAGGAAGTCACACAGACGGGTTTCAAAATAGTTTCTGTCACTGGTCAGCGATTATGCAGCACTGTTACAGAACAGCATCATTCCTGAACTGCAAGCGCGACAGGCACTTCAAACAGTCACCTTTATGCAAAATGGAGCACCACCTCATATTACTCTGCCTGTGCAACATCTGCTACACTCAACATTTGGGGAGGATCGCATTATCAGTCGCTCTTTTAATTAATCATGGCCTCCAAGATCTCCCGATCTTACGCCCTGTGACTTTTGGCTGTGGGGATTCTTGAAGTCAAAAGTGTACCGCGAGCGACCGGCATCGCTAGCAGCACTGAAAGATGCCATCCGCCAAAATGTGTCTGCCGTAAAGAAATGCTACTAAATGCTGTGAACGGTGTGGTCACACTGTACTTCTGAATGATGGGCAGCATATTTAAAATTTACTGTGGTACCAATTAACTCTAATTAAGCTGACTTGTAAGTTGTCAACATTTTTTTTTTCATTTGTAAATCATCTTTTGGTGAAATAAAACACTATAGCGCCATCTGTTGTTCGTCAACAGAAGTATTTTCGTTTCGTTGCCACACAAATCCCGGTTTCTTTACCATCCGTTTGGTGCAAACCGTATCTTTGTATCTTGATTCGTTTTCGAATTATTAATTTTTAAAGTTTGTCCTGACTTTTGGATCACCCGGTACTTAAAACGTTGTATGGTTAATTATGCAGGACGTACTATAAAATTAAGTAAATAACCGATATTCTATAGCTTTTTTGAATCAGTTTCGTTGTTTATTTGAATCTACGGCTAATTAATAGGATTGATCTTGTGCTTATTGAAATTTTCGAATTTGAATTATTTTGAATTATAAATGTATTACAATATTGTTTGTGTAACTTGCACTTACTTTGTTAAGGTACAGAACAGTAAAATGTCCAACCGAAGTTTGAGTCAAATTTCCTACTTCCGTCGTCCATTTACGTCCTGATCGTGATTTTAAAACCTCTACTTGATTCAAAGTATAATTGATATACTGGGCTGGTTTACAATGAAGAGATTAATGGCCGCACTAGACTCGTCACTTTCGATTTCACTATCAGTTTCAACGTTCGGATCTTGAATATTGTTATCCAGACTCAGATGATTCACCAAAGCAATCTAAATTCACACCATCTTCACAATCACTTTATTTATCATTCGCAGAGCATCTTCTACAGAAAGTCCTTTCCGTTTGCGTGGCATGTTGCAGTTTCAGACATCAGCTCTGAACTGACAAACTCCGTCAAGTAACAGCTGCAATGATCTGTGCATAGATAGAGAATACAAATACACCGAGTGCTACACTTTAACGCAGTGCAACACTTAAGAGACTCATAGCATTACTCTTTATTCTGTAGCCATAGCATTATTCTGTGACCTGGGGTCCGAATGGACCCCAGGTCACAGAAATATAACATGCATGTTTAAAATAAAAAAATAACCCTAATAACCCCGGGTATTAGTGCAATTAAATATTTACCCTGTGTTACATACATAATGAGGTGAGATGTCACTGGCAGAGCCTGATTATGACCAACAGGGGGCCCCGGGCATTGGTGAATTTTGGGGCCCCCATCTATGAAATTTGTTTTATTTTTCATAAAATTTTGATATAGAGAAGAATATTTCAGTGCAACATTGGATATTGGGGCCCCTTTCGAGCCGGGGGCCCTGGGCAAAGTCCCGATTTGCCCATGCGATAATAAGGCTCTGGTCACTGGCTATGAACTCTCTAAGAACCATATGATTTTGTGGCAATAAGTTGAAAGTGCCTAGGTTCCAACAGGTGACTGGGATTACCTGTCCCAGGACATAGTGATAGGGTTAAACCCTCTCTCACGGTTATCATGTACACTTCCAACTTTGCTACGACACAACGGTGAATATTTCCTTCTGTGTCCAGGGACTCTACCACCATGGTGTCGTAGAATACCAGTGACGGATATTTCTCGCTCTCGGATAGTCAGAAACTTCGGATAAATAGCCGCGACTCTCCTTTTGGTGCTACCACGATGAGTGTCGAATAAAACAAGCGAGTATTTTTGTGCTTGCTAGAGGTCTATCCGACACTCAGAGCGATCAACCAATCAAAACACTAGACTTACCCCCTTTTTCTTAAACGAAGGCATTGTGTTCAGAATTTTCGAAGACTCCGGAGATATCCATCACGAGTGGAAGCCCGTTTTTGACAGACCCACCGTGCTAGGGAAAGGGGTCCTTTTGTGGAAGTAGTTGACACTCCACGATCCACACAATAAAAACCCATCCATCTCGTACTCCCCGACCGGAATGTAAGCTTTCGCCTTCATCCAACGTATCGAGAAAAAACAGCATTATTTCCGATAGTCAATACGACAGTGAAATAATCACGATAGGATGGTAGTAGGGCATATCGGATAATTCTCGGATTGTGACGTCATGAGAAGAGAAGGCTCGATATATTCGCTAGCGAAAGCTTTCCGATACTATGGTGGTAGAGATCCAGTGTGTTGTCTTCTAACAATGATCTTTGGATGCCGGTTGAGCCTTGCAGTCAGTAGACATTCAAAGATATTTATTGTAAATTAAGTCTGAGCACAGAGAAAATTTTTATCATCTTTGCAACGATGGGAGCGAATAAATCAGTTAAATCCCAGACAGCACATAAGCTTAAATCAAGCTTGAGATTTGGCTTGGCAATGCAAGGTTGGCTTAAGCTGGATTTTCACTTGCAAAGTGCGGTGATGGCTCCATCTGTGAAAGATAATGGACATTAATTGTCTAGCGTCCTCAAATTTGTTGAAAGTTCGTAAAAGATGTGTTTTAACGGGGATGGGTTTTTTATTACCAGTGCCATATTACCGGCAGGGCAAACGGGGAAACTGCCCAGGGCCTACAGATTTTAGGGTCCAAAAATCTTACATCTTACACTTTTGTAATTTTAAAATAAAATTACAAAGGATAAAAAAAATTCAGAAGTTAAATAATTTTTTTAATTATAAAGTATGAACAATGAAAATAATTCAAATTTATATTTTTATAAATTAATTTAAACTTATTTTTAATTCTTCGAAATGCTCTATATCAATATAACATACCAATATGTAGGAAAATAACCACATTTGTAAAGAGAATTTTTAGCGTTAAAAAATAGCAAAATTTTTCAATTATTTGTTATTTTAAGAAATATTTACAAAAATGACTAAAGTGTTTGTATTCCATACATGTTAGCAACTGTGATACAGCATTTCGAAGTAACGTTTAACTATCTGTTTCTTTCATTTCAGATTACTTAACACAAAATTTGTGTTAAGTAAGTAAACCCCTTCTATTTTTTCAAATATGGAAATTCTTCAAAATAAAATGCAATTATATTACGAAATCGATTTCAAAATCACACATAACATTACTTTAATTTTGATGCATCCCATGGAAAAATAAAAGAAACAAATAACACATCGCCCACTTATAATCTGGCGAGAAAACAGCGCGGTAAGTCACTTCAAACTTTAGTCAGAGCTGCACAAGGCGCCGGTGGCGGAATGGATAGCGTGCTCGACTGCGAAGCCAAAGGGCCCGGGTTCTATTCTAGCCACGAACACTCGATGGACTTAAATTGAATTGAAATTTCAGCGTGGAGGGGGAAAATGCGCGGCAAAATAAATTATGTGGGGCGCGTTAGCCAGCGGGCGCCCCGTGTATTTAGAAAAATTTTTTGGGGGAAATTTTTTTAAGCTTGAAACTAAGCTTGACATTTCAAGCTTGAAATGTCAAGCTTAATGCAAGCTGGGCAAGTGTAAACTAGAACACTTGATTCAAGCTTGCATCAAGCTTACACGATTGGAATTTTCAAGCTTAATTCAAGCTTATTGACTTGATAAATCAAGCTTGCTGCAAGTTTGATGCAACTTTGCTGTGCTGTCTGGGATAAGGGTTAAATTTTAAAATAAAAAGTATGGCCAGGTCCTTAGGGAATTCACCGTTACTAAGTTTATGGAATTTTAATTGTATGGAAAATAAAACTATATAAATCAGCTACATATTAAGAAAAATCATTTAGATAAAGCTGAAAAATAATTTATTATGCATAAGGCGACCATATTTGGATACAGTAATTTGGGGACAAATCAAGCATTGTCCTCGAATCTAAACTAAACTTGGGGACACTAGAAAATATTTTCGAGGACACAACATATTACCATGTACACCCTCCAAAAAAGTATTCGTGTAAGAGATAAATTTCCTATTTTAGATTTTCGAATAATAATTGAGTTTTTGAAAAACGTAAAACGTGACAGAAATATGGAAAGTATATTTATACATAGCCTAATTCATATTATATGATAAATAATTTTTAATATACGAAACCAACGTAGGAAATTTTTACTCGAATACTTTTTTGGAGGTGTATGCCAGTATACCCATACTTTAAATCTTGACTGACTTTGATACTTAAAAATGAACTCTAATAGCTCTTTATATCAATTGTGTATTCTTATTTCTAATAAATTAATGGAAGTATTTCATTCATTTATAAATATTTATTTAAACCAGAAATATGAAAGGAACATCATGTTGAAATATTGCAATTTATTCAAAATTTAACTCTTGGAATAGTATTTGTATTTTTCAGAAGACATTGCTTTTTACATTGGATCATTTTGTGATATTGTTTCGTGAAACTTTGTACACCGTCTAAAAGAAAGTATTCGAGTGCAAGAAAATTTTCGTACGTCAATTTCAAGCATGGTCCTTCGTGAAAAGGAATTAATCATTAACAAAACTTAAATGGGAAGTTTGGCTCATAGTCGGATACTTTATTGAATGTCTGTACATGCTACACACACAATGACAACAAACGTTTTCAGAGATCGAATTTTATTGTTTCTCTGAGTAGATGGCACTTTTAGTTGGTTTATTTTTCTTATTTCTTCAGTTTTTTTCTGAAAGAAATAAACTAAACGGAAACTTTCAGGGGAAAAAAGAGCAAATCTTTAAATTTGGGGACATTTGAGGATAAAGTATTTTTGGCGACAAAATGAAAAAAGATCTATATTTGGGGACTGTCCTCGAATTTCGAGGACAGAATGTCGAAAAGAGCAATCTCAATTTTGTTTGGGAAAAGCATGGGATCAAGAACCCAAGAAAGGAAAACCGAGAGAGAATTACGATTCTGATAAATCATTCTACTAAGTTATGGAAGATTTTTTTTTAATTGAACATTGGCACGCAACTTTCGCGCCCAGAGAAAACAACAACAACAACAAAAAAAACACTGTGCTGTTAAAATTATTAGTAATTCAAAAGCATTATACTCCGATAAATATCCATGCTCTGAAACATACCAACATTTTGTTTTGAAGGTTTCGTCCCCACCATAGAGAAACTATTTGGTTATGCTCAGGGACGTACCCAGAAAAAAATTTCGGAGGGGGTCCAAACGGTGAAAAAGGCAGAATTTTTCACAAAAAGACTTCATCATTCTTATTTTGTTAACAAAAACTGAAATTTCGGGGGGGGGGGTCCGGACCCCCTGGACCACCCCCCTGGGTACGTCCTTGGTTATGCTAACAACATTTTTGCAAGGCTGTGTCCTCGGTAAAAGAAAAATTAATATTGTTATTCAAGCAGGCAGCCGAAAAAAATTTCTGAAGTCCCCAGGGGGGGATCAAAGGGGGAAAATCAAAAAGGGAAGGGGTGAAATCAAATCAAAAGGGAAGGGGGGGAAATCACCTTTAACATTTTGTTAACGAAAACTCAAAGTTCCAGATGTTGGGTGTGCCCATAGTTTCTTGTCCAGCTCTGTCCTTCATACCATTATCAATGAATGTGTCTTGAAAAAATTATTGTTAAATAAATCTTTTTTAGTTTTTCTCATGGCAAACCGTTGAATAACACCGCCAAAGTCTACTCTTCTTGAAAAAGAAAACTCAATCACTAACACTATTCGTTTTTGTCAAGTTTTTGGATTGTACTAGCTGTATTTTTGCAACTTCATTCAAAAATTAATTTGAAACTTCAAAAGACTTAATTTGTATTTGGTCTTTTTTTTACAAGTGACAACATGCAATTAAGTATTATATATATAACAGTAAAAGGGGGCCCCCTTCTCAAGTGGGGCCCTGGGATTTTCACCCTGCTCCTCCTCCCTCTCTGCGCCACTGGTTCAAAGCAATATTAACAAAGCCTGACTTTGGCAGAGCTACAGTGACTGCTGCTCACAGCTTCTGATTAAAGGGGCCCCAAATCATGTGTGATGATATAATTGTCTGTTGTAGAAATATGTGAATTTTCCTGCTTCAAGAAATTTCTAAAAAGATTCTAGTCAAACACTGATTTTGAGCACTATGCGATTTACTTCGCTATGCAAAGAAAGAATATTTCGTAGATTTCATAAATTTTGGGAATAAAAAGGATTCTTCTTCAGGAAGAGTAATTTGCATACTGTATATTTTATCTAGATTAGTGAATGAATATATTATGCATCCATTCACACATATATTTCGGTATGAAGGGAGCCCTATCAGAAATACCTGCCGATGTGTAAATGCGTGCTTATTCCGGTGTTGCATATCAAATAGAGATGAGACGGGCTCAGGCTCTGTAATTCACAATTGCATTCGGGCTTGGGCAGACTCGGGCTCGTAAAAAATTTCTCCTTTATTAAACATACTCCTTGAAATAGATTTTAAAAAGTGATTGGAATGAGGAAAACAAAAGTATATCTATAAAAAAAAAAAATAGCGCCTAGAAGGTGAGTGAAGCTCTTCGGATATTTCGGAACGCGGCTTATATTGCTTAGTTAGTCATGAGAAATAATGACATTATTTGATAAACATGGATATATAAAGAATTAGAAAGTACATTGAGAGTTTGCAACTATATTTGTCTTTAATTTGCACAAAAGGCAAAATTCATTGTACTCTATCAATGAAGTAATTTGATTTTTTTAAATCTTTAGCTGAAATTTCGGGCTCGGGCTTCAAAAAATGATCCCGAACTCATCTCTAATATCAAACAACAAATATTCCAAATTTTATTGATCATTTGATTGATATAGCTTTAATATAAAGATAAAATAATAGGAATACGGAATAAGAAAAATTTGTGGTATAATTATGTCAATGCAACAGGTGTTGTAAAATTTTACGTACAGAACATCGTATGCTTGACTTAACTAAGGCAGCTTTTCACATTCTATAGATCCCTTTTAAGAAATGCTTTACAGAAGGCCGAAAGAGCACAAATCTTATATGGGGGTGGGGTGGGGAGGGGAGACTCTCCCCCCTTTGACTTCCCTTCTCGATGTTCGCTGTAATATTCCTTTAAATAGAAATTTGAAATTGCAAATCAAAATATTCAATCCATCTGAAGGCCCCTACTAGCTGGGCCCGATGCGGACCACCCCCTCAGTTTGTTACTCTTCATAGCTCCTTTACTGAGCAATTTCCTCTACAATTTGACATTTAACTTTTTTGCGTTTAAATGCTCCAGGAGAAAATTATAGGTGAAAAACTGTAAAAAGTATAAATTTTCAGAAGTTTCCACGAAATGGGAGGGGGGGGGGGAGAGGAGCGATAAAAAAATCTGTGGAAATTTAGCACTAATCAACTTTTGTAAGATCCCATTTTCACCATAATATTCGAAGAAGAGGTAGGAAAATTTACTATTACTTGTTTATTTTTACACTTGACGGTCAACATCGCAGTATTATTGCACGTTTAATAATAAACTCATTTAATTCATCATAAACACACAACTAAAATTTATAGTTCAAAAATTTTTAGTGTTTCTGAATTTTAAAGCATTTGTTGTAATATTTTTAGAGATTTGTTTATTATGACGCAAGCAGCGCCAGTGCGGCAAACTGACATATTTTCAGCATTACGCGATTTGGCATCGGCACTTCTCCGGCCTGTAGTAAACGAAACTGGGCGTTGGTTTAGCAGATATTTCTGCTCTTAAATCAACCAGGTATCAAAACTAACTTTTTCTTACATTATTTACTTTTGTTAATAATTTTGTAAATATTTGTAGTTTATTTTTATACCAAAAGTATGTAGAAAATTGCATTATTGGCTCTTCATCATTAGTCAATATATTTAACTGTGTTACCATAATTAGTAAACAAACCAAGTAGATTTGCTTTAATATTTCTTGTTTAGCTGTTTTCAGATTCTGATCTTACAATATTAATATCTGTTGATGAGCTTTATTGATAATTTAAGTGATAATAATTATAACCTGATTTCCGCATTTCAATGAATGACCTCTCGCATCAAGTTATCGGCCTCGTCGTGTTAAGCTAGGTGTGTTCCCAACTTGCTTGCCTACGCGAATCGATGGTATTAGAAAAATAAATAAACATAATGTGTCTGTGTTGCGTTACCATCCCTGTTTCGCTTTAGCTGGTAATTTAAATATTCCTGATTATTTTTTTTTAAAGATTAATCATTTTGAAAAGTCATTTTGAAACATCATCGAATTTATATTGAATTTTTTTTAAGGCTAATATTTTCAAAAATTAGTAGCATATCCCTAGATTTCTACTCTCCTGAAAAGTCCGGGGAAAAAGTTTTGTTCCTAGAATTAGCAAAAAGATCAGGGAAAATCTTAGGAATAGCAAAAGTCAAGGAAACCAAAGCGGCCACTTAGAATTAATTAAAAGCTTTCTAAAATAACACTAAAGATTAGTTGAAAGATTGTTTTAGTTTAGACAAAAGGATCATCCTTCTTCAGTTGCAAAAACAAAAAGAGCCAATTTTAAAGTTCTTGTCTGTGTGGGCAGTGTAGTTCCCCCCCCCCCTTCCCCCCACTGAAGAAGAGTGGCCCTTCTGTGATATCCGAAATACAGTAGAACCTCGATCTATCGTTTTTCAAGGGGTGCGATGCATGCGGGAAAACGAAGAATGCGGGTTATAGTCAAAATACGAAGAAAACAGTATTTATGAATACACACAACATATGTATACAGCATACCAAAAATACTATATTTGTTACCAAACTGTAAAAGAAACAAATTGAAGTTGTGTAGAAATTAAGGGATACTTATTTTTAAAAAATCAGTAATTTTACACTGGGTTTTTCATTAATCTTTTAATTAAACAAAGCTTTCAAGATTTACAATATTTTTTTTTGTCTTTTAATGTGTATTCATGTTTGTATATAAAAGTCATACAATTTCAAATACCGTTATTGCGTAGGATAAACTGGCACTAGTGTTGCCTCAGTCTCATTGGCATGAATTCTCAGCTTCTTCGCGATTATTTTCCTTTTTTGTGTCACATTTTTTCCATTCTTAGGATACCACACGTTGCTACTTCTAAATTAATGGAAATATAATCACTGCATTTCACGTCATACTCATCCCTGCTAGATGTAAGAACTCTTCACCTATACCATCATCATCACAAGATCTCATACCAGGAAGTAATTAGATTTGTAAGCCATAGATCCACTTGATCATCAATTTCATTTCGGTCAGAAGAAACATTTTACAACGATGAACACGGGAAAGCGAATTTTTGACGAACGATACATGCGGGTTTTGTTAACGTTATTTGAATACAGTTTGTGCAGGGACCATAGAAATAAAACGATCAATACGGGAAAACGATGAATGCGGGAACGATAGGT
The DNA here is from genome assembly GCA_038373885.1 of Cheiracanthium punctorium. Taxonomy (NCBI): domain Eukaryota; kingdom Metazoa; phylum Arthropoda; class Arachnida; order Araneae; family Cheiracanthiidae; genus Cheiracanthium; species Cheiracanthium punctorium. The sequence continues at coordinate 1,111,005 of JAWZYV010002471.1, read as the reverse complement.
CGGGGTTCCACTGTAATTGTTTTGTTACGTATCGTTATTTTATATGTTTTTTACCAAGTTGTTATTTAACCTTTTAACACATACTTTTTGTTGAGTCTTGTTAAAATCCCTGTTGGCCTGTGGCACACCCAGAAAGTTTTTTTTTTTTTTTCTGGTAGGGAAATGGGGTTTATTTTCACATTATAAAGCAGATAAGTAAAAAAAGAGTACTACTTAATATTGTAAGTATAACCATGGCTTTCATTTTAAGTAAAAAAAATAATTTATACATCAAACATGAAATAATAGAAGAATGAATTAAAGCCTCCCAAGTGTATGATTTTGGGTGATCGCCCCCCCCCCCCCTCCTACCTTTCCCTTAGGTGCATCCATGATGTAGACTAGCGTGGGGAATCTATAATATGCGTTGTCTGCAGTAAAGCAAACTTTTGAATAATTGGTATAAGGTACAGAAACAGATATTGAAGAGGTTGTGCTATGCCATTAGATCCCTTAAAAGAGGTATGGGAGAGAGAATCATGATGAACTATAACACGGATATATCTAATAAATCCAGAGATAAACAAAGGGAAAATATTAAAAATGACTGGAAAGAATTATGTCACAGACACCGTGAAGAGGTTATGGCCAATTTTAGGTTGAGAACTGGACATGACTGCCTAGCTGAACATCTAAAAAGAATAGGTATATTGCCCAATAGTCTATGTCCTATCTATAAAACAGATGCTATGAATAGAGAACACTTGCTTGTCTGCCTGGGCCTTGACCTGGCATTATAACTTAAAGCTGATGTTTGCCTGCTGTATTGGATCGCCAGAGATCGCCTATCTTGAATAGTTGAATGCTCCTCCTCTGGATATTTAAATTGTTTTCTAGAGATTTTACTTAATTATAGGTATCCTGGTGTTTGAATATTGCCCTATTTTAATGATGATTTTTTAAAATTATCTGTATTTTAAATGTATTTGTATTTTTGATGTTTATGCAAGTGGCCAAATGTTTTTAGATTGAATTCCTTTTTAGCTGTATGTAACAGCAACAACAACATAATACAGTTGGCATGAGGTATAATTACAGTGATTCAGTGGCGTAGCAAGTAGAACTGACACCCGGGGCACAATACCTTTTTGGTGCCCCTCCCTCCTATTTTTGTCAAATTTTCTTTGTCTGATGGACCATTTGGCACCCGGGCATGATAGACACCCTTGCCCACCCCTCACTACACCACTGCAGTAATTATATACTAAGTACAGTGCCACGTACAACCACTTAGCTATCTTTTTACTGAATGAACAATCCAAAAATAAATATACTGCAACTTCTTCATATTGGACAATTCATTAAAATATCTATTCAAATGTTATATTATTTGCTGTAGATGTCAGTAAAATTTGAGGGTATTTTCAATATAGATTACTGTAAATGAAGAATGTTAAAGTTGAAAACATATTCTTAAATTTTTCTTTCATATATACAGATCTACAAAGTGAAAAACATTGGAAAAAATTATTTTAAATCCTCTCCCTCCCCTAAAAAAGCCAATACCTCTAAATAAATAATTCTACACAACATACACTAGTAAAAATATTGCATAACATACTTGCCATTCCATATATCAGCAAAACTACTGAATGAAATTATTCAAAGTCGACAAAAATTCTATTATACTTACTGTATTTACCCGGGTATATGTCGATCCCCCATATAAGTTGACCCCCCCCACCCATTTTCCCGATCAATAAATTTGAATTTGTAGGGACATTTGGAAATCTTTCAATATTTTGTGTATGACATCAAACAAAAGGTGTATGGAGGTAAAATTTCATATTTCTGAAAAAACTTAATTGAATCTTCATTCGTTGGCAATTCCCAAAAATTCATATGTATTTAAAAAAAAAAAAAAATAAATAAATCACCGAACTTCCTATTTATATGCAGCAAAAGAAACAGTAACTTAAAAGTAAACCTAATCTAACTGAAATAACAAGAAAAAAAAAAAAAAAAAAAAAACCAAAACAATACCTCCATTAGTTAAAATTTTTTATTTGGGAATACCTTATTCCCCCGTACACGATATATATTTCGGTTACACACATAACCATCTTCAGTCGTTTCTGGATCTCTCACTAATGGCGGCTTCTTTTTATATCTTCTTCGTTCTTCTTCTTGAAAGTTCGATACATGACGTCATCCCATGATTGGTCGATTGTATGAAGCGTATCGTTGATGCTGCCCTCTGTCGTCAATATTTCTAAGCTCTCACGAATGTAGGCATATATACTATATTTAAAGTTGGCTATTTATAAAGTTGGCTATAATGTTTTATGTGTTTTTATAATACCTCCATTTCAAATGAAATTTCCAGAAAAACAAGTGAAATCTACTAAAGGGGAAAAAAAAAAAAAAAAAAAAAACTACTTGTATCCCAAGGAAGAATAACCTACAAACTTGATGAAAAATATGAAACTAATAGCTCAACAATACTATGTGCATTAAACTTTGCGTATAAATACAAAACAGAAACAGTATGCTTTTATTCACTATCTACACAAGCCCTGCACACCTCTGCATCAACAGGCAAGGGTTATCAGAAAACAAATATGCCATGCTTCAAGCTCCACTACTGGAGAAAAATTGCCAAGTATGGGTTGTGTTCACTTAATGGAAAAGTATCGTTATTATGCAAATTGTAACAGATTTAACTAAATATCAATTTTAATAAGGAATTATTATAAATAACAAGAATTTCACATTAAAAATAGAAGTTTAATACTATTTTACTGTGTTTTGCTTTAAAAATAGGTTCTGTTGTATAAAATTCAATAATTAAAGTTTGATTAAATAAAAAGAAAAATTAGTGTAATATTTAATTTTAATTAAATCAGTTATTTAATATCAGGATTTAAACTGATTAGTTGACAATATCTTAAAATGAGGTATAATATTTCGATTTTCAATAGATGGGGCATTCCATGTTTCGTGTGTGACATTTGGGAAAAAAAAAATTCTAACTAATCAAGGATTTTTCGATATATTCCTTATTTAAAAATCCAAACAAAAGCTCCTTAAAATAATTTACACTTTACCTTATTCTTTTATGCGGAAACCTATCATTTTGATATAATAGTTATTTTTTATAAAAAAATAACTAATATCAAAAGTGTATATTATTTTGAAGAACTTTTTTTTGGATTTTTAAATAAGAAATATAGTGAAAAATCCTTGATTAATTTGGAAAAAAATGTTTTCCAAATAAATCCTTGATTAATTTGAAAAAAAATGTTTTCCAAATGTCACTCACGTAACATGAAATGGCCCCATCTTCATGCAACATCATTTTAAATAAAAAGTTTAGGTAAACCAGTTTGCATTACTTGTTTTTATATAGTTTGATAGAAAATATTAATACTTGGCATATTAGCCCAAATATAATGCGACCCCAAAAATTTTCATCAAGATAATAAGAAAAATTGTATATCCAGGCCTCGAATTTAACAGGAGTTAGGTTTTTAATGAGAAATGATCAATCAAAATATATCATGTTATATTCAGGCTAATACAATATATCTGTTTCATATACCTTAAGGAAAACTAAAAAGAAACAGGTGATTAAAAATCAATTATTAAATCTCAGGAAATTGTTCGAAAAATTTACTTTTTCTTTGAAAACCTGGAAAATGCACCTCTGGAATAATAATAAAAAAATTATCCTTATATCCTAAATTCTCTTCCTTTTTAATGTTTTCTGGCTTTCTTCACTGAATTAAAAACATAACTAGAACAATCTGCACAAGTTTTAACATTTTACAAGTTTAGGTATTTTCATTTTTCCATGCACATGAGTTAAATCTAGATTTTTACATTGTTTTTTTGTCATTTATTCTTAGAAATCATGGATATACAACCTCGTGAGATTAAGATATTGGATACTGTTGATGATATCCAAGATCGCAGAGATCAGGTTCTTGGCCGATATGCTGAATTCAAAATCGAAGCGAGACAAAAACGAGAAAGACTTGAAGATTCGCGAAGATTTCAGTACTTCAAACGAGATGCAGATGAGCTTGAATCCTGGATAAATGAAAAGCTGCAAGCTGCATCAGATGAGAGTTATAAAGATCCAACAAACTTGCAGGTAAATTTTTTGTTACCTAGTTGTGCTGTATTTAGCATTTGATTTGGATATAGATTCTATATATGCAGACATATCTTTTTTTTATTATTTTGTTTAGTATTAGTCTTTTTTATAATTTGTTTAGTGATGCCATGTTTTACACATATTTATGTGTTTTGAAAGCTTTATAATCTTAAAGTTAATGCTTTTATTTCTAATGCTATGATCTGTATCTGAAACATTTAGATCTATCTGAAACTATATTTTAATATTTTTTAACAAAATTTTCTAGGCAAAAATTCAGAAGCATCAAGCTTTTGAATCTGAAGTTGCAGCCCATAGTAATGCAATTGTGGCATTGGATAATACTGGATCTGAATTAATAAATCAGAATCATTTTGCTTCAGATATAATCAAGGTAATTTTTTTACTGTCTTACTATTATTAATTCATTTTTCACGAGAGTTGTAGGAATGCTCTTCCAAAATAGTAGGGAATTTTTTAGTTGAATTAGATAGTCAAAGAAAAGTTTCTTATTAAATCCTTCAGAGAAATTTATGTATTTAAAAAAAAATGAATAATTTCTGAAACAGCTTTTATATAATGGTGGTTTTAGAAAATTAAACCTTAAGTGTTTTCAATCTCTTAATTGTTATTCTGGCATGACATTTTTACAGCTGTGATTTTGGAAGTGTGGATTTATTTGGATTACAGTAAAGTGGAGAGATGTTTATCATATTTAGTGTATTCGTAAGAATTCAATTATTTAAACATGCTTAAGGTAAAAGTTCTAGTAATGGACTACATATAAGTAAAAGCCACTTACTTTTTAAAATAAAAAAAAGTTCATTGGCAGGGTTCCCATTAGAATAAAAAATTGGGGGAGATTTCTCACCCATCCAAAAATTTTGAGTGAGGTTTCTGAAAGTTAGGTGAGAACATAAATATTGTTTAACATCATTTTATTTATTTATAGTACAATTTCAATAACACCGATTTTTCCTTTCATCAAAAAATTTTACAGCTTGATCATATGAAAAACTTTCTAAATTGATATTTCCATCAGCTATTCTAATAAGATTGCTTAAATTTGCACTTGAAAGTGCACTGAAATTTGCACTTGAATTGTTAATGGATATTCAAAGTTAATGAATATTCAAGTTTATTCAGAGAATCACATCCAGTTTAACTAAGCAAAAGAATTATTAACTATAATATTTTATCTAGTATAATAAAATTATATAAAATAACTTAATATTTATATAATGTTTATATAAATATTCAATTATATTATACTACAAAGTTGGTAAGATACAAATATATGTGACAAAGTTAAAACAGATATACTTAAGTTCAAATTCTTACTACAGTATAAGCTAGATTATCCAGCATTTAACCGGAAAATTTCAGCTTTTTTTTGGGGGGGGGGGAGGTTCTTCTTAAAAGATTGATTAACTCTTACTGTGAACGACAACTAAGCTTAGAACGGAAGGGGGGGTGGGGGGTCCAAATTTCAAACTGCCAGAGATTATCAATAATTCCATGAATCGTGGTGGTATATAAAAAACAAACAGATGAAATGCTCTCAAAACTCATACGATGGACATACATACAAAAACAAAACATTTTATAGCTGGCAAGCAGGAGGAGTAAAATCAACACGTCAGCTCAGCGCTGATAGCATTAATTAATATTCCCCCTCTGCATTCCGTGTTATCTCTGAACAGAAACTCAAGAGAGGAAGGGGGGGGGGACGCTTCATTACGGCGTTTTTAAACTTTCAAACAGCGTGCGAGAATCTCGCGCAGGTGGCGAATATTTTACAGCACGAGAATACCTCGCGCTGTAATATTTTTTGCGCGAGATTTAAGAAATTTATGCGAGATTCTCGCGGTCTCGCACTCTAGCGGGAACCCTGATTGGTCACATCTAAAATCAACTGCAGTAAAAGATGTATAAAATAAAATAAAAATCGTTTTTTTCCAGGGCTGAATTTAGAGTTTTTTTTAATGTGTAAGTGGTCCATTTTTTGCACATAGTCCATTACTAGTTTTTAACCTTAAATTAAGAAATAATAGTTATCTAAAATACAATATATTAATTGCCCCCAAAATTGTGTTTTATAATTTTTTGTGGTTGAAGAGGCTTGGAGAGCTTGGTGAAAAGTTGTAGTGGATTTAGCATTACCCACAGGGTACACCATGAGGGGGTCTGCTACATTACATCTCACTGTGGTATCGAGGGAAATGAAAAAAAATAGACTTTTTGTCAAAGAAAGAGTGCAATATGGAAAAAAAAAAAAATAAAAATTTGCCATTTCATTCAGTTAAAATTAGAATATTCTTAGACATTCCTTCCATGCAGCAGCTGTTCACTCTTCTCATCAAAAGCCCTGGATTGATTATTCTCATTCCTGGATTGATTATTCTGTTGTATTCCTGATGCTCTTGGTGCATCAGGTAAAAATGGCTGCTGGAACTGCCATTTTTAGACTTCTCTAGGCATTATTATCCTCACGCCCATCTCTTTCATTTTAATATTCCAAGTGTCTTGAGACGTAAAGTTCCATCCACTTAATTCCAGTTTTGTTGCAATGCATATGGAATTTACAATATTTAAAACACAGATATCATGAAATGTTTTCATTTTAAAGCTTGCAAATAATTTATGAGCTTATTTTTTCTAATTACAAATCTTTAATTTAATTAATACTGGAACTTTTTTTACAGCGCCGCTTAGAAGAATTGCATCGATTATGGGAATTGCTACTTTCACGTTTGGCCGACAAAGGATTGAAGTTACAGCAAGCTTTAGTGCTTGTGCAGTTCTTGAGACAATGTGATGAAATGATGTTCTGGATAAATGACAAAGTAAGACTGCTTTTTTTGTTACTTCTGAAATTACTTTCAAAAATTAATAAAAAAATAAGTTTTAATACTTAAAATATCCTTCTAAAAAACAGAGATGATACTTAAAATATTTGTAATCTGATACTTTGAGATATACTTAATAATATTAAGTGTTTAATAAAAAACTTAAATTGATTTTTTTTCAATTGTCTGTATCAGTCCAAGCAAATTTGTTACATCTGTAGTTTCCTATAAAAGGGAGACACACAAATTTATAGTAATTAAAAATTCTGTGTTTGTGAATATCTTTTGTTGATCATCAGAGATATCCCCCCCCCCCCATTTAAATCACCCTTGTTGATTTATAGTATAATAAAACTAAATATAGGTTGAATTTAATGCTTATTTTAAAAAGTCCAAATTTTAAATGCGTATAAAGCTATATGTATACATTTTTATAAAATTATTGTGATGTCAAATGTAAAAAAAGATGAAAATTAAAGTTTTAAATATCTATTTATATATATTTTTTCCAGGAAGCATTTGTTACAACTGATGAATTTGGTCAAGATCTTGAGCATGTTGAGGTTCTGCAAAGGAAATTTGATGAATTTCAGAAAGTAAGCATTGAAGAATGTTGTAGAAACTACAATAATATATTCTAGAAAGCCAATATATTTCTTTTTTTTTAAACTTTAGATTAGCTATTGAGATAAAAAAATTACGCTATGTGTGAAAAAAATTAAGTTCTAATGAGATTCCAAGTATGTGTGTTTGAAAAAAAGGGAAACTATTCCCATATGAAGAATGGGTATTTAGCTAGTACTTCAATATAATAACGATTGCTATCAGGAAGTAATATGAGGCATGTTATTTGAAGTATCAGCAGTACTTGCAGTAAATATCAAAACATGATGTCTGCAGATGTGAGGCAAAGTTCTACTGACCTAATGACTATCTAAATAATAAAAGTCCAGTTTGTAACGCTGCCGGGATCGACTCATCACTCCTGGTTCTGGCGGCCATGGTGGAATTTTGACGACAGATCTCTAAAAAATTAACCTTTTTCAAAGTTGCAGGTAATTCCAACTCTAAATATCTAGCGCGATATCACGCCTTGAAAAAATAAACACAAGCAAAGCAAAGATCTATGAGAGAAAAATGAGATCAACAAGAGGTGGAGACATCTATGAATTATATTGTTAACTCCGGCGCGTGTGGAATCATTCCTCGATTCTTTGAAAAAAATTCATGGAACATACTCCCTGGCGTAGATTGATTAGATGACGTCATATACTGGCAAAAATACTCCTTTTGCTTGGCAAGCAGTGATATTAGTTTTATTTAATATTTAAGTTCTTTGGGGACAGTCCCCAATTTCTGTGTTTTTTTGCAATTTGTCCCCACAATGTAAAAAAGCAATTGGAGGACAATTTTTAATTATGACATTGTTTTTAAATTAGATTACTGTTAATTATTTCATTAATTAGAAAATGTCCCCAATTGTGTTTGAAATTTAGGGACATGTCCTCCATTTTATGTTCAAAAATATGGTCACCTTAATTTAACTGAAAAATTTGATAGATTTTGGGCAAATTTATTGATAATGTGTAAAATTTTGTTTGCACAACACTTTAACACCTATTTGCAGGAATTCTTTTTTAGAAATTGGCAACACTCTTTGAGATAAGATAAACGTATTTGTTGTTGTTGGGGAAGTCATGTTTTTTTTTTTTTTTTTCAATCATTGCTCTCACTGAGTGTTTTTAAACGTTAACAGCGAGACATATGTGAAATACTATTTTAAAAGTTCTTTGAGTGTTTTGGATTGTTTTGGTGACATTATTTGTTTAATTTTGAATTCGTTTAAACGGATGCATTTTGATTTCAACATTGTTGGATCGTAACTTTTATTTTGATTATTTTGGGACATTTGTTTTTTGTCATAAATCCATAAGCATCTGTTTAATTTTGAAGTGTTGAATTGAGTGTTTTAGATTGTTTTTGGTGACATGTTTTTGTCATAAGCGTTTGTTTAATTTTGAATTCATTTAACTGGATGGATTTTGATTTCAACGTTGTTGGATTTCATAGCTTTTATTTAGGTTAATTTGATGTTGTTGTAAATCTATAATTACCAGCCGATGGACAACCTGCAGGTTGCAAATTTTGGTTGCGAGGAGGACCGTGTGCCGTAGGTTGCACAACAGGGCCGTAGCGCTGGGGGCGCTATGGACGGCTCAGTCCCCCCCTGGAAAAATCTGAGCCCCCCCCTAGCCCAAAGAACACAGGCGTTGAGCAACATTTTTTTGAAATAAAAATAATAAAGAGATGTAAATTTTTTGTTCCTGTACGTAAAAGCAAGCATTTTATGTTCGTTAAAGTGTACTAGAAAATCAATTATTTCTTTTCTGTAAAGATAAGAAAATAATATTGCCTGAAGAGGAAATCGCAAACTTTACAAACAGCAAGCTCTAGAAACATCGTAAATTTTCTTCTTTGATCTCTTTATTGGGACGGATGCAGTGAAAACATCTTGTTAAAAAGGGTGTGTGGGTGGTTGACTACTAATTTTGTCACAAGCAGTCACTGCCCGTCCCTACAATTAACGACCACCCTGTCGCCCCTCTATCAGCACCAGCACAAGCCCGTAAGCAATGGAGTGAGAAAAACTTCCGGCCTTTTCAAAAGGCGAAAGCTTTTTATAACTGATTGGTTCGGCACTAGCTATGTATTTTTCTTGCTTAAATCAATGATGGACAAACTTTTTTGGGATGACAGAATTTATCAATCGCACGTAACTTTCAGTTTGTGAGGCCACGCTTTGAACTGCCGTATAAAAAATCCCAGTTAGTGCGGTTGGTTCATCCAGTTAGTTTTCTAACAAATATTTTAACAATACAATGTCCTTACATGTCCTTACAATACAATGTCCTAACAATACAATGTCCCAAAATACAATGTCCTTATTAAATTTGTAACATATTTCAAAATGAGAAATATTTACAAACCTGATTTTAAAATTTTGAAAAGAAATTAATTTTAATAAACCCTTATTAACTTTTCATGGATGATTCATAATTTAGATATAGTTGAGAATGAGTGTAAGGCCTGTCATTTAAATAAGAAAAGAAAAATCTTCAAAAAATCTGAATATACAAAACTGTCTTAAATGAAATTGGAAATTTTCGCATTTTTTCCGAATTCGAAGGGATTTTCAATTCTACTCCCAAAATAATTTTTTTAAGTGGTTTTGGCGACTTTCTTTGGATGCAACTACTAGTTTTCTGAACTCATTATTTGTACTTAAATAAGCACGTTGATTATATGTACTAAACAAAAAAACGCTTTTTTTTTTTTTTTTTAAATATTATAAATACAACAGGGTGGTTACAAAAATCAAGAAATAAAGTTCCCTGATTTTTCCCTGATCGTCGTATACCCGACAATGATCAAAATTACTGTGACTGTAGAAAACTTTAGAGTGGAATAAGGGGACAGGGGCTGGGAGCTCAGGTCCCACTTGTCGAATATTTTTCATAATAAAATCCATACATCTATCTTTTTTAACGTAAAAATGTCACCTTTTAACATTTAAGATTACGAAAACCTGTGTGTGCATTTGTCTCCAGATTGAATGAAAGACACTGTCTACCTGAACTCTCCCAATATGCTAGACAGTACGGTATAGGCAAGGTAGTACCGTAGACAATACGGTAGACGGCTAGACAATTCGGGCCAATACGGTATAACACCCCCTCCGCCCCCCCCCCCCCCAAAAAAAAAAAAAATTTGCACACCCCTCCCTCCCCAAAACAAACAAAAAAAACAAACAACAAACAAACTAAGAAAACGAAAAAAAAGGGATTGCTCTTCTTTTTTCAGGATCTTTTCCTTGATCCAGGGCCTCTTCCTAATTCCTTAGGGAGATTCTGTTTTAATTTTTTCCTAGCAAAAAAAAAAAAAAAAAAAAAAAAAAAAACGGTGGTGGGGAAATTTTAATGAACAGTAATCGCTGCCTTTATCCCTCTGTTCCCTTTTTTCAAAACCGTTCTTTCATTTAGAGAGTACAGTGAAACTTCTATGAGAGACCACCTCTATTAACCGACCCCTTCCTCCAAGAACCCGATTTTTTACCCAATCTACTTAATGTTAAAAGATCCTCTTGAAGAGACCACACAGCTCTCTATAAGCGACCGAATCCGGTTCTTTGTTCGAAAATTTCCTAGGAATTTTCCGGAAGTAAAGTCTTCAAACTAATCACTGTAATGTAAACGGACAGCAGGTGCTAGTACACGCACCCATCATGTTTAAATCTTGCAGGTTAGAGAATTCGTCTAAGAAACGCGTTATTTTACCTTACCGTTGGAACAGAGTATTGATGGGATCGAGTCACACGAAAAAAGAAATTCGAAAAGAAAATTCTCGGTTACCTTTGGTTGTGGGAAAACCCAGAAAGCAAACTTTAAAGCAAATATATTTTATTATGGAAAATTCAGGATGCATGAAGAATATCAGGATAAATGCTCTTTTATCAGCTGTAAAAAACAAAGTAGAGACAGAAGCACTCTCGGAGACAGAAAACAAGAATAAAAAATCAGGAATTTCTATTTTATTAAAATTAAAATTTGAAAATATGTTTGTATAATTACTTATGTATTAGTATGCAGTTCCATAAAACCAACAAGTAGTTTTTTAGTATTTTTTTGCTTGGCTATCAAATATTTATACTTCATTGAGCAACCACCTCACTTAACGACCGATTTTTCGCGGAACAAAAGATGGTCGCTCTCGAGAAGTTTCACTGTATGTATATGTGTGTGTGTGTGTTTGTGCACGTATGCATGCGGTGTAAGGATTGAAAAACTTACTAAAGTATAAATCCTTGCTAAAATGGAAAAACTGAAATAAAAGAAGTTATTTTCAGAAAAATAACAAAAACAATCATCTACATTCACTTACCAAGCGTTTGTATACATTGTTGACTGTTTATAATGAAGACTAACAAAAAATCTAAGAATCAGTTTTTTGATAAACGTACACAGAAGTGTGCGTTTATAAAAAAAAAAAAACAACACCTTCTGTCTCTGTGTGTGTGAATACACACACACATATATATATTTGTAAGCCCCCCTTGGGAAAGTGTAAGCCCCCCCTGTAAAAACGGTCTAGCTACGGCCCTGTTGCACTAGCCAGTCGCGAAGTGTCCAGTGTGCTCTAGGTTGCACATTTTGGCTGCGAAGCGGCCATCAATGGCCAAAACTAGTTGCGGAAGGTGACTAGTTGGCTTATGCTAGCTCAAGATTGTTTCTAAAATTAATTTGCATTACTACATGTTTTTAAATACTTCTGTTTCTTTATAGCCAAAAATAATACTTTTAAGTAAAATTAATAAATTTTTCTGAAATATTAGACTTACTTTCATGATTTTAGATTTCTGATGCATTTGGCTATAGTGTTTTGTGTCACTAACTTCATCACTCACCATGAAATATTCCACTTCAGTGTTGGAGAGCATGAGTCATTTCATGAATTAACTGTAATAAATTTATGGGATTTTCAGGTGTCACATGTTTTATATATATATACACACACACACACACACATACACATATATATATATATGAAAAAAATATAAAAAATAAATTTATAAATAGTAATAAATTATAAAAAAATAAATCTGAATTATATAGCTCCGTTATGAGTGGATAAATGTATCAAGAATTCTAACTAACGTACAAATGATGTATATTTCCAAACTCTTTGGTACAAAAGTCCCAATATGACCTATAAGTATCTCATGGAGAAAATGTTAACATTTTTTAATTAGTATTTTTTAAATCGGAGTGTTAATGCTCTTTAAATCTCCATTCCAATTATTAGAAAATTGTCGTCACTACATAAACTTTTAACAATTTATCTTTAAAAAAGAATGTTAATTTTTTTATGATAAGAGGCTTTAAAATATGTATTTTCAATATAAAAAATGTTTATATTGAATTACACTATGTTTCTACTTTTTAAATAATATCTTTTTTTCGCTGTAGGATTTAGCTAGTCAGGAATTTCGAATGCAAGAAGTAAATGAACAGGCAGACAAGCTTGTTAATGAAGGACACCCTGAAAAAGAAACAATTGTTAAAAGAAAAGAGGTATGTGGATGTTTTGATTTTGTGTGCGCCTCCTTGATAGCATTTTACAACATTATATCCACTGCTTTTCCATTATCACAAGTATATTTACATTTAAATTATAATTTAGATTGGAAATTGATTAAGTTCAAATCTAAAAAAACTGTATGCATCCTGTTTTAAAATTGTTCAACAATTTTCTTTTTCTTTTAAATAAGCTATATTAATTTTTTTACTCAGTGATGCAGTGCATGATGTAAGATAGTGTAAAATAGGATTAAAAATTATTTTGAATAAAAATCATTATAGTTCAGTATAATGTATACAGGTTTTTAAATTTTTCTGCTTACTCCCTGTTTTAAACAGATTTAATTTTGTTTGTTTCAGGAAGTCAATGATGCTTGGCAAAGATTGAAAGCTTTAACTTTACTAAAACAGGAAAAGTTGTTTGGAGCTCATGAAATCCAACGTTTTAATAGGTAAGATTTTTGTTTTCTTTAATGAAGCTATAGACTTTTTAAAAATAAGTGTATAATTTTAATGCAGCAGTTATAAGGATAAAAATTCATTATAAGATTGAACCTTCAATTCATTTAAAAGAGACTAAAATTTTAACTCTTAGTAGCTCATGCCTGCCTTTAGTATTTCTAATTTACTCGCCAAAAGGTATTACATGCTTACTAAAATATACTCTGCATTACAGAAATTAATGATAAATATGAATTTTTACTAGTTCTTTTAATAATTTTCTTAAAAAAAGAAATCGCTGCATTTATCATTAAATCTTCAGCAAATGTAATTTTTATTTTCCAAATTTGTATGAAAAACCTGAACTTTGAAAACTGATTTTTGTGGCTGTATAAAATGTTGAAAAATTATTTGTGTATTTAAGAAACAAATTTGGTGGCAATGTGTTTATTGAAAAATTGCTGTTGTGTATTTAATCTAACTTACAAGTTTATAAAAACTCATTTTATAAAATAAACTGAATTAGCATTTAGTTTTCGTTTTTGAACAAGCATTGTTTCTAATCGAAGGATTCTTTTCAGTCACAATCTGTTGTAGAACCCTTCCACCATAAAAAAAAAAAAAAAGCAGAAAAAGAACTTGGCTATTCTAAGCAGAAGCACTATGACTTCAAAGTACATGTGAAAATCATTCACATTTAGAAATAATAATATGAAAGAAAGAAAATTAAATTAAAAATCGAAGCTTCAAATATATGATAATGTATCGTGCACGCTTTATTTTTGCTTACATCTACGGAGTCTGTAACTCTTGCAGGGTAATTACCTTGACATTTGTATTTTTTATTTGCAGCTAGTGAAATGATTTTAGTGTCACAATAATCATTGTTAAACTGAGTTATTTTTGTTACAACAAATCATTTAACTTCAAGGTTCCTTAGCTTGCAACTTGAAAAACACTAGCTGGAATAAATACACATAAATGCTTAAATTATATATATTGTGTTTTAACATAAAATCATTAAATGTAATGATTTTAATCATTGCTATTTAGAGATGCTGATGAAACCATTGCTTGGATTACTGAAAAAGATTTAGTTTTATCATCTGATGACAATGGTAGAGATTTAGTTAGTGTTCAAACTCTGCAAAGAAAGCATGAAGGTATAGAGAGAGATTTAGCTGCTTTAGAAGACAAGGTAACATTTTTTATAATCTGTGTATTTTAAAACGTGTATATATGTCTTCCATAATGTGATATAATTTTATTGCTATTGTCAATTGTAATTTGAAAAAAGTTAGTTCAATATTAGTTGTCAATTTTTCCCATCTCAAACTTATTTATTATCCTTTATTTCCATTAAAATTCCATAAGTTCGTTCCTAACATAAATATGAAATGCAGAGAAATTTTTCGATCATGACCATCTACATTGTCTGAAGCAGGGGCGTAACCAAGGGAGGGTTAGGGGGGTCATTACCCCCCCCCCCCGCCATGAGAAATTTTTTGCCATACAAAATGTATATTCTTCACTACCTTATCACACACATGTATGCATATATGTGCATTGCAGTAGTTGTAACCCCCCCCCCCCCATGAAAAATTTCTGGCTATGCCCCTGGTCTGAAACAATGAGTTAGTCGTAAATTTTAAATAAAAAATGTAAACAAAAATGAGAATAATTGGATGAGTTTTTTCCCAGCATTCTGGGCTACTTTGCAGTTATCATTCCAACAGGAGTTTTAGTCAGTTTTCTTCAGATGTAACATGAATTTTTATTAGAACCCCATAAAATGTCCTTTGGCCAAGGCACAAACCCTAGATAGCCATTTGCCTCAACAAAACGTAAACATTTGAAGAGGTTTTTTTTTTTTTTTTTTTTTCTAAATGCTTGAAATTTGCTTGTATAGCCATTAAGAAGTTCATTTTTCTTTGCTGAAAAATTTATTAAATGCATCATTCCACTAATTTATTGTTGAATAACTTAGAAACAGTTAAAACTATACTTTCCAGTGCTCTCTCCCTTAAACTTTAAAGATTAGTAATGCACCAATAAACTATGAAAATTTCTGTTTTAATAAATTTTGATTCTATACTAACTTTGAAAAATACTGGTAAGAAAGAAGGATGTAATAAGTAATACAGGCCATAGAAACATTTGTGTGAAATAATTTAGAGCAGTGGTCCCTGAGCCATGGACTGGTGAGCTACGGACCGGTACCAATCTGTGGATCAAATGGTTCGGGACACAAAAGGAACATTAAATTATTTCCATTTTATTTAGTGTGGTGTATTTCTCTCGGGTTTTTGTGACTTTGTCTGGTTTGTGCTAATTTGTACCTTTTGTAGCAGAAGAAATCTCGTAAATACTTTAAATTAGTTTATTGTTTATTAAGCATTTCAAGATTACGAATTAAATTTGCAGCCATAAAATCCAGGGTTTCCATTAATTTAGCGTTGTAGTTAGTTAAAATGTTAAAATACTTAATATTTATTTTTTGGTATACTGAATTTTATTTTGATGGCACGTTCAAATGAAATTTAAAATTATTACGTCAAAATAATCTAAATATAACTGACTTCCAAAGTAAAATTATCAAATGTTGTTCATTCCTTGAAGTCTGTGGCAATAAAAAGGTTGCGGATCACTGATTTAGAGAATTGAGCAATGCAAAGGGAAGAAATGGAAACTGCTTCATTCAGTTTGATTTCCTGGAAGTTCAGCATAATATAATTTGTAATTTTTTTTTTAATTTAAACATAAGCTAATGAGATTGTGTAAAATTAAAAGAGATAAAATACATAAGAGATATGTATTTTATCTCTTATTGGGAAAAAAAATGTTTTTCTGATGTCAATAGTCAATATATTCCTTGAAGTTCATGTTTATGAGTGTGCTCACTGTTATTATTTATTGCAGGTTATGACTTTAGCTCAAGAAGCTGAAAGATTATGCAACATTCATCAAGATCATGCATCACAAATTCAGTCAAAAAATGCTGAGATATCCTCAAACTGGGAAAGCCTGAAATCCAAGGTAATTTTTGCTCTGGTTAATGCAATTGGGCAATTAATCTCATTTTTAAGAATTATATTTTTCTCCTCTGTGCATTGTAATAATATAATTTTGTAATTCTAATCGTTTTGATCTGTTTTGATGGAATAAGAATTTTAGACATGGAGTTTTATCAAAGCTTAACCCTTTAACGCGCAGTGTTCCCACTCTGGGATCACCAAACTCTGACATTTTGACTGTTGCCAGTCACAAAGAATAGATTTGATTTCTATAACAATAGTTGCGGGTGACATAGCTCCACGAGAATCCTTTACATTTTAGCATGTCATTTCCTCTAATGTTTATGAATAAAATAGTAATGGTCCAAAATACGGTTCCAACTCACGTCGATAGTTTGGGCAATGAGCATTGAGCAAGCGTATCACTTTGAAAAAAGAAACCAGTGATAATTCTTTAACTTTCCAACAGGCTAACATTTACTGATGCTGATGCAATCGCCAGACGAAGACCCACATCCCCTTCGGAAAAGAAAAATTTCTATTTCCAAGCTGAAATGCAAGCGAATTATTTCATCTACTGTAGGCAAATTAAGAACAAAACGCTTAACCCTTTAACGCGCAGTGTTCCCGCTCTGGGAACACCAAACTCTGATGTTTTGACTGTTGCCAATCACGAAGAATAGATTTGATTTCTATAAAAATAGTTGCGGGTGACATAGCTCCACGAGAATCCTTTACATTTTAGCGCGTCATTTCCCCTAAAAAAAATTGTCACGATTATTTTTAACAGCACTGACATCTGCTGAAAAATGGAAGAATGCGAGAACAGCTGAATAGATTGCCCAATGCTGAAAAAAGGGCAGCCGTTGCCATTGCTCGACTTAACTACCAGCAAGATGGCGGACGATCTAAACGTTCATCGCGTGCCACAGATCTAGAGACCCTTTTTTGACGCCACTGGCTGTGCCGCACAGCCAGCCACGTGAAAAAAGGGTCTCTAGATCTGTGGCACGAGATGAATGTTTAGATCGTCCGCCATCTTGTTGGTAGTTAAGTCGAGCAATGGCAACGGCTGTCCTTTTTTCAGCATTGGGAAAGGGTTGCGCCTCAAAGGGTTAAACATAATGTTCTTTTAGAGGCAATCTACCTTAGCAAAAGTGCAAATTATATTAAAATTTAAATGTTGATATAATTAAATATTTAATGATGTTCAACAGTATATATTGTCATTCATTCATATTATTTTTTTCCCACTAGGCTCAAGAAAGGAGGCGACGTTTAGATGAATCCTATTTGCTTCATAGGTTTTTGGCAGATTTTAGAGATTTAGTATCATGGATTCATGATATGAAAGCTATCATTTCAGCTGATGAATTGGCTAAAGATGTTGCTGGTGCAGAGGCTTTGCTTGAACGACACCAGGAACATAAAGTAAGTATGCTTGATGTATATATTCTTAGAGTGGTAGTGTAAAAAATAATACAATTCACATATATTAGAATTTAACTGCTCTATTAGATCTTTAAAAAAATAAATTATATCTTTGTCAGCAGAAAGCATTTTTTAAATGTTAAAGTGCTTTTTTATTTTGTTACATAAATAGTAAAATTAAATGTAAACACTTCACTCTGTCACAGAATGTGCTCTACAGCAGTGGCTCCCAACCTTTTAATGTCCCTCAACAACGGCTAACTTATGGTGGTGTCCCTCTCTCACACTTTTGAGCTTGCATTCAGTTTTTTATTCTTTAACAGTGAACATTTATTCGCGTTTTCAACAAAATAATGTTATCAGTAAAGTTTGAATAAACATTTTAATCGAAAATAGATATGTTTTTGAGTAAAAAAAGAATAAGTAAAATGATTTTTAAAAACATGCACTATCATTTGCTCTTTGCTTGTATTTCTTGCACACCCCCTGCAAATGCTCTTCAACCCCCTAGGAAGATGCAGCCCACCAGTTGGGGAATGCTGCTGTACAGATTATATCAATTAGGACTGTGCTAGAAAGTTTGTTTCTCGGATGCCAGGTCATTGACCTTAAGGCCATTTGGCAACAAACACTCCAGTATTTCCCTACCATACAATTAAAATCATTTATTGCAGAATACTCATCCATATAAACAGCAGTCGTGGCTTGTCCAGAATGTTATGAAACACAGTCAGGTGAATTCCTCAAATTAAACCAGACAAATAGGCACTAAGACAAAATTATATCCAGTCAAAAGTCTAAATATAGCTACAGCAGCAGAACATGGTGAATCTGGGACTGCTAGAGAGTTGAGCATATTAAAATGGGCTCATTAATTGCTGTAGTTTGTCATATTTCGGGCATTTTCTGTCCTTGAAAACTTTTTGTATTGCTAAATGTTGTTTGTGATGTTTGAAGAATTAAATTTAATTTCTTGAGAAAGATTACTTTAAAATACTTTAAAAACTTGCTTCAAATTTAGTGTTATGATTATTTTTAATAAATAGCAAATATTTTCAAATTATCTATCACATTAAAACAGTAAATGAAAAATCTGAAGTTACTGATTTAAGTTATATATTAACAAAAGATAAATTGACATGCAGCTGTTTTTTAGTACATATTGAATCTTTAATTTTACAATTGTGATTTAAATTTGCATTTAATTGCAAATGAAATTCTTGCTCATGCTGTGCAGAATATTCACATGTGTATGCATTTATATTTAATATGCATTTTTGTTAGTGGTTGATAAATGTAAAAAAAAAGAAATATAGCTCATTTATATTCCCCTTTGCATCCCCCATTCCCCTTAGTTAGATTTTGATGTTATCTTAAAATTTACATGCATAAATAATTATTTTGTCCATTCAAGGGTGAAATAGATGCTAGAGAAGATAGCTTCAGAGCAACAGCTGAGGCTGGAAAAATGTTATTGGATCAAGATCATTATGCTGTTGAAGAAGTTAAAGAAAAGGTAAGTTTTAGTGTTTAGTGATGGAAAAAAGTTCTTAAATTTCATTTTATTATT
Organism: Cheiracanthium punctorium; assembly: GCA_038373885.1. Classification (NCBI taxonomy): domain Eukaryota; kingdom Metazoa; phylum Arthropoda; class Arachnida; order Araneae; family Cheiracanthiidae; genus Cheiracanthium; species Cheiracanthium punctorium. Next base: position 1,091,428 of record JAWZYV010002471.1, on the reverse strand, counting down.
GTGATCACCTTTCTTTTTGAAGCATTACTTGGCAACAAATGTTAACATCTTGCTTTGTTCCGTACATGAAATTTTAAAAAGATGAATAATTATTTGGATTATTTTAACAGACTTTTAGTAGCCTTTATCATGTATTAATATAATTGATATATGTAACTGCAGTGGTAATCAGAAGTTTGATACTATAGTGCAGACTTGCCAATTAGATTTCTTTTCCCTTAAAAAAGTAGCCCCCCCACCCCTTTAAAAAGATACTTTAATTACAACCTTGTAGCTTAAACTGCTGTTACACATTTCTTATTTTATGAAAAATTAAATTTCATGATTTGTATAGTTGCATTTTCATTCTTCAATTTTTAAGTTGAAATAAATCTGTTAAATTTAGATGTTGGTTCATGCAGAATACTTTATTAGAAATAGTTTCTAAAAAGAAGTATACTAGTAAATGGTGACAAAGTTTTACACTTATAGCCATCAAATATTTTATATTTCAAGATAAAAAATGCTTTTAGCATTCTCTCTCTCTCTATCCCTTTTTTTAAGTGTATATCTAACAAGTTTATTGTTCTAATGACATGAACTGTTACAGTTGGTTACCCTGGCAAATGAGAAACAGTCATTATTGTCTCTGTGGGAAGAAAGGAGAATTTTGTATGAACAGTGTATGGATCTACAACTATTTTACAGAGATACCGAGCAAGCTGATACCTGGATGGCAAAACAAGAAGTAATTATTTTCATTATTTTAATCATATGTATATTTGTATTTTATAAGCTTATTTTGAATATTCATTAATGAGAAATAATCTTACAGAATCATCAATTAATGTAATTCACATATTTTCAGGCATTTCTGGTTAATGAAGATCTAGGTGATTCATTGGACTCTGTTGAAGCCCTAATAAAGAAACATGAAGACTTTGAAAAATCTTTAGCAGCACAAGAAGAAAAAATAAAAGTAATTATTGTGACATAATTTGCTTTTCTATTTCTCCTGGAAGTGTAAAAGGAAAAAAAAAAAGTGTATTTTTTAGCTATCATATTAAGAATTTGTTTCCATTTCAGGCTCTTGATGAATTTGCTACTAAACTTATTGAAGGTCAGCACTATGCTGCTGATGATGTTGCCCAAAGACGAGCAGCTGTGAGTAGCATTTTATAGTATTTGTTTCTAAGGTCCCCCAAAAGACGGAAAAAGTCCTTAAGTAGACCTGAATTTTAATTTTGTGGGTTCTTTATATACAAAGAGCCGCATTATTTTGGAGTGAAAGCCATAAAGATGTTTGAAACACAAAACATACTTCATGGTCCTTGAACACAAACTAAACTAATTGCATCAGAGACTTAAAAAAAATTCTGGTAGTTCTTCAAAAGCTGTAATAATGAAAAGTCTCTGTATATTTTATGAAACTATTTTTAAATGTGAAATTGTATGGACATATTTTACAAATTGTTTCATTTTGAAGATTTTTTTTTTGTAAAAGTTTCATGACTAATACAGGCTTATTGTTTAATACTGCCTATAGTACAGCTTGTGAAGAAACACCCTAAAAGTTTCAAGTCCCTCACATAATTAGTTTGTAATCACATGTTTTTTATTATATGAATCTTAAAATGACCTAGATTTAATCCCCTTCCCTATTAACTAGTTGTGAAAACTACTATTAAAGCATAAACTTTTTCTTCTTTTGAAAGAATAAAAATAATCTGTATAATAAACAAAAATTCTAAAAATATGGAATTTTTGTACTTAAAAATATCCCTTGTAGATTAAAAGAAAGCTATGTAATATTGAACTGAATAAAATTCTGAAATAAAATTATTGTAATGTATGGTTAATATAGTGCTCAATTATTTTAAATAAATGCTTAAATTTCCTAAGAAAAAACATAAACTATCCTCCTCAAAAGAATTTGAATTTTTATGTATTAGTAAAAACTTTGTTTATCTTCCCTTATGACAATTAAGAAAGTAAGCATTAATTACTTTAAGAATTGTTAGTTACACTCATACTGTTGTAGTTAAAAAAGCATTTTCTATATTTTCTATAACTTGCCTTTAAGAAAGCTTAAATATTTCTGATTATTCTCCTCTTGGACCATCTACTCAGGAACTGGGCCTTTACACAGGAATTAAAAAAGAACTTTCTCTTTAAAAAATTTGTGCATTTTCAAACTTCCAATTGCTGTAGCTAAAGCTTTTGCTAGTTTGTGAACTTTGTATTTCAGAAACATCAACATTTATGCAATGTTATTAGTAATGAGATTGCTATCTGGTATGCAGACATAGTTATCCGTAGTTAAAATTTAGGGACAATTTAAACTATAATGGGGATTTAATGTCTGTATCTGAGTAAATGCTTAATCTTTGACTGTAGGGGTAGCTGATCCAAAAACTTTGTATTTGCCTTCTGATCTAAGTAAATATTTTCAATAACTTAAAAAAATATAATTTCTAGGGCTTTCTAGTTCCAATCTTCCTTTGTATGAATGATATTTTAGCAACTATATGCGAAATAATTTAGTTTATTAAAAAAAGAATAAGTATTTAGTTCGAAATAGACTTGTATTAGCAAATATTGAAACATGTTTTTATAATCTGTTTCACACCATAAAGTTAATCAGTATCAATTTATTACCTAGCTTTTGATAATGTACTGACTTTATCAGAAATTTAAGCATTTTATTAGATATTTTTACTCCTGCAAATGTATTTTAAAATTAAATGTTGTTCTACCTTATTTTTTTAGCTTCTTGAACGCCGAGCAGCACTGATGGAAAAATCAGATATTAGACGTGCTATGTTGGAAGACTCTTATCGATTGCAACAGTTTGAGAGAGACTGTGATGAAACTAAAGGCTGGATAAGTGAAAAATTAAAAACAGCCATGGATGAGAGTTATTTGGTATTTGACATAGTTTAAATACACGCATTTTAGTTTTAATGTTTTCTGATTTAGCCTGCCGAGTTATATGGATTTATTTTGACATTACAGGATCCTACAAATGTGAACGGAAAAGTACAGAAGCACCAAAACTTTGAACAAGAACTCAATGCTAACAAAAGTAGAATTGATGAAATTGCTAGTACTGGACAGGAACTTATTGAAGCTAATCATTATGCATCTTCTAGAATAAGGTATATATTTAATTATCAAGCTCTGAAAATGCTTCTATCTGTTAATACTAGGTAATACCTTTGAGCAAAATTTGAGGTGTAGAAGAATTATCTTTTATAGATATTATGTTGTTATATATTTAAAGGGAAGTATCTAAAATAGTTACAAAAGAAAAAAAAAAGTTACTGTAAAAGTTTATGCTTGAAAGTAGCTTTGTCTTATTATTAAATATCATACTTTCTATTAAGTTCAATATTTGTATTTGATTAGAAATGAAAAACCCAAAAGTATTTACTCCTTTAAAAATGAGGAACACAGTAACTAGGCAGAATTGAGGAAATTCTTATATTTAACACCCTCCTTTAATTTCTTAATAGTGAACATATTCATTTTTTAACATTACATCCCCCCCCCCCTAATTGATGATAAAAAAAAAATAAAGATGAATAAATAATTAAAAAAATTTGTTATTCATTAAATTAATTTAGCAATGATATATGTGAAAACAGGTTTAAAAAAGTAGAGATTATTTTGAATTTATCAAATAGTTTTCATGAAATTTTTTAAAAACTCTTAAATTATCTTTAAAATTTCAATAATGAGTCTGGGTGAACAGTTTAGTTGAATTTTCATTTTACTATTACATGGATTATTTTATATATAAAAGTTTAATTTTGTGTTTTTTTTTTATACACACTTATTTCTGGTATTTGTCCACTGGCTGATTTAGTGAGAGAATGATGGAAATATTAGATATGTGGAAGTCTCTTGTGGAAGCTACTGAACGCAAAGGTGCTAAATTAAATGAAGCAGCTGCTCAACAACAGTTTAACCGAGGGATTGAAGATATTGAAATTTGGTTGTCTGAAGTTGAAGGTCAACTATTGTCAGAAGATTATGGAAAGGTTTGTCTGTTCAAAATCTTACTCTTTACTTTGTTTTCATATCAGTATTTAAGTTTCTTAAAGGCTTTTAAATCATCTAAGGAAGTTTTATGGCTTAACAATTTGATTACAACCAGTCACTCTTATTTATTATGAATAAAATAAATAAAATTTGGTATAATATGTATGATGTTTAATATGTATGATGTTTATATATAATATATAAAATTTAATATATAATAATAATAAATGTAAAAATAACTTATTTATAACATTAATTATGAATGAATGATCTCAACCTATTCAAGTGCAGATTAAGTAAATACAGACTGGTGTGATTGTACAGAGTCATATTTTTATTTATACTACTACCTGTTTTAGCTTTTAGCTTTTGATTTCATTTTAGTAGATTTAGGACCTTAAATGTCCTAAAATAACTAAGGGAAAAAATGTTTATTTGAACATTTAAGCATGTTTATATTTCAACATTTGGAAACGTGTAGATCTACAGGCAGAGGGGAAATGTCAGAGATACCCTCTACATGTGTAGGGAAGACTGGATACAGACTTATTGATCATAAAAGAAATTTCATGTGTTAAATTTCTACTGTTATACTTAAAATTGTTTAAAAGTATAACAGTAGAAATTTAAAGCATGAAAGAACTCTTTTATCCAACTCGCACTGTATATGCTGTATGTCCCAATTAAATTTTGTTTATCTATCTTTCGCCCACTTCCATTAAGCTGAAATTTTGCATACTAATGTGTCTTAGTTAACAATACATGAATCAATAATAAAAAGTTTTTAAACTAATTATACTATATATTTGTTCAAACCCTCACCAAGCCCCACCAGGGGCTGAGAGGTTCTGCTCTCAAAACTGGAATGCGGGTGCCAGGTTCAAACCCCATGTGCGCCTGTCGACCTAGCTATTCAGAGTTATCCATGGTTTTCTCCGAAACCTCTTGTAAATACGGGCTAGGATCCCTTAGAAAGTTCCCCATCGAGGGCATTCAGTCTATAAGCTTAGGACCCTAATGCGGTCAATCGGCCTTAAATCCACAAACCAAACCAAATCAAGTCCCCTCCAAAAGGTGTTAACAGAAAGATTGAGTTAAGCTTTTAAGTGTAACATTCAAGAATACACTGTTTGAATGTGGCTATAGTTACTTCTTATGAGTGCATTTTTTGTGAACATGAATATTGGCAATATTATCTGACACAATAGATTCAAAATTTTCACCATTCTATTGATATTGTAAAAAAAGCTAGCAGTTGCTGTAAAAGGATTGTTTGAGCACCTGCCAAAAGTCAGTAACAGGAAGAAAGATGGAGGTTAAATTAAATAATTTTTAAATAAATTCATACAGATCATTAAACTTTCTAAAAATGAAACTTGCTTACTAGTTCATGAGTCCCATATAGTGTACTGGCTAGTGTTCTTGCAGGTCTGAATTTAAGTCCCCATTCAAGTTTCTTTTATTGTTAAAGCTTGTAAATTTTGTTTAGGATTGTAAAACTTTTTACATGAGTATTTTAAAATTCTTTTTAGTGATCAACTTATTTATTTCTAGTGCATTAGTTCTGTCATTTTCACAATAAAATCTGTATAAACTGTTTGTATATGCATATTTTATCTCTTAGGATTTAACTAGTGTGCAGAATCTGATTAAAAAACATGCTTTGTTAGAAGCTGATATTGCATCTCATCAAGTATGTTAAAATAAATCTTTTATTACATATTCTTTATTATATTTGCTTATTGATGTTATTTGAAATATCTAGTTTTAATTGTACTTTCGTTAATTAGACTTATATGATTAAAAATAATGATATTGCTTGCTGACCTGAAGTTAAGTTTTTAAGTTTCGGGTTTGTAAAAGTACATTATATTTGTCTAGGATCAGGGTTGGCATGGTTTAAACCAACTGGTTTAAACCACGATTTAAACCATGGTTTAAACCAAATGGTTTTTTTCTCAAAAAAACCAATTGGTTTTTTTAAAAGAATAATTTAAAATTCTGAATACTACAGATAGAATATTTTCTGATATCTTTTTAAATTATCCTTATAAGTATCAACAATAAGTTTTATATCAATCTAATAGATACCTTACTGTTTTATCATTATTAAAAATTAAATTATTAATGAAACTTAAATTATAGGCTGCATTTTTAATTTGTTTCTAAAATAGAGGTTTTGTGATTTAACAACTTATTTTTAAACCTTAAAAATATCATTTTCAACAACTTATCACCATTATTACTGATGAATCTAAGTGCAAGATTCCAAGTAAAATGTAGTAAACAATTAATATTGTATTATATTATATAAATATAAAAAATAGTATCTCTAAATAAAATATTAAAATTGAATGATTTCAATGTCCCCATAAGTATAGCAACAATTGTTTATTTTCTTTTTTAATTACTTTCAGAAGGAATACTAATTGTTATTTGAATATTTTATAATTAATTTTATTTACAAGTATGTAACAGGTAATTATAAAAGGATTTTTTTTTAAAAACCTGGTTTCAACCAAAATAACCTGGTTTAAACCAATAAAACTCGGTTTTTTGATTTTTTTCAAATAAACAGGGTTTTTACCCAACTCTGTCTAGGATTGACTATAAAATGTAGGAAATTATAACTTTTCTATGAAAGATTAAATGTTCATCTTAATGTGAAACATTGACACATTTAAAGTTTTTTTGTTATTTAGAACATTTGCTCCAATAGGCTACTAGTATGTTTCAGTTATAGAGTAGTTTTATACCATGCAGTAGAGAGTGTTTTAATTTGGTACTTTTTTTTATAGCCATACCTTAAAATTTGGGGCATGTTTGTTAAGCAATTGCATTTTTTAGGTACTATTTTCTTATGTATCAGCAATTTCTTTAACACCTCATTTGTCTTTTACTTTGTTAATCTGGTAAATTTCATAATTTGGAGACTTGTAGGGCATTACAAAATAAGTGCAATACACAATAGACTGCTGCGTAGGTGTACAGTAATGTGCAAAAATTAAACTACTTTTTTCTGTGTTATATGGGTAAATGGCTGTTGAAGTTCATTTGTATAGTTATGTATAGTACTGCATGTACATATTATATGTTTGTATTTGTGTAGTATTAGTATAAGAAAAATACCTGGAATAGAAATGTTTTATGGATGAATGCAAAAATTCTGATCACTAGAAATATTTCTAGGATCGTATTGATGGTGTTGTTTCACAAGCTACAACTTTTGTTGAAAGAGGACATTTTGATTCTGCAACTATTCAGGCAAAACAAGTTGCTTTGGTTGATAGGTATAATGCATTGCAAAAACCAATATCTTTGAGACGCCAGCGTCTCCAGGATTCTTTACGTGTCCAACAGCTTTATAGAGATATTGAAGATGAAGAAGCATGGATAAGAGAAAAAGAACCAATTGCAGCTTCTACTAATAGAGGTATGCATTGAGTATGAGCCAATAAATATTTCAGTAATGTTTTAATCTTTGTGTGATTTTATTTGTGTATTATGTATTTTACTAATTGTTTTATTCATGTTATTGTGCAAGGTTTTTGTATTGTTAATGAGAAAACTAAAACTTAGAAATTGGTACACACAAGCTAAATAAGTTTTGTATAATTTTACTTCTCTTGAAATAGTTCCCTAAAATGAATGTTTACTTAATAGAGTGACAGTAAATAATAATAATGACAAAGAAGAAAAAATACCATATACCTGAGTACATGACTTTCAGGATTCTTTTATGATGTAAAGATTATAATTTTTTTTTTTTTTTTTTTTTTTTTTTTTTAAGTTTGGAAGAAATATTTTGTTCTTATTAAGTAATTTTTATATTATGTTTAAACTGAATGTATTTTTCATACAGTTATTTTTATTTTGATAAATGTAAGTTTAAATGGTCTTCAAAACATTTTATTTCATTAGGTCGTGATCTGATTGGTGTCCAAAATTTAATTAAGAAGCACCAAGCCATGCTTGCTGAAATCAACAATCATGAAAACAGAGTAAAATCTGTTTGCCAATCTGGTGATGAAATGGTTCAGGAAGGTAATTTTGTTATTTAAAAGAAATACTCTTTTTAATATTGATGTTAGCAGTGTTTTTATCTAAAACTTTGTTTCAGGACACTTTGCTTCTAATGACATCCAAAAGCGACTGAGCAATTTAAGTGAGAAATGGCAAGCTCTTAAGGTAAATTGATAATATTTATTCTAATGATTAGAATTAATGGTTTTTCATGACTGCTAGTTATGGCAAAATTAAATGTTTTCAATGAATTTGATTTTTTTGTTTTGTTTGTTTGCTTTCATTATTGATGCATTAATAAACATACCTAAAACCTAGTATCAAGGAGTAAAATAAGATTAGTAAAATAATAACCTTTTCCATAAATAAAATGTACTCTTTGGTAACAGAGTGAACATTGTACGATTTTTAAAAATTTTGCAAAAAGTAATTTTTATAATCAATAATGCTTTTATAATCAACAACACTTTTCAATATACAGTTATTAATACTTTTATAATCAGCAGTAATTTCTGTTCTAAATAAGTGTTTTTAAATTTGGAACAGCTTATTAAAGGTTATATTTGGTATTTTTAGGACAAAGCCCTTCAAAGGAAGCAAGATCTTGAAGATTCTTTACAAGCCCACCAATATTTTGCAGATGCTAATGAAGCTGAATCTTGGATGAAAGAAAAAGAACCAATTGTTGGGTCACAAGACTTTGGTAAAGATGAAGATTCAACTGAGGTGAATTAAAAATAATAGTATTAAAATACTAGATATCTTAATTTTTAGAACATGATATATTTATTTTTTGATGTGTGATAGGGTTTTAAATTTATGACCTTTATATATTTTAGTCACTGTTGAAAAAGCATGAAGCTTTGATGGCTGATCTTGAAGCTTTTGGAAACACAATTTTTTCATTGAAAGAACAAGCTCAATCATGCAGGGTAATTACTTTTGTTACGAATTTTTGTGTTAATGTCTTAGTTTTATACCTATTTTTAGCAAAGTGTCAATAGTAAGTCATGAAATGATAACAACAAAGTGTTCTTGAAGCGAAGTATTTAAAGTTATTTTTTCAAATTCCTTCATTCTAAGTAGCAACATTTTTAATAGATTGTATTGCCTCTGTTTTTACACTTTTCTTCTCTTACTTTTGAAGTTTATTTTATGACTAGGGTTTATCACCTTCTTTTAAAAACACAATCTAACATTTATTAATTTTTTTTTAAATACCATAGTATTGTACACACCAACAGAAATTTAAGACTATTTTTGACAGTGTCAGATTTCTTTTTGGAACTTTTTTTTTTTTTTTACAAGTAATTTAACTGATTATCAGTGTCTGAGTATATTCTTGTTCTGCTTGTAAAGACATAAAGAATCCAATAGTATGAATAGAAGAGATATGCGGCAGATGTACATGGTAATAGAATTTGTTCTGAAAACTGTCTTTGTCTTACATATTTAAATATTCATTGCCTAATTTGTAATTTTTTAAAAACCATTTTCCCAGATTAATGAAACTTTTAAATTGTTTTTGTACACTACCTTATGTATTCTGTATTACTCCTCAAATTATTCTTTATGATAAAATTGCTTGAAGAGTCATTTATTGACACTAATTTCTCAGAGTATTCTGACTTTGAAAGAATTTTGCAGATCATTTTTAAATGCTAAATATATCAAGCTGGATTGAACATTGGAATTTAAGGAACTGCTTTACAACACGTAATTTTTCATACTTACAATCTTGTAAGTTAATTATGAGTCTTATATATACATACATATTAATATTTCAATAGAAAATAGAACTTTAATTATTCATAACTATTGTTTTGACTAGTAATGGCTTAAATACACATGAGCAGGTTTTACTGTAAGTTTAATTTTGACTTATTGTACAGGTAATAAGTTTTATCAGTGTAGATTTTTATTTACACACACACACACACATATATAAGAAACCATAACTTTAATTTTTAAAATATTTGCTTGTAATATGGGGTCATCTGGAAACTGCAAAATATTTATTGATTGATTAATGCTCAATGTTCATGGGTCCATAAATACTGTAAGTCAATATTCAAAACTCTTTAAATGAAAAATATAATCTGTGATTATATTTTTCAAATTAGATTCAAAACTAAATTTCTATTTCAGTAAGTGCACTACAAAATACTGTAAAGTTTGTCTTAAATTGCAAAGGACTAATTGCTAAAGCTAAATTTTAATTTAATAAAAGTATAATTTAAACAAAAGAATTGGTCTAGAAATCTACAAATATTTCTTTTAACATCAAAAAGTTCAGTTTTTGCTTAGAAAAGGATCTGTTTAAGACAAGTCTTAAGAAAAATCAAATTAGAAATTTAATAGCAAAGCGACTTTTAATCATTTTAAACAACATTTAAAAATCAAACAGAATTTTTAAAACAATTAGCTACCCATTTATATTAATTAAAAAAAATGTATCTTAATCATCTGGGTGTCCAGCTGAGTGATTTGGCAGAATATGAATTTTCTAAACCAAAATTTGTCTGCTTTCAGCTCTGGCTTTTAGTTACATTATCTGTGATTATTTGCTGTATTAGAATTTCTAAATTGAAATAATGTAGTTGTTTTCTTATAATGATTGAATTTTTTCCTACCTCAGCAACAAGAGCGACCTGTTGTTGATCATGCTGGTAAAGAATTTGTCATGGCATTGTATGACTATGTTGAGAAAAGCCCTAGAGAAGTTTCCATGAAAAAAGGAGATGTTTTAACACTTCTTAATAGCAACAACAAGGTAATTTTTTTGTTAATAAAATCTTAGTAGCTTATTTTAAAACCATGATTACACTTTACCGCTTTTTATTAAAACTTTATGGAACTTTCTTTCTCTAAAATATAATAATTTGCTAAGGCCTCTAATAAATCACTTATAAATCTCAACTACTTGAGCAAGTTGGTTTGAAAAGCAACTACATGTTTTAATATATTAAGATTAAAAAGTTTTGTCATCTTATGCCTATTGCTAATCTTGAGTAAGTAAAATGTTACCAAAATTAACTGTTTTTTGTTTTGCATCTGTTAAAAAAATTTCTTTAAAATCTCTCTGAAACTTTCATCTCTATAATCATTAATATTTTGTTATTTCTTTCAACTTCCTTACCTCTCCAATTGCTGCATGTTTTAACAGTTGAAAAATTTTATTCCATCCTATATTACATTAATGTATGTAAAATTAACAAGAACACTCAATGAAGGCTGTTGTTAGAATTTAAAATTTAGAAAATCTTTGCATAACAACACACATAAAATGGTATTTATCAACAACATGATCATTTTGGTTGGTACAAAAGATCACAATTGAGTGTTCATCTTATTAATACACTTTATTATTATTAAATACTATTTTTCTTTTTGTTTGTTTATAGGATTGGTGGAAAGTAGAAGTTAATGACAGGCAGGGATTTGTTCCTGCTGCGTATGTCAAAAAAATTGAAGCTGGGCTGTCTTCGAGTCAACAAAATCTTGCTGATACAAACAATATTTCTGCTAGACAATCTCAAATTGAAACACAATATGAAAACCTTATGGGACTTGGACAAGAAAGAAGAAATAAGCTTGAAGAATCCTGTAAAGCTTACCAGTTAGTTCGTGAAGCTGCTGAACTTGCTCAGTGGCTTAAAGATAAGGTAGCTTTATAATTTTTACTACTTTTGATGACAGCTGTATCTAATTATATTTTTATTTGTCAAATAATTTAATGCCATTTCTAAATGTTAAAATACTATGGTTCTGATAACAATTACTAATTTAACTCCTATGCTTAATTAAACAATGTATTTAAAATTTAGCTAAATGACTTTCTTGCACATATGATTCTTTAAATGATTTTGAATCTCTTTCTGTAAATTGTTGTCAAGTGCATTGATCAAAGACCTTCATATCAAGACCTTGAATAATTGACATGCTTCACCCTTAGTTTTCTATTGATTATTAAACTGTGGTAAATTGATCTACTTCAAAAGTCCTTGCAGATTTTCCACAAAAACTGCAATAGGATCAAATTTAAATGCTAAAAATTGGGCTTTACTTATAATTGACATGCTTATAATGGACATACTTATAAAGATACTTGTTTTGTAATTAAAATCATCTAGTGTTTTAAACTTACCGTTTTCGGTCATAAAAAGTTAAAACTGGAATTCTAAAATTTAATTGTTTTTTAAACTGTAAATGAACAAATAAAATATGTTTGATAACTATTTGATTTTCTTTGTGAGAAATTTATTCTATTAAAATATGTTGGAATTATAATTTAAAATTGTGTAATTTATTTCAGGAGCAAATTGCCCAGGTTCAGGATGTTGGTGAAGATCTTGAGCAAGTTGAAGTGATGCAAAAGAATTTTGACGATTTCAAAGCTGAACTGTTGACAAATGAAGCTCGTTTGCAACAAATGAATGAGACTGCTAGCCGATTAATGAGTTCTGGCCATACAGAAGCAGCTCTTAAGATTCAGACCCAGATTGAAGTCAGTACTTCATGTTTTATTAGTTTTGTTTATATTAATGCAAGAAATAATCACTTCATATTTGGATCAAAAATCAAAATCACAAACATGAAATATATGTCAATTTATTCTGTTAAACTTTTATGATTTTTTTAGCAGTAATCAAAAAGCTATTCAAATCAATATTTTATAAGATATAGCTAATTTTTTCAAAAATTTCATTGAGTGTGATATAATTTTAGTTCCTTTATTTTCAAACAAGTGACATGTATGCAATTGACTTTTTCCTTAGTACCAAAAGTAAAAATATTTTTTTATTTTATAATTTTAAGGGTTTATGTTAATAAATATTTATAAGTAATACTGTTAAGTATCTTGAAAAGTAAATAAATTTGTACGTTATAGGTAGCTAGTTGATAAGAGTTTATTAGATTTCAAAATTCAGTCCTTAGTTTTATATGTAAAACTGTTTTTGATGCATATGTTATAACTTTAAATATTAAATTTTTCAGTATTTGTTTTAATAAAAAGAATTTAATTAAACTAATTTATGTTCAATTACTTAAAAAAATACAATGTACTTTCAATTGGTTTAGCTTTCTATCTTTAGCACAAAAATCTTAAATCTACATTTATTGATATGCATCTATGTCGCAGGAAGTGAATCAGAAATGGCAAGAAGTTCAACAAGTTACTGCAGAACGAGCTACACAACTGGGATCAGCTCATGAAGTTCAAAGATTCCAAAGGGATGTTGATGAGACAAAAGACTGGATCCGAGAGAAAGACGAAAATCTTAATTCTGATATTTGTGGTGATGATCTGCGCAGTGTACAAACCTTGCAGCGTAAGCATGAAGGTTTGGAACGTGATCTGGCTGCTTTGGGAGACAGGGTAATTTTAGCACATAAGATAATTATTCTTACTTGAATTGATATGTTTGAATTATACTATGCCAGTTTTTACTAGTAAGTTATAAAAATAATTAATCAACTATGAAAAGTACAGTTAGATGACTGTTTTGCTGTTTCTTATTTCAAATAAAAAATGCAATGTATAGTTTATTTGTTTTATAAAAAGTGCATTAATTTTGTAAATTAGGAAAAGTCTTAAATTTTATTTTAAATCCACAAATAAAAACACGACAATTTAAAAGGGGGGTGGGGGGGGGGGAGGAATGATGCATTTTGTCTTTCTGCAATAAATAATGCAAATATTGTATAATGCAAATTGTGCAATAAATAATGCAAATATTAAAAATGAGATGTTGATTATATTCCCCTATGTATATTTTAAATATAATTAATCTTAAATTAATGTGCAACTGTATGTCTCTGTTATGCAATCAACCTTCAACTTAATTTGCTCATTACATTTAGGGTAATAATAAAGATAAACATAAAAAAATATTTTTTGTAACAAAAGTAAGAGAATTTTTACATGTGCAAATTTAAATTACAGCAAAGTATAGATGAAATTGCCTGTAATTATAATTATTTAAAAAATTATTTATTTTGAAGAAAAGTATGTATGCTTGCAATGTGTTTGATAATTTAGGTGGAAAATTTATACAACGAAAGCTATTTTTAAATTTGCTAAATTATTGTAAAAGTATCCCCCCACCCAAATTACTTTAAAATATTTAGTGTTTTAGTAAAGGGTATATTCTGCATTGAAAAATAAACTAAAAAAAACCTTCCATTAATTGTAAACATGTGCATCATTTCTTAAATGAAAATACACTTGTATCATAAATTCAAAATTAGAATTCAAACAGTTGTTGAATTTTTACTCTTCAATTCTTTTATTCAATATAATGCATTTACCAGGCTAATATATAAGCAATTTCTCATGAAGTGAAATTTATTTAAATTTAGATTCGAAGCTTGGATGATACTGCTAGCCGCTTAATGCAGACCCACCCTGAAGCTGCTGAAACTATATACACAAAGCAAAAAGAAATTAATGAAGAATGGACCCAGCTTACTGCAAAGGCCAATGCACGTAAAGAAAAATTGTTGGACTCCTATGACTTACAGCGATTCCTTGCTGATTATAGGTACGCACTATTTTTGAACGTTTTTTTTTTTTTTTTTTTTTTTTTTAAATCTGAAAAATTCAGTCAGAAGTATTCTGCTTTATTAACCAAACTCTTATAATTACAAATTGGTAATTTCTAGTCATGGGTGTATCTGTGTCACATAAGTTTATTTTTTCATAATGTTCAAATATGCATTTTCATAATTACACTAGGATTGAAAACTAGCATTGACAATTCTTGAAATAATTTTAAAAAATAATGATTTTGATGTATTTTAAAAGTATTTTCTATTTTATGAATGTAAAATTCATGGATGCATATCTAACTGTTTGTTAGATGATTGCTAAAAATCTACTAATTTAATTGGTTGCACACAATTCTCAAAAAAGGAACATTTTAAAATAATTTTTTTAAAATAAACTTTTAAAATTTTGTTTGAATTGTTTTAAAATATGTAAAAAAAATGTCTAAACATGTAGGTTTTTTAAACTTTCTATGAAATTGTGAAATTAAAAAAAAACTGTATTTGGTTTGTTGTTTTATGCATTGCTTTACTTAAATGTGATGTTTGGAAATATATAATTTTTTCTTTCTTTTTTTCTGGTTAATTCACATAGATTATATTGAAATTATTTCACAAAAAGCTGTTTCAGTGTATTTTTTATGTTACTAATTCTTCACACCTTAATTTTTTTAAATTAGGGATCTTATGTCATGGATTCAAAGTATGATGAGTCTAGTATTTTCAGAAGAACTAGCAAATGATGTAACAGGAGCTGAAGCATTGCTGGAACGGCATCAGGTATTTTATTAGCTTTTTTTGTATTGTGCCTGGGCTTCTATGAATTTTGTTTTTTCAAGCTTTTCTAAGGAGCATTTTGTTTTTTATTTAAGGTTTTCACTTTTAAGTCATTCTGCATGGTTTTGAATTGTTCTATGTCTAAAGGACAAAGAAAGTATTTTTTTGTTGTCAGCATATTCTGAATTATAAAATGTGCAAGCAATTTGTATAATTTAAAAATATTTGTCAGTACTTGTTCTACTTGAACTGTTCATATGTTTCCTGTTATTTATATTTAGAAATATGTATTAGTAATATTTTAGAAAATGATTCCATCAACCTTTCAAGTATATTAGGCAAGTTGGAGTGTTTAGGCTGATTAATTTATTTTTTACCAACTATGCGAAAAATTCCAGAGCTGCGAGATTCTATTCTAATGTGAGAATTTTCATCTGGGAATCGTCCCAGAGTAGCTCAGTGGTAGAGCACCGCATATTAAGTGGCAGTCTTGGGTTCGATCCCCAGCTCTAGAATTTTTCTCATAGTTTGTAAAAAATAAATTAATCAGCCTAAACACATCAACTTGCCTAATATGTACTAGTAATATTATTAAATTTTATAATTTATTTTCTCATTCTAATTTTTTTTTTTTTTTAGTGTGGACCTTGTTCATATGTAAAATATTTGTTAACAAAGTTACGCCTTAAATATTTTTCAACTTTCATTAATGCAATTAAAGTGAAATGTTCAAATTTTTTATACATTAACTAGTATACAAAACAGGTAAATGTTAAATATGTAGTAATAATTAATTTGTTAAATCTTAATATGTACATTCATTTACATATGTGAGTTAAACCTGATTATTGTAAAGATTTTTGTTAAAACATTAGTAAAGGAAAATTCAATTTTCCAGACAAAAGTTATATTAAATTGCTTGCATATCAGTTATATTTTTACTGAACTTTTTCATTGGCACATTTTCTTTGTCCTGAATGAGTATAATCGTTTTTAATATTTCACTGAGAAATTTGATCTTTTTTATAGAATTACCGCTCAGAAATTGATGCACACTATGGTATCCCTCAGGTATTAAGATTGGCAAATAAAATATTCAAGCTTGAATGAATTAACAGCAACTTTGTTTTAACAGTTTGCAACTACACCAAATTGCACTAAAATGCTGTATAACTGATTTTATTAGCTGGTACTATAATAACATATCAGAAATAAATTGCCTGTTCCTTATAATTTGAGATTAGCATTATTTTACAACCTATGCCAAGGTGGTAATTTTTAATCAAATGTACTGTAGACTCCTGAATCAGTGATAGTTAACTAGCCTAGATTTATGAATAATTGTGTTAGTTTAATGAATTTGTTTCAAAGAGTATAGTGACGATCATATATTTATTCACAGATGTTTGTTTCTAGTATTATAAAGACTTAATTTTGTTACTATGTAATTTGTATGCTTGATGTTCTCTAAGCATTGTATTTATTTATTATTTCTTTTAAATAGGAAAAATTCAAGCTTAAAAAGAATCACATTTAATATGTTTGTATTTTGAAACACTTGGGAGGTTAAAAAAGAAATTAAAAAAATCAGAGGCTGCTTTTTATCTTTAATGCTAATTAACTATTAATTGCTTCTTAATTTTTTTTTTACTTAAAAAACTATCCTTCTTTTGTTAACTTCACTTAATTTATGTTTTTTTTGATATTTATGTATCTCTTTAAAGGCTGATGTTTAATTTATTGTGCTTAGTAATAATTAGTTTCTAGTCAATGTTGAAAAGTAATCCCCCCCCCCTCAAATTGAAGTATTTATACTGTATAAGTTTTGCACTACAATTAAAGGATTGAAGAAATCACTATAAAATAAAGATTTGCAGTGTAATGAGTTAATTACAATGAATGAGTAGGATATCATTTTTGCACATTGTTTATTGTTAACTTTAAGATGGTTTGATGGATGCTATCTAACTATTATAATTTAAGAATTAATACTGCATTGTAATGTGATTTGAGATACGGATAAGTATTTAATCATTAATTGCACATTGTTTTTTAGTGCTATAATTTCATTTTTTTCAAATCTACAAATTTTAATATGTAAGAATGTAAAGTAATATATATGTATATATATATGTGTGTGTGTGTGTGTGTGTGTGTGTGTGTGTGTGTGTGTGTGTGTGTGTGTGTGTGTGTGTGTGTGTGTGTGTGTGTGTGTGTGTGTGTGTGTGTGTGTGTGTGTGTGTGTGTGTGTGTGTGTGTGTGTGTGTGTGTGTGTGTGTGTGTGTGTACGTACGTACAAATATAATATCAGAGTGAGAAAAATTGATGCTTTTATATTAATTTTCTGAAGTTATGACTGATATTTTAGCACTATTTTAGTTTTATTACATTGAATGCTATACATTAGATACTCCCTAAAATAACTTTTTGAATGTATATTATCAGTTTTTAATAGTTACAATAAATATTTTGTTAATTTTTTATTTTTCTGCGTAGTCATATTTTAGGTAGCCATTTGCTAAATATATAGTATAGATATAAATTAATTTTGTGAAAGATGGTTGGGGGTCTACTGTATGCCATTTACTCTCGGCTCGCTTTTCTGGATTTCTTTGGCTGTAATATTGGCTGGCATAAAAAGCATGCAAGTCAAATTTGTCTGCTTCATATGCTTAAAATCACTTGTGCTGTCTAAAAATAATGCTTTGTAAAATAGAGTGCTAAGTTATCATTTTTTTCTTTTCTGTGTACTCAAAATGCTTCTAATATGTCTTATAATCTGCATTTTTCAGATAAATTTAATTTCTTAATTGTATAACATGCTTAAATATCTTCCTAAATTTTTAAGAGCACAGTTTGAATTGGTTAGAAAGGCAGGTGTTCTAGTTTCATATTTGGATAGAAGAGATTCTAGAATAGTTTGGTTTTCAAATTTTGATTTATTGAGGAATACAAATTTTATTAGTTAAGGACAGTTAGTAAATAATTTTAGTTTTGCAGTTAATTCTGGTATTTTAGTTTGCTTTTGAATTTTATTCTATATATTACTCTAGCAAATTTACATTTAGCCTATGCTTTGACATTCAGTCTATTTTGAAATATTGTATCATATAAGGTTATATCATATCCAATTCATTATACTCATGTCCAAGAAGTTATAATGAAAGACTTATTTATCATACTTAATGATTTGTAATATGATCAGGCGCAAGCAATTAACTTACTGTTTAGTATTATGTGGTTTTTATAATTTTTTACTCAAAACTTTTTATATTCAAAACTAAATAAAAAAATGAAAAAAATTAATTTTTTTGTGTATGACTACTATATTACATAAAATTAGATATATCTGTACTACAAGAACAGAAATCTTGTTTTAATCTTGCTTCTTTTTGAATTAAATATTCAGAGCATGGTTCAAGTTACAATTCGTAGTTAGAAACTTAACAATATTAGCTACTCTCAGTATTATACATTTGTTCTGCTAGTAAAATTTTTGTCATGCATGCTCTAAAATAACACTAATAAATCCATTCAAATTTCAGTTATATTTGTGGTATACATCGAAAAATCTACATGCTGAGTGTTATAAATGTTACAATTATTCTACTAGAATAAAGAAAAATACATAAGGATCATTAGAAAAACATATTAAATAATTTCAAAATATTGATGATTGCAACAACATATATGCATGTATCTCTCACTTATATAAAAGATTAGTCTTAGCTATCTACCATATCAATTTCTTGGTTGCATTTTATCAGTCATCTTTGGCTTTGACCAGAAGCATATTTAAAGCAGGTGGCTCACCAGCATACTTCAGTGAAAGCATTTCAATCTTTTGATTGCCAATCTATTTTCCAATTTGTCTTTCTTCAGAATCTACTGTTCACACATGTAAAGTACCCTTAGAAATTTGAAATCTTGTTCAAATTATCAGTCATCCTTGTTCTGTGTTTTATATGAGTTGTCCAGTTGCAAAACGCATTAAACGCCATCCAGATTTTTTTAAATAGGAAATGAAATAAACTTCTGTAGAATTTATTTTTCATGCTAATTGCTAGAAATTCGGCATTTTAGTGCAAAAGTTCCTTCCAAATCAAATTTGATCAGTGTTTTTCCATAATGTGTGTAGTTTTCATGTTTTTAACAAATTTGGATTTACAAAGTTTTGCTGCTGTATGAAGAATTTCTCAAGGTTTGAAACAGTTTCGAATTCATCATTAAGGTACAAATTAATTTTTTCTAGCCCCCATAGTCATTGCATATAAGACAAAAAGTAGAAATTTGGATTAGGTTAAATTTCTACAAGCAGTCACACAGAGCTGATGCTATCTCAATTGATTATTTGAGATGCATATTTTTTGTCCATGCATAACAAAAAGTGTTTTCTTTGGTAGTTGGACATCGGAATGTCCAACACAGATGATTGTAAAAATATGGATATAAGTTTGCCATGATTAACCTGCCTCATCTGGTACCATAGGGTAGAGGCAAATTTTTTTACTGCAGTCGAATGATAAAATGATTAAAAAGTAAACTTATGTTGAAAAAATAGCTAAAAAGTGATAAAAAGTTGACTTAATCACAGTAAAGTATACAAAAAGCACAAAATATGGGAAAATTTTGATACAATGCTGGTAATAATGAAAAGAACAATGGAGAAAAAAAGCCTGAAGTTTAACGAGTTTTGCTGCCTAAAAACATATACTGAGTACAAGTGGCTGAGGATATAACAAGTATTGATGCAGGTCCAGTCAAGCGGATATAACGAATTATGTGGCAGTAAGCAAGATGGATTTACAGAATTTGCAGCAGTATAGGATTTTCGGAGCTCCATTTCAATAGTTTAGAATTTTTTTACTGCATTTTTTTCAACAGGAATGCACAAAGGTTGGTGTAAAGAACAAAATAGCGTTATAATCTCAATTTTGAATTTTTTGGATTTAACGAGTTTTGCATTTGGGCAACTCATGTATGCAAAGCAAGTGCTTTTATTACTGATTCCATATTTCCATGCTTTTAAACTGCTTTTCTGTGATGTATAAATTAAATTTAACTTGCAATGCATTTATGAAAGTGTCTTAATAATTGTGGGGGATCTCTATTTAAACCATAATTTTAAAAGTTGCGGAACTGATTAGAATTGTAAAAAATTATCTTTGATAATTGCATTACTTTCTTAAAATATTATTCTTTGGATGTGTAATTTGTTTATTTGTAAAAGGAAAATATAATGAAAATTTCTGTTTTTAGACTAAAAGTGTTGTCCCTAATATTCGCTATTGACTTCATTAAGAAAAATCTGAAATTCACTCTAGTTTGTAATATCATGCTGCTGAGTTTTGCCAATCTTTCCCATTATTACCAACTAATTCCTAAATTTCATAACATTCACAATAATAACATTCCTAAATTTTGGTTTAGTTAAAATAATTAGCATATTTAAAATATCACTTCCTTATTCACATTCAGTGGTGACTACTTTTATCAACTTATACTGTTACTGTTAGGGTTGTTAAAAACTAAACCCACTGGGTTTTTTTCATTGTTTTGGGTTTTTTAGTTTTTTTAAAAGGGTTTTTGTGTTTTACCTGGGTTTTTCGGGTTTTATCAGTTTTTTTAAAGGGAAAAGCATGGGGTTCCAGAATATAAAAAAAAATTGGCTAATTACTGAATAAAAATTAAAGCATTTAATTGATTACAAAAATCAATTATAGATGAAAAAATTGTAAAATTAATAATAATTTACAGTTATACATTAAAAAATGTATAAATCAATAACAATAATAACAAATCATGGTTTTCTTAGATAAATCGATTATTATTAGTAATTTTAACAATGAAATTAAAGTACTGTACTAGTGCTA
This sequence comes from Cheiracanthium punctorium, assembly GCA_038373885.1. Lineage (NCBI taxonomy): Eukaryota > Metazoa > Arthropoda > Arachnida > Araneae > Cheiracanthiidae > Cheiracanthium > Cheiracanthium punctorium. The sequence goes on along the minus strand of JAWZYV010002471.1, from coordinate 1,070,183 downwards.
AATTAAAACTTTAAACTAATGTTTTTCTTTTTATGGTTAAAAAAACCTTATTCATTTTATTTCAAATATAGGCATAAAATTTTTCTCTAGCAAGTCTCTGATTTTTTTCTCTTGCATAGTAGCAGTAGGGGAGGGAGGCTGTTTATAAACTTTACAAGTGGTGTACTGATATTAAGAAATGCATTAGCTATGTACTTAAAGTTGAAATTTTGAAAAATCCCAGTTGTATTTTTTCTTGGTTTTTTCTTCACGATTTGTTTTTTTTTAAACCCACCCAGGTTTTTTCAGATTGGTTAAAATCACAACAACCCTGGTTACTGTTGAATAAAAGATAGAATTACCGCATTTACTCATGTATAGAATGCATGTGCGTATAACACACACCACATAATTCACGAGAAAAATAGGTGAAATTTTATCTCGTATGTAACGCACTCTATAAATTTGAAATGTAAGTGAATTTGAAAGTGACTAAAATTTTCGATCAAGTGGTTGGAACTGAAGACGATATTATTTAAGTGGTCATTGACTGTGCCAGAGAAGAAAAGGACTGTGATAATAACACTCGTAGTGGCAATGAGAATTCCTAATGAGTGTTAAAAATAATGTAACTAACGATTTCGTATAAAATAAAGTGTAACTAGTGAAATAAATACTTAATTCATACATATATCGTGAATTACATGCAGCAGTAAAAAAATATCCATGTATAACACTGAGATTTTTTGGCTTAAAATTTTGAAAGAAAGTGTGTGTTTATACATGAGTAAATACGGTAATATAATTTTATTTTTCAAAGTAAAAAAAAAATGTAGTAGATTAGTAAACATATTTTGTAAAAGTTTAAGCTTAACTGCATTTTGATTACATGAGTTCAGCAACATAATTTAAATCCATTTGGAATTGTTCTGTGTCTTGTGTTAAACATCATAATCTGTTGTAATAGCTTGTGGATAGATTTTTTTGTTCATTCAAAGTGTGTTTTATATTTGTTCTAGGAACACAGAACTGAAATTGATGCTAGAGCAGGCACTTTCCAGGCTTTTGAAATGTTTGGGCAGCAGTTATTGCAAAGTGGACATTATGCCAGTGTTGAAGTTCAAGAAAAGTTGGAGAAGATGAATGATGCTAGACAGGAGTTGGAAAGGTTGTTGTTTAGTTTTTAATTCTGTACATTAATACGAAAATAATTCTGATTATGAAAAATGACATCCATTTCAAAGTTGAGGTTTATAATGCAGTCTTCCTTGCCTGAATAGATTATTTTTAATATAAAACTTATACTTATTTTTAAGATGTATTTTATTCATTAATTTTGTTGTATATTTTAATCAGATGGCAAAGTAAAGGATCTCGAGATTTGGATAACAGTATTTTGCTGGACACATTAACTTTAATTCATATTAAATAACAGCATTTCATAATATAACTATTATAGTTTGTTCAAATATAAACTTCTAAACTTAATAATTATTTCTACTACTGTACTGGCCCGAATATAATGCAATGTTTTTTGACTGATCATTTTCTGTTAAAAATCTGACTCGTGCTAAATTCGAGGTTTAAATATAGGATTTTCGTAATTATGTTGATGAAAAATTTCAGGGTCGTGTTATATTCGGACTAATATGTTAATTTTTCTTCCTGAAGTTTTAGTTTAATTTTTTATTCTGTTTTTTAACTACTACATATTTGTGTAATTACCAACATAGTAAATTTTCAATGAAGAGGAAATATGACCAGAATACTCTTAATATTTATGTATGATATGAATATGTGGACGCCTGGATTATTAATACAAAAATCTTGTTTCTTCTCTCAATCTTCCTGGTTATTAATATGTGAATGTGCTTTTTAAAATTGTTACATTAAGGGTTTGATCATTATTCTAAAAATTTTAGGCTTACATCATCTTGTTTTTTCAAGCATATAGTGCTGTATTATATTGAAACAACTATCCTGGATGTAAGAAGAGAAATAAACATATTTTTTAAAAACTTGTGCTGAATATTAAAACTGTAGAATTAGTATAGTGTTAACAAATTTTTGCAAGACGTTTGGTCTTAGTATAAAACTTGTTAAATGTACTTGATTATTTAAATTAACCACTGTAGTTCTACATAAATTGTAAAAAAAATAACTCAGAACTTATTTCATGCAGATTTTTTTTTTGTTTTAAAGCTTCTTAATCTAAAATTCTGTGTTACATGATTGCTTCCATCTTAAGTGATCCATTTACTTAGATTTACACTGTCAAAAATTTTTAAAATAAAGAATTTGCATAAACTGTGTAGTATAAACTTTTTTTTTTTTTTTTTTTTTCAGAGCTTGGATTGCAAGACGCATGAAGTTGGATCAATGTCTAGAATTGCAATTATTCTACAGAGATTGCGAACAAGCAGAAAACTGGATGGGAAGTCGGGAAGCTTTCTTGAGCTCTGATGACATGGGAGGAGATAATGTTGAATCTCTTATTAAAAAACATGAAGATTTTGATAAAGCTATCAATGCTCAAGTAAGTAATTTTTAAGAACTAATTGTTTCCTTTTTTTATGGGTGGGTAAAAATGATATTTTATGTAAATAACAGTTTTCTATATAACAGATATGACATTATGTCTCGGGATTTTAAAAGATTAGCCTATAGTTGGAACATTGAGGTCAAAATTATTGAAATACCATATGATAAAAGTAAATATGACCGTGATATATAGCTTTTTAGTTATTGTTTTAAAATACAAAAAATTTTTTGTTGTTTTTACAGAGTAAAATTGCTGCGAAAGAATTTTTTTTACATTTTCTTAATTTGGTTGTTTTGTGCATTGCTCTTTTCTAATGCAAAGGGAGCAAGTGAAGCTTCATTGAAACACTTTTTTGAGAAATCTGTAAAAATTAATAAATTTAGTATTGCTAATGAATTTTTAAAAGGCTGCAAACTTATATGTAATTAATATTTATCATGATGTATTTTATTCAAATATTGTAACTACATTTTAATCAGAAAATTATTTTCAAAACTTTGACATGTTATAAAATTCAAAAGTCTGCTATCATTAGTTAATTTTATTGTTTCTCAAAGATTATTTAATTATTCTTATTATATTAAATCAGATTTTTTTATGACATTTTTCTTTGATGTTTTAGGAAGAAAAGATATCATCTCTTGCTGCTCTTGCTGATCAGTTAGTTACTGCCGATCACTATGCATCTGATGCTATCAATGAAAAGAAAGATCAAGTACTTGAAAGATGGAGACACCTCAAGGAAAATCTCATCAAGAAACGATCCAAACTTGGAGAGTCCATGACTCTACAGCAGTTCAGTCGTGATGCTGATGAAATTGAAAACTGGATTACGGAGAAACTCCAAATGGCTATGGATGAGTCTTACAAAGATCCAACTAATATTCAAAGCAAACACCAGAAACATCAAGCATTTGAGGCTGAATTAGCGGCTAATGCAGATAGGATCCAGTCGGTATTGGCCAATGGACAAAATCTGATTGATCAGCATCAGTGCGCTGGCTCTGAAGAAGCCGTACAGGCTCGTTTAAGCTGCTTGGCAGAACAGTGGGAGCATTTGACAAAGAAGACTATTGAAAAAAGCATTAAGATTAAGGAAGCTAATAAACAAAGAACATTTAATGCAGCTGTTAAAGACATCGATTTCTGGCTTGGAGAAGTATGTACCATTCTATCTTCCATCTAGTACCATCTAGAAATATTTAAAAATATTTTCTAATAAGACTTAGCATTATCTTTTTTAATGAGATATCAGGATTGTGAACATTTTTTAGTCATCGTTCTACCCTGTTATATAATGTTTAGTTCTAATACTGTAACTCCCCCCATAAAGTTAGCAGTTGAAGTCTTTTTTTTTTTTTTTTTTTCTTAGGCATTGACTTTGTGTTCATATATGAATGTGCATGAAATATGTTTGTGCATAATTAAATGTAATGTTTATGTTTAGGTGGAATCACTTCTTAAATCTGAAGAATCTGGAAAAGATTTGGCATCTGTTCAGAACCTTATAAAGAAACACCAACTTGTGGAGGCTGATGTTAATGCCCATGAGGATAGAATTCGTGATATGAATAACTTAGCTGACAGTTTAATTGAATCAGGGCAGTGTGATGCTGCTGCAATTGAAGAAAAACGCAGCTCCATTAATGAAAGATATAACAGGGTAAAAACATTAGCTTCTCACAGACGAACTCGACTAAATGAAGCTAACACATTGCATCAATTCTTCAGGGATATTGCTGATGAAGAATCATGGATTAAGTATGTTGAACCTGAAAGCATTTTTTATTATTTTTATCTTTATTTTTTTCTAACAGTTCTGTCAAAAGTTAATGATTATAAGTTATTTAGCACAGCTTAGGAATTAGATGACAGTGACTACTAGATGTAATATAAAGTGTTGAAAATAAATAACTTAACTCAAATTCATACTATGATAGTTGTTTTATGAATTTGATCTTGATATGTAATTTAAATGACTCTAGAAAGAGTATTTTGATTTAGTTGCAGCTTTGTAAATTAAAAATAATCTATTTTAATTGCAGTTTTTGCAGATAAAAAAATACTTTCAGTATTGTTTTGTTTTTGTAGGGAACAAGATTCATTGCAATTTAGTTATTTTCATTGATTTTACAATAATAAGGTTAGTTTATATGAACAAAAACATAGCAAATGCTAGAATAGAATAAGGTAGTTCATCTTGTCTCATGATAAACCAACAGCCTAATTTGAACTTTAAATAAATATGCATGTGCATAAATAAATTAATCCTTTTTAATTTCACATTATTTTATATTTTTGAATATATTTTAATTCACTCATAAAAGCAGTGCTATTAAATTATCATTACTGTGTACTCAATAAAATTCTTCTTAAACTGATATTTATAGTTTAGTACATTCAATTAATTATATGTTGTTATTAATCAGTGAAAAAATTTGTATTTTGGCCATTGAAAGAATTGTGAGAAGTAATTGTTATCTGCAGTGTTTTAACAAAATAACTTCTTTTGTATATTATTTGTCTGTAGGGATTGACAAAAGTTGTAAAATCTAGGGAGCCAGCAAACATTTTTTAGGATCTACATACATATTGAATTAGCTTTTTTTTAAAAAAATATATATCACCAAAGGATAATTTTTTAGTCACCTGGGTGAGCAGGCAACCAGGTTTTGTTGAACTCTGCTCATCTGATATTTTTTTAAATTGTCACAAATTAATTTTGTTGCCTCGTACTAAAACTAATTGGGAAATGCACTTATTTCATAAATGAGCTGTTAAAATTTAAAATGACTTAAAAGTTCTTTTGTGAAACGATTTTTTCCACTATATATTATGAGTAATATGTTGATATCTTTTTATTACACATCGCAAATTTTTTTTTTTAAACAAGTGCAAAGTAATAGTTGGCAAATAATTGTTTTAAAATAGAATTGCTTTAGAATAAATTCTGTTAGTGGTAAAAAAAGAACTTTGCTTATAATAAATAATTTCACTTAGGGAAAAGAAACTACTGGTTAGTTCTGATGATTATGGTAGAGATTTGACTGGAGTTCAGAATTTAAGAAAGAAGCATATTCGCTTAGAAGCTGAGTTGGCTGCCCATGAACCTACTATAGAAGCAGTTCAAGAAGCAGGTCAAAAATTAATGTCGGAATCCAATCTGGGTGTTCCTGAAATAGAACTGCGACTCAAGAACTTGGATAAAGCATGGCAGGAATTGAAAAAGGTATTTTTCATGTTGTTTATTCCAGGGTTGTTGAATGTCTGAGTGATTTCACAAGATACCTAACCCACTATGGTTTTTGGGGTTTTATTAGGATTTTTTGGACTTTTTATGTATGGGTTTAAAATGTTTTTAAAAAAATTTGCGTTACGAAATATAATTTAAAGCAACTAAGTGATAAAAATCAATTATAGATGAAAAAAATATTCAAATCAGTAATGATAATTATTGGCAACTCCCTCTAATTTGCACAGGTTGACACCAGGAGTATTGCAGATTATAGGTCCCTGCTTTGTTTACATTTTAATGCTGAGCATTTACAGGCTATCTTAATGCATTTCATAAGTTATTTTATTGAAATTACATATAAAGTAATAAAAAAGAACTGTGTACAGATAAACATTTATTTCTGAATTTGATAATTAATTAAATGAATTAATTTAATTATACTAATTTCAATTCTCATACCCACATCATTTGTTGTTACATCTTTTAAGCATATCCATGATTGTTCTTTGTTTTAAAGCTTTAACTTTATGTTTTGCTACTTTTTCCTGTAAGGGCTGTCGTGCCAATGTTGATGATTGATGATGATGACTTTTTTCTGTAATCTGTTGATAAACAGTATTTCTTGCTGAGTCATAAAGCCTTATTTTTCCAAAAAGTCAACATATTTTTCACCAACAGTGAAACTCTCTGAAATTGTAATTTTTGTTTTATCTTCCTCTTCATCATCAGTTTCAGTATCTGAATATGTATTTTCTGGGTTTAACACTGATGATACAACTTCTTCATCTGTAACTCTTTCCGACTCAGAAATTTCATCTTTAGATGATATAAATTCTGTGATCTCTGATTCTAAAATGAACAGGATGATGAATTTTCCTTGGCAAAATTTAATAATTCTGCAGTCTTTTGTTTGGCTTCAGACAATCTGAAGCCTGCAAAACCAACATCATCATTCTCTGTCAAAAAAGACATCGAGTCTGGCCAGAGGTTCCTTCAACCACTGACAAGTGTTTCATTTGACACTGCATTCCAAAATTTAGTGATGAGATTTAGCACATTTTTGATGCTAAAATGAGCTTTTGCCTCTTCGGCTAAATTTTGCTTTATGTCCAGAAGAATAATTTTTTTCAGAAAGTCCAACCTGTAATTGCTTTTCATGCTATGAATGATTCTCTGATCCATGGGTTGGATACAGGATGTAGTGTTTGGTGGCAAAAAGATCGCAGATGTGTTTTCAACTGTTATGATTTCAGGATGGGCTACACAGGTTTTAAAAAGTAGTAAAATTTCACAGTCACTGGGCAAACTCACTTCACTGCAGTGCCTGCAAGATGCCTTCCTGAAGTGGTTATTGAACCACTCAAAAGTGAGGTCTTTTGTTATCCATTCCTCTCTGTTACTTTTATAAATTACAGGTGGGGACTTTAATGCCTTTTAGGGCACGGAAATGTACATTCCTATTTCCATAGGTTCGCACTGATGGCTCCCAGCAGCATTGCTACATAGCACAACTGTAAATCTCTTTGGACTCTTTTATTCCCACTGGCGTGGATTCCTCATGAGAAGTTAATGTGTGTCTGGTGTAATGTGTAAATGTGTGACCACCAGAAAAGTCCTGTTTCATCCATATTATAAACTTGCTCAGGGGTACTTACACAGGAGAAAACACATCTGCGATCTTTTTGCCACCAAACTGACTAAGCTTTCATCTTGCTCAAGTTTTGCAAATTTGTCTACGAATTCTTCAGCTGCTTCAGTTTCAGCTGACAGTTTTTCACCACAGGATTTTAGATATTGAATCCCATGTCCTAAGGGTTAACCACCCTTTAGAATAAACACAAGGCTCTATCACACCTAATTTTTCATGCAACTTTTTTGCCTTTTCACGTAAGAGTGGAGCTGTAATCGGGACATCCTCACTTCTTTGCTGGTGAAACCAATCATAAATGATGGTATCCGTATTTTTGTCTTTCGCAGGTCTCATTGACTTTCTCTGTGCTGTACCTGCATTGGTATTGTATTGCATTTTGAGAAGAAACTCAAAATTTTTCTTCCTGATATCATACGCAGTTCTAGGGCTAATTCCATTCAAGGAAGCAACATAATTTATTGACGACCCTGTGTCTAAATTTCTTCAAAATTTCAACTTTTTTGCAAAACCGTCAAAGAAACATGTTTTTGTTTCTCAAAACCTGCAATAGTACATTTTGATTTTTAAAACAGTTTAGAAAAAATATCACAAAAGCTTTAAAAAATAAATAAATTTTAAACCTGAAAAAATTGCACAGCCATATTCAGCCCATATTTCTCCACATTAGTGGCATAACCTTCCCCTCACCTCCACGTTATGCTCTGTGATGATGTCAAAAAGTGCAGTGCAGTTCATGTGTAATATCTGTTCTCTGTGCCCTCGCAAAACGGAATGACAGGTAATCCACTGTGATGGAGAGTTTCAATGAGCCTAGCTATGAGTAACTAATATTGCATGACAGACAAATAGTTCTTTTCATGCATTTTGGTGGAGAAACCAAAATTTGGAAATGCAAGTTTAAACTAGTTTTCTTTTGTGTGTGTGTAGATTCATAAATACAGTTATAATAAGCATTATTTATGTCTTTTCTTTATTTTTACATACAACCATAATTAGCATCATCATAAGTTTCAAAGAAAAACTTAGCTGTCAAATTGACCGTTTACATAGGGAAAGTATCGCGGATTATAGGCATTCCCAGATGATCTTATCATGGATTAATGGGAGTTACGTGTAGTTACAATAATCAATTATAGATGAAAAAATATATAAATGGATAATAATAGTAATAGAAATCATGGTTTGCTTTTAGATAAATTAGAAATAATTTTAACAGTGAAATTTAAGTTGTATAGTGTTGGATCAGAACTTTTTAACTAATGTTTTGTTATAGATATAAAATCCTTATTCATTTTACTTCAAGTGATAGACATTTACAGATTTGCTCTAGAAAGAATTTATTTCGAACATTTAAAAAAAATTTAATCTTGGGGAGGATAGGGGAGGCTGATGTCTATAGAGTTTGCAACACTGGTGTACTGATATTAAGAAATCTATTAGCTATGCAATTCGATGTTTTGATTTAAAGTTGAAATTTTGAGTAAACCCAGTTTTTTTCTTTTGGGAGGGGGAGGGTTGGATGAAATAAAATCATAACATCCATGGTTTATTCATAAAACTTACTTTTACCCTAGTATTCTCATTAACATCCAGCTTCAGTAATATATTGTTCTTAGACATATGCATTTTAATTTTATTTTATAATTTTAAAGCAAGAGATTATTGCTTTAAAATTTGGATCATATTTTACTTTAATAAATATTTTTAAAGATTAATTATATGTAATTATAAAACACAGTGGTCTAATGTTTTTAAATGTCAGTGATATACCTATTTCAATTATCTGAAGTAATAACGAGCATCGGTATGTGTGCAAGATTTTTGTTTGAAAGAAGACCTATTTTAAATATTCTAGTTTCTAGGTAGTGTTATACCTAGAAACTTTATATAGATAGGATTCTTTCAGAAAGACTTATCTTGGCAAAAAGCTTTTTTTTTTTTTTTTTTTTTTTTTTAATGAGTTGCTTCAAATTAATTTGAATAAATTCTTTGATCTTCAGTTTAGAACAAATTTGTATTTTTCTCAAGTAAATTTTGTGATTTAAAAACTTCTTGATAAATTAATGAGACTTGCAGGAGTGAACTGGAAGATCTTGAAAGCATTTTTGTTTTAAGTCCTTGAAATAAAACTTAAAAATTTTATAAAGTAATAAAAAAAAATGTCATAATGAATTCCTGTGAGATGATTATTATATTATATTATGCATATTTCAATAAAATCAATTTTTAAACATTTAACTAATAACTGAGCAATTTTTTTACCTTGTTTCATTAAACACAGAAAATTTATTTCCACCAAATTTATTTATACCTAAGCTCCCTTTTGTAGTTTGAAGTAGCTTGTCGAAATTGCATGTGTTTATTGCACACAAATGTTAACCCCCCCCCCCTTTATTTTTTACATGGATTTCTTCTTGGCAGAACAAACTTAAGTACAAACAAAAATGTTCTTACCTTAACATTATTAAAGATATCAAACTAGTTTTTAATTTGGTCAACAATATTTTTGTATTTCTCACTGAAACAAGAAATCATGTTTCAGCGTTTTATTCTTTATTTGGCAATATAGTATGAATGGCCATTTAAGATGTCAATTAACCACCTTACTGAGACCTTACCTTACCTTATTAAGATGTCAATTAGCCACCTTACTTTGTTAAAATTTTTGTTAATGTTTATTTTAACTTCGTTCAATAGACTGCTCTACAAGTGTAATTGATCAAAAACATTCAAAAATATTGACATGACAATAAAATAATAATAGCATGTAAAATAAAAAGTGTTCTTTATTCACTGAAATTCTTTGTCTATTTTACTGTACATTTTTTGTTTCCTGCTTATCTCAGTAATTTCTGTTGATACATTTTTTAGATGACATCAGATAGGGGTACAAAATTAAACGAATCCCTTGCATACCAGAATTTCTTAGCTAAGTTGGAAGAGGAAGAAGCTTGGATCTCGGAGAAGCATCAGTTGCTGAATGTAGAAGATTATGGAGATACAATGGCTGCTGTTCAGGTGTGCATTTAAACATTTTCATGTGCTATTATTGATGAACAGTTTCATTTCCCCTGACCCCGAAAAAAAAAATTTAGCCATACTAATTTTAATTTGTAAGTTTGCATTTGGAAGCATGTTAAGACTTGAATTATGACTAGTATATCCTATGTACTTTCATTTGTAATGTGTTACATAACAAAATGCATAGATTTTTTTTTATTTTATCTAAGTATATTTAAAGTATTTTTCGATAAGTACATAAAATTTCTTTAAAATACAAGATTCCATTTGAAATTAAGTGTTTAATCATGAAATGAACATTAAAGATGTTAGATAATGTTGAGTATTTCTAGCTAATTTCCACTTTTGACACTTCATTTTGGTTATTCCAAACTTCTTCGTTGAACCAAAAGAAAGAGAATAAGAAGGAATGTAACTGTTACAGATTATTTTTCAAGAATATTGTTTTGTTTAGAATTGTTTGAAATTCTTTGAAAAAAAACGATACATTCCTTTAGTTTCTTAAAACATGCTGCAAGTAACTTGATCACACATTTTAACTGCTGCCACATAAAATACACCCCATGATTTTATAGTGTTTAATAATTACTCTTGTTACTTCAAGAGTTCATTGTCCTTTAAGGATTTTTATGTAACTAGTGGGGAGCTTTCAGATTGCAATGAACTGTAAGCATCAATCAAGTATTCAATTAGCACATTTTTAGAAAATGACTTTCTTTAAGGATCTGTTTTCCATTTGAATCTGTGCAACAGTGTATTGAATATATGTTTAATCAAATGCTTTTTATATAATAATGTAATGAGTTAGACAGCAGAATGTTAGTACAAATCTGTTAAGCGTCATTAAAAAAAAATTTAGTTCTTGGAAGATAAAACTAGATTTAGTGTTTTGAATTTTTTTTTGAAATCCATTCCTAGATTAAGACATGTGGACTATGATAGTAATAATAATATCCCACATCAGACTAGTAGTATTTTGTTATTGAATAATTCTGAAAAATTCCTCTATTTTAGGGCCTACTTAAGAAGCATGAAGCTTTCGAAATTGATTTTGCAGTCCATCGTGACCGGTGTGTTGGAATTTCTTCTGAAGGTCAGCAGCTGATTGCAGAAGGAAATCACCACTCTGATAGTATAAGCCAGAGGCTACAACAGTTGCATGATCGACTTAATGCCCTTGACACAAGTGCAACCAGACGAAAGAGTAAACTAAAAGATAATTCTGCGTATCTGCAGTTTATGTGGAAAGCTGATGTAGTTGAAAGCTGGATTGGTAAGTTTGTTTTTTTATTATTGTATATGAGAAACATTATGTATGAGATTTTGTGCTCCTGTGCAGTATTTTAGAATTCATATAATTTTGGAATTTAATCAGATCAGAAAGTAAGTCCATGTTCTATGCCTGTCCCAGAAACTGCACTGACTGAATTTACTAAGTTGACTGTAACCACAGTTCTTTTCCAAATTCTTATGTGGAGCTATTATTATTTAGTCAAATAGTAACAATACATTATGCATATTCAGCTTATGTTTTTAAGTGTCTTACATTAGTCAAATAGTTATTAAGAATTGCATTGACAGATGATATCAACATTATGAATTAAATAAAAAATATATACACATGCATATGAAAATATAAGACATATTTTTCACAGCATTCATTGTCTGAATCTTTGAAGCAAGAAATTGTTTATTTTTCCCCTGATGAAAAAGTACAGTTATATAAGCTGAAAATGCTTTTAATGTATTGAGAATTAAAATCTTTCAGTTTAATAAGTGTATTTTTGTAAATTTTTCTATATTCTTGCTTAAATCCTTTTATCAAGTATATCAGATTTAATAACACTTATCAGCATTTATTATTAAGTCTTTATCAAATAAGTTTGTGTTACTTAGGTAATTCTGTTTGAATTGCAGTAGTTGATAATTAAGTGTTTAATCATGAAATGAACACTAAAGATGTTGGATAATGTTGAGAAATTTATTAGACATAATAATTTAAGTCTAAAAGCTCATATTTCTTTTGTTGCTTGATAAAAAGAAGGCTGCTAACTATACTTTTGGTCACAAATAGTAGACAATTCAGACTTTAACATAATTTTCATTTGTTTACATTTGAATCTCTCAGTAATTGAAAAATTAAAACACAGTAAAGAATTTAAGTGCACATTAGATCTAATTAATGATAGTTAAGTGTGTGAATTGCTATATACCAAGCTGGCATATTTCTCTTAAATATATTTATTAATTTATTAAAGGTTAATATCTTTAGATGCTTAAGAAAGTCTTCAAGCAATATCGATGGTGCCTGGAAAGAATAGATATCAAGTTACATACTTTATTAAAAATTTGCATTGATTGAACATGTCATAATTTACTGTGGATTTTTAGTGTTTGGTGGTAAATGTATATGTTCACTTTTAATTAGAAAATTGCATTTCTGCACTTATGTCATTATATTTAAAATGAAAAAAAAATTGTTTGATCAAATTCATGAATTGTTTACTAATAAACTTCAATATGTTAATAGCCGACAAAGAAACTCATGTTCGTTCTGAAGATTATGGTCGTGATTTGTCTTCTGTTCAGACTTTACTTACCAAACAAGTAAGTCACCCTATTCTTGGTTATGCTTCAATATTAATAAAAAAAAAAACCTCTTTTTCATTTAACCTATAATTTTGTTTTCAGGAAACATTTGATGCTGGCTTAGCTGCTTTTGAACAGGAGGGTATCCAGAGTATTACTCAACTGAAAGATCAGTTGTTGGCTGCAAATCATGAACAGACTTCAGCTATTGTTAAAAGACATGATGATGTTATGGGAAGGTAATTTTTGCTTTTTTATCTGTTCATGTAATATCTTATTTACATTATACTTCAATTTCATAGTTTAAGTAATTTTTTAAAAAAATTTCTAGAAGAATTTGTTGAGCTCTTGCTATTCAAAATGAATTTTATAAACTTAAATAACGTTTCATTTAAAAAGTGCTATAGGGTAATTAAGTTGTTCCATTTTACTTTGAGATTTTAGGACATGGCATTTTAATATTTAATTTTGTTACAATATATCTTAATCCCTTGATATCTAAATGACTTTTTTCAAATATGCCAAATTTTTCATGTGATTGAAGCCAAGAGATGAAAAATGAGTGATAGGTCTAACATAACCAGATGTTTCTAACTATACTAGAAAATGAAAATTGACAGCTTTTAGAATTTTGTTGTGTTTTTAAGTTGATAACTTCTTATGTACTTATTTATTTAAAAAAAAAAAAATATTCATGTTTGCATTCTAAGTAATCTCAAATTGTTAGTACAACAAATAGCTTGAAAATTTTAATAACTGATACAGGCTAATAAGGGGAGTGTGCACCCTTGGAAATTCATTTCAGGACACCATAATAATAGTACTTCTTTAGGGTTTTCTTCTTCTTAATATAATAGCTTCCTATGGGGGTTAATTTGGAGAAAAAAAACCTTTGAAAACTTAAACTCAGCTTATATATTAATAAGCATCATCATTCGTCTGTGGCCAGAAAAGCTCAATCGGTAATGTGCTCACCCAGCAACAGAACATCCAAGATTCAAGGCTCGTGCTCGCTTAAAAAAATATTTTTTCTCCAATTCATTTTTAAAATTAAATGAAGCTATTATTTACAAACATTAATCATTTTATTTTGTCTAGAAAAAAAGCTTATTAAATATTAAGTAATATAATATTTTAATTACTACAGTAACTATTTTACTTTTAAAATAAAAAATAACTAATAGTTGTGATAATAATACTATAAAGTGTTATAATATGTAAAACCTTTCAATTTTCTTGTTATTTAATTTAATTTTACACGAATTTTTGATTACAAGCAAGAACCTGAATCACAATTGTCAGAAAAACATTTAAAAGAATAAATTTTTTGACATCTAGCACTTAATAAAATATTAATTATTGCTAAAACAATGTTCTTTAAAAAGTTTAGTTGGAAAACAAACATCATTTACATTCAAGAGGATTTTTCTGTCTTCAGTAGCAACATACCATGCATATCACATTATTTTATCAAAGAATTGTCATGGCCGTTGAACAATTCATTGAATTTAGTGCAAACTTATCATAAATTTAATTCCTGATTCTTTTATGATTAAGTATGCTGAATTTTGTGTAAACACTTCATTATACTTTTCACTTTTACTTTTTTAATTTTTAATTACCTATAAAAATAAATATCACAAGGTTGAACATTGGGAGTATATTTTGGAGGAATAACTTTAATCATACAAGTTGACAACTTATTGTCATCCTGGAAAATTTTATGATAATTTCAGGTTTTGAACCTCACCAAGAGTCAGTGGGAGAAAGAAAATTTTCTTTTCCCAAGTAAGGTTTCAAACAATCTTGGAGAAAGTCACAAACTGCAAACTCTGGAAAATCAACTGAAAATTAGCCTGAGGTTATAGTGTAATAACAGTGTCAAACTGCTGAAAAATTTATACAATAGCCCATTAATCAAAATCTGTTATCCTTGGTCCCTCACTGTTTGTGCGTATTCTTTGTTTTCAATAGAAAATCAGTTGCTCTTGAACATTCACTTTATTCTTTGGTCAGAGCCAGTTTAATAGAATTCAAAAGAAAATTTTATGGCTATTTATCTGGAATAATTTAAACTGCTAATTAGATTTTAATGAGATAGGAGTATTAGAAATTACGATTTATAAGTATTATCATAAATATTAGTTTTTTATTTTAAAAAGTAATTAAAATATCATTTGCTATTTGATATGCCTTTTTTTAACAAATTAAAACGATTGACTTTTGTAAGTAATACTTCTCGTTTAATTGTGAATTAAACAAATGAGAGAAAGGGAAAAAAAAAAAAAAAAAAAAAAAGAAGAGAGCTTCAAACCCTGGACATCCAAGTTGTGCACTAGCATGTTAATGACTAAGCTGTTCAGCCTCAACTGAATGATGATTACTTAATAATATACAAACAGAGTTTGAATTTTCAAAGGCAAATTTTTTGGAATTGGCACCACATTGGACACTATTGTATTTAGGTGTGAATATCCTAAGGATTACTATTATATGTTAGAATTGTTCCGTGTACCCTACCCTTGTAAGATAAGAATTATAATTTATCAGTAATTTAACTCTTCATTTTAACATTTTCTTGATTTCTGTTTCTCTATAGATGGCATAATCTTCTTGCTGCATCAGAAGCCAGGAAACAAAGATTGCTTCACATGCTTGAGCAGTTCAAGCAGGTATTTAATTTTCCCTATAACAGAGTTGTTAAATCTACTTTTTCTAGTGGTTTTTTTCTTTCTATGAAATATTTTTATGAAATTATATTGTTATTAGAGGATTAATTATACTACTTTCTCTCCCTTTTGCTTTCCAATATTTTAAGTAATATTCTTTTATTTTCCATCATTAAAATGTTTAAGATTTCCTTTACTAGTTAAATTGTACAGCCAGGCTTAAAATTAATGTACAATGTGCCAATAAACATTTATAACCTGTTGATACCTCTTTTAGATTGAAGACCTGTTTCTTACTTTTGCAAAAAAAGCTTCTGCTTTCAACAGTTGGTTTGAAAATGCAGAAGAGGACCTTACAGACCCTGTGAGATGTAACTCTATTGAGGAGATCAGGGTATGCATTTTTGTGAATAACCTTTAGTATTGAGAATGTATAACTTGACCAGTGTAATGTTAACTAGTATTGATGGTAGATAGTCTTGATCAGATATAGTGTTCCTACAGAGCTAGAAAAGATGAAAACTCTTATATAAGAAATTCTGCAGACGAGAAGTCTATTTTGAGTAGGGAAATTTAGTGAAATAAAAGAAGGAAAAGCAGATATTTTCAACTGGATACTGAATCAATGCTGCTTGAGTAACAGAGTACAAATCTCTATGTGCAACGGCTGTTGTCATACTTTGTCTTGTAGATTCATTTTTTCCTTCATCAAACATAAAATAGAATAAATGTTATCTAATAAGTCTGGTGCAGATTCACTTTCAGACGTGCAGCTGATTTAAAAAAAAAAAAAAAAAAAAAGCTGAATGAAAGCAGTTTTAAGTTCGTGTATTCTAAATTATGTATGTATTTGTATTTTAAAATTATGATTCTAAAAAATTGATGAGAATAAGTTTGATTCTCTCTAAACAAATAAGCAAAATGAGAGTTTGCAAAAACATGTCAAAAATAAAACTCCAGAGAAGAAATAGCATAGAAGTTGGGTGTAATAAAAAAAGAAAACATTGTACAGTGGACTCGCGCTACAACGCGATCTGTCTTATGCTAATGGGATAGGTATGTATTTCTTTAGGGATAGATATGTATTTTCATGAGTAACATATCTCAGATTTAATGCAGACACTCCTCGTCCACATCATGAGATTTTTCATCATCAGTAAGAAGCAAAATTAGAAGTGTGAGGTGTGATAATTATCATCTTTATGATTTACTACAGAAGATGAGAACCAATCAGGGAGCAGCATTTAATCTCTCTGGCATTTCTGTAGGCAGAATCACCCAACAGTCCAGTCTAAACCTCCCTTTAATCATAGCTTTATGTGGTAAATAGTAATATATAGTTAGGGAATGGTTTAAAATAATTAGAGGTGCGTTTATAAGTGTCTAAAGTTACTGTGGCTGCGTTTCAAAAAATCTAGTGTGTAGCCACTGTAAAATTTACAGTGTTGCCAAACAACTTGGGTAGTACAATAAAATCCTTCTATAAAATGTTTTGGGGGTCTAAATAATATATCGTTGTAAAGAGAATTATCGTTATAGAGGGAATCAATGCTTTAATGAAAATAGTTTTGTTCTTCATTTTCTATAGGCTGGCATCACTGCTGGGTGCTCTGCTTTCATTCAGCAACCCTCCTTCCACTCATGCAAACAATAATATATACATTAAATTGAATGAGAAGAACATGCTTAAAGTGCTTGAGTGATTTTTACAGTGCCACAAGTTTTAGTCAAATAACCTTGTCCAGAATTCTGAAGATGTCATAGCCTCTATAAATGTTTAAACATGTTTTAATGTCTAAATAGATAAAATCTCCGAAACTTTTCTGTGAAATATAATATAGGAAATGCACTCTCATAATACATTTACTAATTACCATAATTGTACCAGCAAAGGTGTATTTAAGGAAGTTTGGATGGTCAGGAGATCCGGACCATCTCTGAAATTTTGATTTTTGTTAAAATGGTAATGATGAAGTCTTTTTAAATTCTGCCTTTTCCACCGTTTGGACCTTTGTTGTTAAAGGATAGCGCATGATTTCCTGCACACCAAATATTGAGCTGAAGACATACTAACAGAACAAAGTTCATTTTTATTACTTATCTAACATCCTTGTTAGTATAACAAAACATAACACTACAATCTTGAAAAAGTTCTTATCTAAGAGTTTTTGTTGGGCGCATTCACTTTTTCAAAGAAGGTCTAGTGGCCCACTATGTTTAATGAACTATGTGTATATGTTTAACAGATGGATTCTTGAAGTCCACTGGGTATACACTGGAGTAGAGCCAATGATACCTGAGTGCTGGACTTGAGCTAATGAGGGCAGAGCCACATTCACCAAGAAAGGAGTTACCCACGGACTTCAAAAAGTGGGAATGGGAGACGATGGGGCGGAGCCACAATAGTCATGTTCATCCAGAAGTAGCGCTGCCGGACATCTGAAGGCAGAACTGGAACACAAAACCAACCGTTATCTCCACCAGGTCAGGGCTGCCAGTGAATAACGAGCTCTGCAGGGAGCAAATATCTTATAGTGACTCATCCTTTTGCAGATTTGCATACCATTACTTTTCTCGAAGAAAAATTTGCATGTGGCCTTTTTCTTTAATGCTGGTAGTTATGCAGTGCAAGTCCGCGATCGTGAACACATGGCTAGAACAGCTGTCACGTGTTGTGGGCAAAAAGAGACAAATAGCGAGGGTGCCACAAATCCTTTCCAAAAATTTTCTGGGTACGTCCCTGTACACCAGCAGTGCGAAACCGAAACTTTAATATGAAGTTTTTCAACAGAGGGTATAAACCTGAGAATTTTGTCCAATGGTCTAAGTGCATTTTATGTAGACTTTGTGAAGAGTTCAGTTTGCATGCATCTGTTATGATTTCAATTTTAAGTAAAGTTTAATTAATTAATAGCCTACTTAATTAAAAATCCTAACCTTAATTAGTGAATTTTAAATCAAGTAAAATTAAAATTTCTAAACAATTTGTTTATTAAGATGGTTTTGTTTTGTCACCATATACCAGTATTCATAAAGGAAGTAAAATAATAATGAAGTGTTTAAAATTTATTAAGGTATATGTTGAATTACTATTGATGACTCATGGCTGACTCATTTTTATTTGTTTACTTGTTCTATATTTTGGCGCCAAACATCTAAAAGATCGTTATTCTGGCGATCGTGTTGCCATCTTTGTGTAAGGTAACTATACATATTGTTCAAGTAATTAAAATAATTTGTACAACAATTTTCTTTTAAATTTTAAATT
Source organism: Cheiracanthium punctorium (assembly GCA_038373885.1). NCBI lineage: Eukaryota > Metazoa > Arthropoda > Arachnida > Araneae > Cheiracanthiidae > Cheiracanthium > Cheiracanthium punctorium. The sequence continues at coordinate 1,051,229 of JAWZYV010002471.1, read as the reverse complement.
TATGAAAATACGTTTTGTGAGAGCTGACATCATTCAGAGGGTTGGTAATAAATTTTTAGAGCTGACAATAAGAGTTTCATAAAAATGTTTGTTTTGAAATTGGTAATTTTCCTTAGAAAAAATTAAGTGGTTGTAATTACAGTTAAGTTTTTTTTTTCTTTCACTATAATTATCTTTTCTGGAATTCTCTAACCTTCTTTCTAATTTTTAATAACATGCAATAACTACGTGCATCGATACCAATACTGCGATTCAATATATCAAAGAAGAAAACAACAACGGCGCAAGGATATGGAGATCGGCATCCAAGCATTTTCAAATTTTTAAATCGAAAATCGAATTTCTACAATAGTTACAACGATAAGAACAACTTTCACATTTTTCATCTTCGTAAAAAATTAAGTTTCAACGCTCATCGATAATAAATCTACAAGTTTTCATTAATAATAATTGTATCTTCGACCGAACTACTTTACGAGCGGAAAACGCCAGTCAGAGAAGTAAAAAGGTGACTTAAGCCAGAGGAAGCGTGGGGTTGGGTCATTCTTGGCTGCTGGCGTCATCGACAGAAGTTTGTGCCCCGCTAGATAGCTTGCAAAAGAAATGGCGCAGGTGACGACAATGAAGATCATCGAGCACGAGCTACGAAGTAATTAAGCTGCAAGAGGGGCCCCTCACATCAGACATGATAAGTTCAACTAATTTTTCTCCTTTCTTTCCCTATAAATTTCTCCTTAATTAATTCTTTTCTTTTGTGCACAAGTGTTAGGTAAATTTTCTTGAAAAAAAAAGTCAGCTCGGGGTAAGGGATAATGAGGAATTTTAAAGTTTTAGTGTTTCATGTTCTTACACGATGTTATCTAGATTTAAGTTTTCAAATGTAAAAGAATTGAAGGTTAAACTAATAAATGTGATTTGTTAATTGTAAAAATGGCTCCTCTTCATTTATCTCACTTCGTGTAAATTTATTTCAGCAGTTCTCTTTCAGGTTTTAATTTTTTATTTTTAGCCTAATGGCATCTGCACGTAACGCCGAGAGCCTGGTTGGTATATTGCGGTCACAACACTTTTAAATTTAAGCATTTATTTTTCTTAGTATGAACTATGAAGATGATAATTGGTTAAAATTTAAATAGTAAATCTTTGAGTAGGATAGGACAAAGTTAAAGGTATGATTGATAAAGAGAGAAAATACAACACATCAGTTGGACTTTGAAAACAAAAATATCATAATAAAGAAAATTATTATGATGGAAGGGATAATATTACCATCATTGCAGAGAGAATTATCGTTGTAAAGAATATCCTTATTCAGAGAACTGCTTTACATTAATCTAAAGGAATAAATAGGACTACGAATAAATATCATAATAGAGAGTATTATCGTTATAGAGGATATCGTTGTAGCAAGATTCTGTTGTACACAAATAAGTCTATATAATAAGAAAATCCTAAATAAATTTTGAAAATTTTATATTTTTGCCCCCCCCTCCCCTTAGTATGGAATGATCGAAAACTTAATGCTTAAAGTCCTTCAACAACAGAAGTTGTACACCCTTAACAAAATTTCTTAAATCGCCGGAAAATATTAGCTATGAGGGATTTTGCACCTCCTGCTAACCTCAGAAAACTAATTGAATCAATGAAAGTGAGGCATCAAAAGTCATTGAAAAACTATATTATTCAAGGTACTTACATATGTTTGAAAAATGTCATGTATGTGTATCTGCAATTATACCAGTGTATTTTTCTACAGCAAAAGACATCAAAACATTTTTTAACTGACATCATTAAAAGCCCCTTAACTCAAAACCTCTTTATCTCGAATTTTCCCCCTTCCCCCATGACATTTGAGATAGACAGATTCGACTATACTATAAGAATTGTAAGTAGTGTTGCTATTTAAATTAATAGTTATGTGTTAGCATTAGAAACTCATAAAATTAGAGAAATCTTTTCATGTATTTTTCATATTTGATATGTACTTCGAAATGTTTTATGTGTGCTGTTAATTTTTTTTTCCAACTTTCTAGAAGTAAAAATAGTAAAGTAATGTTTTTGTTCCTATGTATATACTAATGAATTTTTTTTAAATGTTTCTCGCAGGCTTTACGGGAAGCACACTCACAATTCCAAGAATCACTGAGTTCTGCTCAAGCTGATTTTGAAGTTTTGGCTGCTCTTGACCAACAAATTAAATCTTTCAATGTTGGAGCTAATCCATATACATGGTTTACTATGGAAGCACTTGAAGATACATGGCGCAATCTGCAAAAGATTATTCAGGTAATGCTGTATTTTATTTATAAAATCTAAAAGCTTATGAACATACATTAATATGCAGGTTTGTTCTTTACATTTTGATTATCCATTTGTACTCGTATAACGTTTTAGGTCTCTCCTCCCACCTTAACATTAAAAAAAGCTTTGCTTGCAGATTTTTCTGTTAAAAATGTGTAATAAAGATCAATACTTTTTTTTAATCATCAGAAAGATTAATAAACTAAATTACTAAAACATACATTAAAAGTATAAGGAATAATCAATTTGTTGTATGAAATTTAAATTGAAATAACAATAAACATCCTTGGGAAATTTATTTTGTTATGTCTTTGGTGTAAATTGCATAATGTGCAAAATGCTATGGAGCTGTGTCAAGAAATTAATGATTAACTTGTAAATATTTAACTACTGTAATCTAAGTTAGAAAACTAGTTTGTATTTGATAATTTTTTAAACAAATTTTCAACTCTTACTTTATATTAACTGTATTGATTTCTAATGTTTTAATTACATTACAAATTGCAAAAATTTTAATTGCATTACAAATGACTGCATTATACAAACAATTCAAAGATAAAAGACTGCTACATTACATAAAGATACATAAACTGATCCCTTGATTTCTTAATTACTGATCTAGGAAAGAGATAGTGAATTAGCTAAGGAAGCACAAAGACAAGAAGAAAATGACAGGCTTCGCCTGGAATTCGCTAAACATGCTAATGCCTTCCACCAGTGGCTTACAGACACAAGGTATCTATACAGTTTATTCCTTATCTTTGAGTGTTTTACATTCAAAGATGCTTAGAATTTGCTACACTTAAATTTACTAAAATGTGAGAATATCCTTCTGCATTTTAGATGTAAAATCAGGATCAAAATGTCTAATAACATAGTTTCTAAGAAATTAAGTAGATTATGAAGAAAATATTTTAAAGCTATTAGGCAAGTTGGAGTGTTTAGGCTGATCAATTTTATTTTTTACCATCTATGCGAAAAATTCCAGAGCTGGGAATCGAACCCAGGCCTGCCGCACTCCAACTTGCCTAATAACTTGAAAGGTTGATAGAATCTCTTTCTAAAATATGTATATTTTAAAGCTTTTTTTAAAGTTTTAAATTTCTTTTGTTACTACTTGTTGCAAAATACTACACAGTAAACAATTTACAAACAGTTGAAGTAATTGATTATCTGAATATGTAATTGAAATTAAAATCTAACTGAAACCTTAATTTGTCCTACAAATATTTATCATCTGAATTCTAAAATGACAAATTTTAAAAGTTGAAACTAGTTTTGCATTTTCTGTTAAATGAAAAGTTTTCTGCACTTAGCAGTATTGAAATTTTTGCGATCATAATTTTTTAAAATAAAATTTGCAGCGATAGTTTGAAATCGCAACTCATTTAGTTAATTGTTGCAATTTATTTTTTTTATTACCTCTTCTATGTATATTTACTTTTAAATGTACTGAAATTCAAAAGGCATTTTCTTATTACATTTTTATATTAATATTCTCTTTTTTTTTATTTTGCAGAATGTGGCTGTTAGATGGGTATGTTAGGTTTTTCTTTTATTATATTAAATTTACTTTGAATGTTTATAATCAGAAGTGTTTTTTGTAGGATAATTGTTATATTGTATGTTTTATTAACTTTCAGGTCTTCTATGTTAGAAGGTACTGGTTCACTAGAAGCACAGCTTGAAGCTACAAAAGTAAGGATGCATTTATTAAACACAAAAAAATCAAATAAATTTATTATAATTTTACTATTTAAAATATTTTATTCTGTAATATATGAATTACATTATTTATGAAATTTATAATGAATATAGCCTTAAATTAGTTAGTATTTTAATTTTTTCTCATATGTTTTATATATACAAATATAAATTTAAGTTAATATGACCTTTTATGCAAATTACCTTACTATTTTTAGGGTTTTACTGTACTTACAACTACTTGTATTTCATTGTATTTGTTAAGCAATACAGACTTGACTGTAAATTCTGAAATTGATCTCTCTCGAAAGGGCTAAAAAATTTTGAAATTAATTGCTTTTTTTTTTACTCGTGTTGACTATGTTTATATAATTGTATTTAAAAGAAGCTCATGTGATTTACTATTTTTTGTTATCCAGGAATATTTCTTAGAAAACAATTATGCAAATTTTGGTTTCAATCAAGTTTAATGCATTTTTAATTCAGTTTCCTTATCTCTCTTTGCATTATTAAAATTTTACTTGTTTAAGGCATATTCGACAGTTTTAATACTTGGGGACTGTTTTAAATGTCTGAGATGAGTCAGGGATTTAATGAATAAGAACATGAATAGTACCTTAAAGATTATATTGTTAAAAAGTTTTGTCTAAGTGATTTAAAAATGAAATAAATCAGTATTTTATTATTATTGTTATTTTTAAAAACAAGATTAAAATATCTGTTCTTTTTGGAACAGCGAAAAGCTGCTGAAGTGAGAGCACGTAGAGCAGAGCTGAAGCAAATTGAAGACCTAGGTGCATCTTTAGAAGGTCACCTAATTCTAGACAATAGGTACACAGAACACAGTACTGTAGGCTTAGCACAACAGTGGGATCAACTTGATCAATTAGGCATGAGAATGCAACACAATCTTGAGCAACAGATACAGGCTAGGTAAGTTAAATTAGATGTGTACTTTAAAAAAGTGTGTACATAAATACATGTAATTAGATTTATGTATCTGTAAAATAAACTAATAAATTGTTTTCAGAAATACTTAACATTGCTTTTAAAATTCACACACTGTTTTCTGATTTGTATATTGTATGTTAAATTTTAAGATTGGATACAGAATTATTTCTTTAAAACCCTGTATCATACAATTAGTTAAATATTTAAAAGAAATATTTAAAAATTAAAAGATTTAATTATTTCTAAAAGAACAAAGTTATCTTAGCATTAACCTAGATGTCAGTGGATGCTCAAGTGTCAGTTCAGACATTTAAGGAGCAGTTGATATTTAAAAAAAATGCTTACCAAAACTTATAAGCATGTTTTTTTCCAAATAATTTTATCTTATGAAAAAATCAATCACTGAAAGAACTTCATTATTGAAATATTTTTAGCATATAAAAACATGCTCAATTCCTACTTATTTATATATTTGTTCTGCTAAAGTGCAGAAATCATTTAATCTGCAAATTAACTGTGATCTTTTAAGTGTGGGAAATGTTTTCTTTTTAAAAATTACCTAGATAATCTGCACATTACTTATTAGGCACTCGTTAAAATGAGAAGATCTTTGCTGTTTATAATATTATTATATAGGTTGGTTATAATTAAACTTCCTCTACGAACAGTGCTCTATAGCTAAAACGGGCGAACAGATTGTAACCAAAATTGGTATATTGGCTATACATGATATGCGCTCAAAGAATTAAAAAAAAAAAAAAAAAAAAATCTAGTTCGAAAAGTGTCCTCTAGGTGGTGTTTTGCTTGAAAAAGGCAGATTTAATGATGGAAATGGGTAATTCGAAATACACTAACAATTTTAACATTTATTCAATAATTTGGGTAATATTTGATTAATATTTTTAATTTTTAAATACAGGAACCAGAGTGGTGTTTCTGAAGATGCTCTTAAAGAATTTAGTATGATGTTTAAGTAAGTAATTTCATAAAATTATTTATAATTTTTTATATGTTATCTTTATATTCATTTCTGGTAAATCTATTCTGGTAATTTCGGGAGTTAGGTTATGTTTATTTTTGTTCTCAATTTTTTTTTCTTTAAAAAAAATCTTTTTTTTTTTTAACAGTTTACTTAAGTTGCAGTTAAATGAAGTTTTTTGAAAAATCTGTGCTGGTACAGTATTTTCCTGGTCTGAAACTAGTCTGTTATTGCATTTGTCTAGTATCTGAGCTCTTTTCAAGGAATAACAGGGTTTCTACCAGAGGCGCAGAGAGCCAAGTCGGGGCCCTGGGGATAAAATCTTTGGGGTCCCTTTGCTATCCAGAAATCCTTTTGATGTCATAGTAGATCAAAAATTTATTCCTTATAAAAATTATTAATCATTTAAATAAACTTTAAATTAATAGTGATTGGAAAATAATTAATAGAATTAAAATTATTAATTTAAAAGAGTATTATACTTTAATAAACATCTATGCTCTAAAAAATACCAACATTTTGCTTGGAAGGTTTCGTCACCTCCATAAAGAAACTGTAATTGGAACGTTAACATTTTTGCCTGGCATGTATCCTCAGTATTGAAAAAATTAATATTTTTATTTATACTTCCATGCAAGCAGGCAGCCAAAAAAAATTCAGTAGGCCAAAAAAGTGGAAATTTCAAAATTTCTCATAGAAAGTCTGGATCTTTAACATTTTGTTAAGGAAAATTTCGGAAGTTGGGTGGGCTCCTATGGTCTCTGCTCTATGGCTATAGCCTTTCTTACACACTATTAACACACTATTTAACAATGTGTCTTGGAAAAAAAAATGATTTCTTGTTAAATAAATCTTTTCTACTTTTAGTCATGGAAAACCTTTGAAAAACTCATTCAATGTCTACTTCAGGTCAACAGTTTTTTGAAGGATGATCTAATATTATGTAGATCACTCAATCAGAATCACTCCTCGTATTTGTCAAGTTGGTGGTTTATGCTCTAGCTGGCTTTTTGTAATTTTAATCAAAAATTAATTTGAAACATCCGGGAACATAATTTGAATTTGGACTTTTTTTACAAAATTGACAACACACAATATCATATAAACAGCAAAAGCGGGGCCCCTTCACAAGCTGCGGCCCAGGGGATTTTTCCCCTGCTCCCCCCTCCCTTTCTGTGCCACTGGTTTCTACAGACCTAGAAAGTCAGGGATTTGGGAAAAATATCAGGGAAATTAGCAGAAATTGAACAAAGGTCAGGGAAATGCAAGAAAAATTGAATTTTGCAGTAAAATCAAGAAAATATTTGCTGTTTGAACCGAAGTATAGAAATTGTTTTATTTTCATTTTCTCATTTAACCTTATAATTTTAAAATGTGTTCTTTATGAGCATATCTTGTGCAATTGAAATATGCTTAATTTTATCCTTAATTATTATCAAACATAGTTTTTGTTAGAATCCAGTGATGTCAAATGAGATTCTTGTATATATTAATTTTATTATTTGTAAAAAAAGGGCAAAATATATAAAAAGTTATTAATTAAAGGACCTAATGTAAAAATAGAAATGCGAAATTCGGGAAAGCACGCTAGATAAAGTCAGGGAAGAGCATGATAGATGTCAGGGAAAAGTCAGGGAAGCAAAAGCTGTGAAATCTGTAGAAACCCTGAATAAAATTTGTAGTTTTTTGAAATTTTTGTTTAAAATTTTAGCTCTATGATATATATTTTTCTAGTTTTAAGAATTCATATCAATATATGAGACATCAATAACAATTTAAATAACTGCCTTTTTGTAATTAAATGATTCCAAAATTTTTGTCTCTTAGACCTTCCTTAACTATTGCATTCTACTGACTTTAAAAGCAAATCTTCCATTGAACCTAATTTTAATGAAAGTGGTGAGGAAAAAGAGTTTGTATAGAAATGTACTTTCCTTCTTTGTGATTTAGCCATTTTGGCTATCAGATAAAAGAATTTACATAGGACTGTGAAAATCTGATGTAAAAGTTTAATTTTCATATTTGTAATCTTTTAATCATTTTAATCATATCTGTTCAAAATATACATGTACATATTACTCAAAATCAAAATCGTATATCTTTTGTAAACACAAATTTCAACTAAACTATTCTTTCAAAAAATTTGTGTTATTTTTCTTTCTGTAAATGATGAAATATAAGTAGAAATAAACTGTATAGGAAAAATTTGAACCATTCATGTTAATTTTGCACATTTGCATTCATATATATGTCTGAGTGTAAATGGTCCATTCCAGCTAAATTAATCATAAATGTAATTAATGTAACCTTTAATTGGAAACTGCTGAGTTTGAAAATTTTCACTTTTAGACATTTTGACAAAGAAAAGTCTGGTCGTTTGAACCACTTCCAGTTCAAAAGTTGTCTGCGGGCACTTGGTTATGATCTTCCTATGGTAGAAGAAGGTCAACCAGATCCAGAGTTTGAAGCAATCCTAAACAAAGTAGATCCTAACAGAGATGGTTATGTGTCTCTACAAGAGTACATGGCATTTATGATTTCCCGTGAAACTGAAAATGTCCGTTCCAGTGAAGAAGTTGAGAATGCATTTAGGGCAATCACATCCGGTGAACGACCATATGTTACAGCAGAAGAGCTGTATGCTGTAAGTGTTTGTTTTTCCTTTCTTTGGTTACAGAAAACTATTTAGCACATTTTAATACAAAAAATAATGGCATTAAATCCTAATTTTTTAAAATTAGAATTCAGGGGAAAATTTGAAATGAGGGGGGAAGGGGGAATCTGAAATTGGTGCTGGTGGGGAGAGGTTCCACACATGTTTAATTAGAAAACTAAAAGAACAAGAATTTAAAAAATATATTGTAAAGAAAATGTGTTTTGTGGAAATTGACCAAAATACTTTGGCTAAATATTTTATAAACTGTTTGTTTGCAAATGGAGATATCAACACATATTCTGTTGTGATGTTTATGAATTAAAGACTAATTTATTATTAAAGCATTCCTTTGAAAATGTTGTACATAAAATAATTATGAATTATCTCTGACTTCTGAAAGCACAGCAGAGAAAAATGTCTGCGAATTTTGATAAATAAAAGAAATACTACTCTAGAGCTAGTAAAAAATCTGAACCAATTTTAAATGCAGACTTAAAGTACTATATACAGTAGAAGATCGATATACCGCAATTCTATAAACCGCATTAACACTGCGGATGTAAACAGAGAAAATCACAATTAAGAAATTTCTACAATCTGCTCTTTTTTTTTTTTTTTTTTAATTGCTTTCCTAGGGCATTAATTTTGAGACATTAGATAAATCCCACAATATGCCAAGCTTAAAATAAACAATTATTCTCCCATGCATGCATTATACATTATCAGCATAACAGCTGGCCGGCCCGGGTCCAAGAGGAAGAAATGTTTACTTAAAAAAAAACAAGGAACCTTTCCCTTTTTCCCTCCACTACGGGTACCACTCTCTTTCTCCCTCCTCTACAATTGACTTCCCAAACAGACGTTTATTTATTTAGTTATATTTCTCTTTGTAAATTGATTTGTTTTATATTAAATCGTATGCCATTACTTGGCTTCCTAAATCATAGGCGTAGCATCACCAAAAGGTTTTTTTTTTTTATATGTGTGTGCGTGTGGGTGGGAGAATGCACATAGCATATTCTAAAGTAAAAATAGCCATGTTTCTTTACGCTTGGCAAGAAGAAAGGTTTTAAAATGAATGGTTTTCTAAACAAAGGTGGGGGGGGGGTACACGCCCCCACCCCCTGCCCGATGATATGCTTATGTCTCAATACTGACAGTAAAATACTTTTAAAAAGTCTATGAGAAGTAGGGGAGGGAGAGTTTTCTCAATGTAATACTATTTTAAAACTGAATTTTGGAACTGGATTTAAGCCATCTTTAGTTAAAATGAAAACTGCTGAACTAATGCATTGTGCACAAAATGGAAAGTACTCAGTCTGAAAATGTGCATGAAGAAAACATTTTGAATATTTGGTAATTGATAATCAGTCACAAATTGTTAATGATTTGACCAGTGCTGAAATAATTTCCTCTGTTTCAAAACAAGAGGAAAACAATTCTGAAACAGAATCAAATGCTGGAGAGAAAGTTGAAAAACTTTCAGAATCTGAAGAAATTTCCATGAGAGATTAATATTTTAAATTCCTAGAAACACAAGACTGCATAACCAAAGTAAAATTATTACCTGTTCAAAGGCTGCAAGAAAAGTTATTTGTTGAGAGATTGCAAATTCTAAAACAAATCAAAATTAATATATTGTTTAACAAATAAACGTTAATGCTTTTGGTAATTTCAATTTATTTATTTTTTCTGTAAATAAATAAATTCCATTTTTTTGTTTTTTAAAGTAGTATTTGTATTTAAAAAACGTTTTAAGCATTATATTTATGTGTTCCAGCTATATTTTAATATGTTTACTAGGGAAGTTTAATGATATAAGTGAATGATCCATATAACGCAAAATTCTATATAATGTAAAACCTTGCGTTTCGAGGTTTGCATTATAAAGATCTTCTACTGTATTAAGTATATTATAATCCATATGTCAGCCCTATTTCTTGTGTCATTATGTTGGAAAACATAATATATAAAATTTAGGGGATAGAATGGGATCTTCTGGTTAGAACCTGTCTAACCTATTATTAGTCATTTTTAAAACCATGTTATGTGCATAAAAGAAAACTGCAGGCTGCAGTAGCTGCGCATTGTTAAATTTATACGTGTCCCCAATTCGGAGGTGTTCCAATCAACCAGAGAAGAGAAAATGAAGCATACTTTCTGTGTTTCTTTTATGTAGTTTTTATTATTAACTATCTATAAGTAGTTGCATTGAGAAACTGGCTTTAAAAAAGAATTCATTGTGCCTATCTCAATGTTGAAATCAGGATCATATTGTCAAAACGTTTAAATACTACTGGCCTAAATGGCGCATTTACTAAGTCTACCAGGTTCAGCCTTAGATAAGACAAGTTCTATGCCAGCCCGAAACAGGCTTGAATTCTGTAATTATTGTGCTCAGGTTCAAGCGTATAAGAAATTCCTCTTTTATTTCTTGTAAATAGATTTTTAAAATGATACATCATTTTTTAATGAATTAACATTCTTATTAGGCAAGTTGGAGTGTATAGGCTGATTAATTTAATAAATTAATTAGCCTATACACTCCAACTTGCCTAATAACTTGAAAGGTTGATGGAATCACTAAAAAAAATTAACATTCTTATTTTATAAAAAATGGGGGAACAAGAGCACCTAGTAGGATTTCAGATTTTTAAAATGATACATCATTTTTTGATGAATTAGCTTACTTATTTTATAAAAAATGGGGGAACTAGAGCACCTAGTAGGATTTCAGATTCTGCAGACATTTCAGAGTCAGGCTTGATTAATTAGTCATGAGGTTGAACATCTGTTTATTAACTTATGTGTGTCATTTCTGTCTCGGAGAAACAGAAGAAATGCTAGTTTGGACTACATTTCATTCACAACATCAATCCTGTTAAGGAAACTATAATTTATCTGGCAATAATATAATTGTCTTACATTAATTAATTAGCTTGAATTTGAGGCTCAGTTTCTATCTTAAATATCTTTCGGGCTTGAGCGGAAGATTAAAAGTCCTCAGACTTTGTAATAAAAGATAAACCATCCCTAATACATACACTGATTTTATGTGATGGGAAAAAACACATACAGTTTAAAATACTTTTCCAGCCTTCTCCTCCTTCTGCCTACATTCCTGTAAAGGACTGTTATATAGTCTACCTTTTATCATTTAACCCCAAAATTTAATTTGTTTTTCCTGTACATTTTAAATCGCAATAATAGAGTGAATAGTTTAATTATTTAAACTAACTTAAGACTGTTCAGAGAAAAAGAGAAAATTTCATCATACAATATTTCTATCTACCAGATGCTGGGTGCTTTTAATAAATCAACAAAATCCATTCTAATAAACAAAGCATTCGTTCATGAAAGTTACAAGCATTTCTATTCTCACTTAAGGGAAAAAAAAAAACATTCAATACGTAGGCTGACATTATTAACACAGACATGCAGTGCTGGTATCATTTCACTTCAGTTTACAACAGACAAATGTAAAAAATCTAATTAAATATCAATTTTAGTCAGTTATTTTTATACACTGCCTAAATTTCATGTTTTAAAGAAATAAGTTTCAAAATTAACTACTTTGCTTATCAAAAAGTTTTTTTTTAACTTCAGAAATTTGTTTGAAAATCATCCTAATATTTATATGAAGATTTTAAGAATTAATAAAATAGAGAAAAATGAAATTTAGTGAGGATTTTTTTTAAAAAATGGGCTGATTAATATATTCGTTGAAATTTGATTTGAAGAAATCAATAAAATATAAAAATTAATATTTTCAATAAGTACATTGACATCTTAAATAAAACAATTAACGTACAAAAGATCTTTTTACTTGGTTTTTGTGTAATTTAATTTAGATAATTACTTAATATTTACATGCTGTTTTTAAGTAGCATTGTCTATTCCTTAAAATTGAATTTGAATAAAAAAGTCTGGTTTAAACCAAAAAATCCTGGCTTTTTCATATTTGGAAAAACATTTTTTCTCCCTAACCCTAGTTTAATTCCCATTTACCATGTTGTATGAAGAACAGTCAACTGTATCTAGTGAATTCTCATCTTTTGATAAATAGTTTAGCTATAGCTATCAGACTATTAAATAAATAAAGTAACCATTTGGTTTGCTTAGAGAAAATCACTTTGACACACTATTGTAGCTAAATATAGTAGTAGAAAAATGTTTTTTTTTTCTTAATATATATATTTTTTTCTTTTCCAGAACCTTACAAAAGAAATGGCAGACTATTGCTTATCACGCATGAAACCTTATGAAGATAAATCAGGGCGAACCATTCCTGGGGCCTATGATTACATTGACTTTACTCGCACATTATTTCAAAACTAGAGTTTGCCACAGCCCAAATTCTGCTTCCTTTCATCTGCATTGTGCAACTGTGTTACTTCTTTACTATGACTCTTCTCATTTCTTATTTTCTACATTTCTTTATTGGAAAGTTTAATCTTTTAGAAACTTTTTTATTTTTACTTCATAGATTAAAAAAAAATATATATTAGATGTAGATTATCAGATTCTATTTATTGGCAGCATATTTGGTTTTTTATTTAGAGTCATATCATTAAAAGACTTTTTTAAGAAAATTGGTATTTTGTGCTTGTTGGGTCTATGCAACCAAAGTATCTCTCTACCAAACTATTTTGTAAATGTTGAATAAAGTACTATTAAAGACCTCTTACTTTGTTGTGTCTTGTTGCTTTTTGTAGGGGGGAGGGGATAGATTTATTACTTAAAGATTCTGAATAAATTAGCTATATTACAGCATTATTTTTTAAGTGGTTAGTGTTTTAACAGAATGAAATATTTTGAAATTTATTTAAAACCCTGGGAAATGTCCAAAAATCTAGTAAAGGTGGCTTAAAATTGTAAACATAAAAGAAAGTAATTATGATTCAACGTTGTTTCCTGTTTTTAAGTTGCCCCTCAAAATCAATGCTTTTTCCGACCGATAACTTATTAGAAAGAATAAAAAGAAATTAAAAAAAAAAAAAAAAGAAAAAAGAAAAAGAAAAAGCATATAGTGTCAGGTAGTCTAAAAGATTACTTTTTAAGCTTAATTTTTTTTTCAATATTTTTTATTGTTGCTATTTTTCAATAGTAGTCATTAATAAATTTTGTAAATATTACATTGAAAGATCCCCCCCCCCCCCTTTCTTTTTGGTTTAAAGTTTGGGGCATCATTTCTGTTTTGACTCAATTTTTTACTGAATGTATGGATGACAGCGTTCGAAAACCAAGATTAGCTGTGCAATTTTGGATAGAACAGGCAAGTGTAGCATCAACAAAACATTTTAAATAGCAAGTCATATAATTCAGGCCTACATAGTTATCTGAATTGTCCATATTACCTTATAAATAAAAGCCTATGTATAACTATTCTGTATTGTACTACTCCAAAACAAAACCTTAACTGCTATTACTCCAAAACAGTGAAAAAATTTTTTTTAAAAAATGTACTAGTCATGCTGTTGGTGCAATCAGTTTGAAAATTTTCATACTTATGTAAAAAAAGTATAGGTTAAAATCTGTACTTTAAAAATCTATAACTCCCACCGATTTTGTGATTTTTTGTAATTTCCACCTCATTCAATATCCCATAGTGTAAAGATAGCAAAAAAAAGGAGATACTGTAAGTGAGATCTGTTATTTTGATGAAGTTTAAAATGCACTTTGTTTTGGAGTGGTACAATCCAGAATAGTTTTACATAGACTTTTATTTATAAAGGAATATGGACAATCCAGATAACTATGTAGGCCTGAATCATAAGACGACTTGCTACTTAAAATGTTTTGTTGATGCTACCATTAGGTTAATCTGGCTTTAAAATGAAAATATGACTTGAGCACATTAATTTTGTACTTTTTATGATTTCTGTAGAATAGCTCTTGATTGAAGATGGACCTTTTTTATAAGACCAATAAATAAACCATGGATTAATGCCCGAAAGAAAGATTGTTAGTATTTCAATGTTTTTCATGATTCACTGATATAGTTTCAGCTTGGGGATCTGAGTCTTGAAGCTCACTTTTAAATTGCAAGTGAGATTGGAACTGCCTCATCGCCAAATCGCAACTATGTTTGCATGACATAAACAAACCCCTCGATTTTTTAAGATGTACAAACAGAGTGTGCAAGTGTTTCTTAGAGATGTAAGAGAGACCCCAATCACCAAATATGTGCCACAACAGCAACTATGATTATGTAATATATAAAAGCCTTTGTTTGTCATCAGACAGGACCCCCATTATTCAGTCAACTTTGCTATAAGCTTGATGTTCCTCACTAATGCTAGCGGGGAAAGATCACTAATAAAGTGTATGGATGTTGACTTAATTAAGATTTATGTGCTTCGGGATACTTGAAGTACGGGTGCCCCATGAAGACTGCATTAACTCTGCACTGCATAGTCATTCGTTTTTGTAGTATATAAAAATGCTCAAAGAAATACCTCTGCAACCCATAGTTTTCAAGAAACTTATTACATCAAATAAAGTGTACAAGAAAAAGGAAATGTGATCATATTTTGTTGGAAACATGAGCATCCATCTTTTGCATAGGTTTAAATAGAAAGATGTTTAAACTGTCCACGGGGCATATCGTGGCATGAATTCATGCACTGTGGAATGTCTGTTGCACACATTGCAGAGTGTGTTGTCTACAAAAGTGCATGCAGCATGAAGAGCAGCAATTAAGTCTCTGTAGTAGCTAGTTATACAAAGGGACAGCTAGTTACAAATTGTTCAATTTCTTTAGAAGGGTCAATAGAAGAAATTGAAAAGTGTTGTCTGAACAGAGAGTGGTGGTCATTAAACCAGATCCCCCTCCCTCAACACAGCAGTCAATATTGGTTGGTATGACAATGTAACTTCCTTAACCCATTTATGCCTAGTGTCCCTTTTTTGGGACGGCATTTTCGCTAGTAGTCGAAAACGTTATTTATTTTTCCTAGCCTTTATTCATGAGTACTGAGCCTCAACTCTACAAAATATTTTAACATGACCAAGTAGGATGTTGATATTTCGATTTTTATGCATAATGATTTTAAAAGAAATCATCCCTTGTTCAAGAAATTGACATCAGAAATATATCTATTATTTCTGTTATCAGTAAAAATCGAAGAAAGTCGCAAAAATATCCAGGCACAAATGGGTTGAGTATTTTTCTTGAAAGCTTTTGGTCATAGAGGTACAGTTCTTTTTGGGCAATTCCTTAGTGTAATAAAAGTGAGAAACCTGGTTGTGCAGAGTTTGGACGGGACACCTTGTTATACTTTGCCTTAA
Organism: Cheiracanthium punctorium; assembly: GCA_038373885.1. Taxonomy (NCBI): domain Eukaryota; kingdom Metazoa; phylum Arthropoda; class Arachnida; order Araneae; family Cheiracanthiidae; genus Cheiracanthium; species Cheiracanthium punctorium. The sequence goes on along the minus strand of JAWZYV010002471.1, from coordinate 1,035,348 downwards.
AAATGAAGAAAAATAATTTAAGTGTTCCAAGAAAGAAAAAAAAAAAAAAACGTGAAAGCTAAAATAAAAGTGAAATGAAAAAATAAATTTGTAAAAGGGCTTTAACCGTCGCAGAAGGATGCTAAGTTTTGTGCAGGTTACTTATGGGACAAAAATGCCAGTGTGTGAATTATCCCGTAGGATGACACATTTTCAACACTAAACTTATTTACATGAAAGTTTTTAAAAATGTGCTGTGTTTCCTATTAATTTTCTGCATGATGAAGCCATACATAGGTACACTCACGGAGGGGCTATGAGGGCTAAAGCCGGAGTGTTAGATGCAGAATGTGGAGAATGCAGGATGCAGAAAATGTGGAGAGTTAGATAAAGAAAGCTTTAAATTGAAAAGTGTCACTAATGAATTAAAATATTTTATTAAAAAAAAATTGTCTTCAAATTATTTCTAATTCTTTTGTGTGTGTGTGTGTGTGTGTGTGTGTGTGTGTGTGTGTGTGTGTGTGTGTGTGTGTGTGTGTGTGTGGGTGTGGGTGGGTGGGTGGGTGGGTGGGTGGGTGGGATTAATTAGGGGATGTTGGTTTTTAAATAAATACTTATAGCTAGTGTATAAAATAAAGTTAAATTTGGGTACAACATCACTGAAAAAGATTAGACATTTATGACTAGACTGCGGATTATATGCACTTAAAAAGTGACAAAATATGCATGCAAATATGCATCAAAAAATCTAAAAATATGCACTAAAAATCCAAAAATATGCACTAAAAATCCAAAAATATGCACTACCCAAATCTAAAAGTATGCACCAAATAACTGAAAAAGTTTTCACATATTAACAGAAAATAAAAACGTATTTACTTGTAAAAGTATTTTCCATCAGTTACCTTGCAATTGTGACACATATTTTTTTTCTCTTTGAAACTTCTAAACATCATGAAAGACTGAATGAGAAATTTTTATTCACAATCTTAGTGATATGAAATATGAATTAAAACTGCTTTCAGTAATTTTTGTTGCAATACACAACTAAGTGTTTTTCTAAATTTTCAAGAGTAAGGCTTTTCCTTTTATCATCTAAAACATTTTATATGCTGAAAATGCTTTTTCAACATCAACGAATGTCACTGGACAGTACTTATAATATTTCGCTTTGGATGGTCCTACTTTTTCTGGTAATTCACTCCCCTCACCATTAATAAAATTATTTATTTTATTCACTGCCAAAATGTCGAATATTTATTTATAATAAAATTCAGCTTCTCACCGATTTCTTCCCCTAATGACTCTGGAATCTTACCAACGCATTCCTCTACTTTTATAACTTGACTCATTACATCACTCAGAAGCAGATTTTGTATTCTAATTTGGTGATGTCTGATGTTAAGAAAGAAAAATGTGTTTCGATTATCGATAGATCTTTCCGGATAGACATATCGCTAAGCATTTCTTGCACACTGAAAAAAGAAGAATTGACGCTGCTCAAAGCATTAACGGTGTAGTTCGAAAAAATCATGTGATTTTGGTACATAAGTACAAATAAACTAATTATGTCAGGCACTTCAAAATTTTGAAACTGTCTCTTTACAAGCTGTGCAACATACTGAAATAAATGATAAACCTGTATCAGTTTCAAAACTTTTAGAAAAAATTCTTAAAAATCGTAAATTTTCGCAAAACGTGTCACTCTTCGAAAAATCCTGCAGCTCAGATCCATGTTTAAGAATTTTTTCTGAAAATTTCGCAAAAGCTACAGCTTTTTCGCTTATTACAGTGTGTAAAGCAGCTTATGAAGAACCATCTGGAATTTTTTGGAGACCATGGTGCTATTAGTATATTTCAACTTGTGTACCAAGACTAAAAACAGTGTTTTTTTCCTTCAAAGAACAGCCCTAACAACATCTTTTATGGAATTACGTCTTGTCCATAATCCGAAATCCACGTCTTCATCAGGGTTGGCATGCTTGCTTTCATTCTAGCCATTTCTGAAATTTTAATATATAGGCTGACTTAATTTAAGTTGTTGCAAATGCACACGAAAAAAATTGAAAGCGTATATGCTATTTTGCTGGGAACCTGAGGTTGTATAAATTTTTCAAAGGGTGGGACTTAAAAGAGTTAAAAGGGGGAAAAAAGTTACAAATTCAAAGCTAAAGAGATTGAAATATGCATCCAACAGAGAAAATGCGTCATTTTATGCAAAATCATCAAAAATACCTGAAATATGCAATTGCATATGTAAATATGCGATTGCATATAATCCGCGGTCTGTTTATGACTATACTGAGTAACTTTCCAGTTCCGTAAAACAAGTTTCCAGCATGAGCACTCTTATGAAGGAAAAAGTAGTTTTACAGGCAATGAAAAATGCGTACGAACGCAGTAAAACCGGAGCCCCCGGGAAGGGAGGGGAGGGGTTCTTTCCCCCTCCCTTCTCAGTCTTCAGTCTCTCTCTTTCTTCAGTTGCGGCGACCCCGGTAAAACAAGTTTCCAGCATGAGCACTCTCATAAAGGAAAAAGTAGTTATACAGGCTTACCTCATGTAAAATATGCTTTGCTGATTATGCATGCAAGATCATATGTAGAACAGCGATAGCGAACTGTGGGTCATATTTTGTAAATATTTTAGTACAATTTCGTGGGTCAATAACCCACTGTTAGAAAACACATATAAGCAACTTCCGACCCGGGGGCTGCAAGTGGACCGACCCGGCTTTTGATCCGACCGGCGTAACATATCAAAACCCCATTTAAAACCCATAAATATCATTTAAAATTCCATATAGGCTCCCCAATTATATGTCTTGTGACTTCGCTAACATCCTAAAGCTCGGCCCGCAGCTTTCCAAAGGTTGTCCATACCTGGTCTAAAATGTTTATATTTTCTTGTTTTAAAAATTCAAGTTTTGCTAATAACTGAAGAAATGGTCAGTTTGTTGTAAAAAAAATTGGCCCAGAAATATTGTTATGGGAAAAAACATATAGAACATAACAATAAAAATAAAAACGCGTTAAAGAGTTGCATCACTGTTAATTTAGTTTTACGAGACCCTATCAAAGAATTTTAAATATTATTCCCATACTTTAAATGAGAAGTAAACCTTTATAAACATCTTTATATTTATTGTATTATGCATGAAATAAAAAAAATCTGAATCGCGATAGTCCATAATGTTTTCAAACTGTTTTGAGTGATCCTGCCAAAAACCTATAAGTGCAACATACACTATTTTCGATGGAGGGGCTTATTTTGTAATCCTTAACAACGTACATCAATTTTGTTTTGTTTAAAGTAGATGAAGGTCTATAAAATACGCCTTAAACAATGACTTTCCATACTTTATTTTTGTAATGGAATTCTTTTTTGTGTTCCTGTTAAAAAAAAAAAAAAAAAAAAAAAAAAAAAAAAAAAAAGAACTATAAATGCTAAGTACACCATGTTCAATATTTTTGTATTGTCATCGAATCTTTATGGTCCAGCAAAATTTCAAGTGGACTGGATGTCTGTAAGTGGGTGAAAATTGAGTTACGAGATTCTGTTACATTGATGGGTACATGCAGGTAGGTGGAAGTAATAAAAGCGTGTTAAAAAATAAAGATCAACAAAAATTAATATAAATAGGATGATATCATGGATTGTCGCACCACGTGATACCTTGTCCGGCTAGCATTTGCGAGTGCACTGAGTATTTGAATGAGAAAAGAATGCAGAAACCACATATATATTATGAAATATTATTTACGAATTATTAGATCTTGTTATTAGTATATATGCATAACCAATGTCCACTTGGACTTTTTTATGTATTGAACATTAAATATAAAATACCTTTCATAAAAGAAAATAATGAAAGATTCCTTTCATGAAGGATTTTTCAATGGTTATTCTCTCCTATATGACCTAAAACGTAATACATAAATTTGAAAGTTTCTTTTTTTAGTATACAAATCCATAACGTTCAATCGATCGGCTCGAAATTTTGCACAGACATGTAAACGGTATAGAGGCAGCCGTAGGTGGCTTTTTAAAATTTTGAAAATCTACTTTTCCTCATTTTTAGCGAGTTGCCGCAATCTTCAGTGCAGAAAGCTGTTCAAATTCCGACTTGAGCACAGTAACGAACATAGTTAACAAGGTCAGATTATTTTTTCCTTTTAGTAATTCAAGCGAGATTGACATTATTTTGTTGTCACGAGTTCAAGAATTCACAAGAAACCCATTTAGGTTAACAGGCCTAGACATAAGTTTGCACTTTAATCGAAATAATATACCCACTCCTAGAGTTCTTAGAAAATTAAAATAAATAAGTAGATAAATAAATGTAAAGTAAAAATCTTAGTGGCACTTTAAAAGGACTCAGTCAGGTTTTTGATGCTATTTTGCATTTTATTTCCTTCGTATCTGTGGCAACATTTCAATGAAGCCCATTAGAATTTCTGAATGATGAGCCAACGTTACTCGTTGAGTGATCATTCGGAGCAACACATGCGTTTAATCCCTCGATGGGCCCAACAAAGTTTAATATGTGAAAAATCAGAATCATTTTGAGAGCTCTAGCTTCGGAGATTATGCCTGTCCTTCAATAATAATCCATGATCGAAACAATTCTCTATTAAATTTCAAGTAAGCACTATATGCATTTGAATATGAACTTTCAATGCTAGAATGTTAAAAAAATATTTTATTTAATGATTTCTGTACGACTCCCGAAATGCGATCATACGACGTATTTTTTCCCTTAGAGAACCATTGAAAAGTGGCTTAAGTCAGCAAATATTTATATTGATATCTCTGACAGTCTTTAAGATGTACTTCCCAAATTTTGTACATAATCTCGTTAGTGTATGCTGCATGCTTTATTAATTAGGTATTTTTTGCACGAGGGTCATATTAAAATTTAAAAAGTGTAACTTTCTGAAATTTACGACAGGAATTTTTTCTTAACATAATCCCCTTTTCCTACATTATTTTGGACAAAATTTCATTTTACTCTGCCTACTTATCTCAAATAGATAAAGAGTTAAAGCGTGTTACCACCTTTTTGGGACACCCTGTATAATTGTTTTAAACATTATTTGAGCTGTTCTAGTCCTGATTTTTGATAAAAGTGGTGAAGACAAAGTGATCTTCAAATAATTTTTAAAGTGAATATATCCTGATCATAAATCTCGTAAAGTACGATTTAAAAATGCATAATTTCAAAGAATTACTCGTGATTACTATTTCATTATACTCGTATATCACCGTCGAATTATTACACACAAAAATTAGTTCTTATAAAATTAACACTTTCACCTGTGCTTTATTTTTATTAAGATAATTACTTGGCAGAGTGTGTTAAGCCTCTGAAATCTTCCAATCTAGAGCTGTAATCCACTGGGTTTTAGAGGAATAATATTTAAAGGATTGTTTCAATTATAACTCCAAGCAGACAAACATGAGTCTTATTGGGGAAGATAACAATAATGGGGCTAAAGTGTTGTTATCACATAGAAGTCCAAATTTCTTCAGTGGTTATTGAATTACTTGTTAGAAAAAGAAATACTGTTGATTACACAAGATCTTAGTTATTTAGGCATTTCTAAATAAATGCATTGATTAATGAAGGGAACGTTCTGGTTCTAGAAATTGCATGTAATGCGTCATTCTAAACAGACTCAGAATTTTCGACTTCAGGGATGGGCTTGGACTAGTTAGGAGGTGAACTTCCTAAAAGTCATCGGACTTACAAGGCATGCGCGGTGTTAGGGAGGTGATGTCAGAATTCCCTTTTTTTTTTTTTTTTCCCTTTCGTCTTGAAAACAAAGCATTTTAGCAAAATGTTTCAGTTACAAAATTTCCTACAAGATGTTACTTTTTTTTCTATATCCAAGAACTATTGTGATATTTGTTAGTAAACATCGCAAATTTTCGAAAAAAATAATCATTTTTTCCTCTCCTCTGTCTGCTAACTTTGCCTTTTAGTACCTTAGTCCCAGGTTGTACCATAATGTTTTCCGAAGGAAAATCGTAGCGCATTTAATTTCCTTTAAAATAAGTTACTGTTGGTAATTTTAACTTTGAATGATCAAAAGTTATACAGCGATTTCAAAACTTCAAGGAATGTTACGGAAATCTATATGAAAACAGTTCATTCCTAATCAAGGGTTACGCCTTTGCATAAAAGTTTTTACTACGTGTTAATGCATGTGTATATGTGCTAAAGCAGGGCCGTAGCTAGACCGTTTTTCTAGGGGGGGCTCAAAATTTTCTGAGGGGGGCTGTCAAATTTACGCACATGCACACACATATGCGCGCGTGCGCATGTGTGTGTATGCATATTAGAAAACTAAATCTCCCTTTATTACTTTCCGAACATCTACCATGTAAAGAAAGTATTGTAATCATGAAAAAATTCGACTTCGAGATTTTGGTGTATTGACACGTTTTGAGGTCTTCTGAATTCATTTATGCTATTTTTACGAGGTGTGTGTGTATGTGTTTGTGTGTATGTGAGTGAACACGATAGCTCCTAAACGGGGCATTAGATTGAGCTCAAATTGGATATATATGTTATAAACCACCGTCGCAAAACCGGTATTGATTTTGGTGTGTATAGGACTTATAGTATTTCTACAGGGCTACGACAAAGATTTCTTTTACATTACAGCTTATGGGGGGAAATTCTTGAATGTGCGCTAGCGTTTAAACGATGCATTCGATTGAGCTCAAATTGGGTATATATGTTATAAACCACCATCATAATATCGGTATTGATTTTGGTGTATATAGGACTTATAGTTTTCCTACAGGGATACGACAAAGATTTCTTTTACATTATGGATTATGGGGGAAATTCTTGAAAGTGCGCTAGCGTTTAAACGATACATTCGATTGAGCTTCAATTTGGTATATATGTTTGAATTATTCATTCATTAAAATTTATTTAAATGTTTGGTCATGATCTTAATCGTAAGTATTCGGAAAGTCGAGTGGAGTTACTCAGATTTTTTTTTATTATAGCACTAAAAGACTGCCATTTGTGGAAGCAATTACAACGTGGGCTAGAAAAAACATTTCGCAAAAACATGTCTACATATAATATATTTAATCTGCGTCCATTTAAAATAAATAACTTCATATTCAATTTTTGTTACGTATCGAAATCGAATTTCATGTTCTTCTGGAAGTATGCGGAAACTTTTCGCATTCGAACGATTTCGTTTCGCTGGGAATATCCCCTCTTAAATCAATGCTTCGTGCAGAGTAAATCTTTTTATTTGTGAAAAAAAAAACTTATAAATCTGGCAAAACTATTTTAAACGAATTGGATTCGCATTTTCCCTTCAAAGCCTGATAACTTTGACTTCAATGTGACGTAATTGTCACTTTGCGACATCTCATTTTGTCTCGCTAATGATTCACTTTTTTTACTCGGAAATAAAATGAAGCTGAAAATAGCAAAAAATCGCTTAAAAATGAGGGAGCTGGTGTATTTTCAGTTTTAAAGAAGCGCAGATTGTTTTATATACATAATTATGAAAATTTTCAAGCGGATTGTATAAACAGTGTAAATGTTATCATGCTTTTTGTGCTTAGCTTTTTAACCTTTTTGGAATTATGGTGGTAAAAGTTCTATCTTGGAGTGGTTACCCGAATCGTCACAGAATCAGTGAGTCAGGGATCAGCATAATTATATACAGTAGCGTAGCCAGAAAAAAATTTTAGGGGGGGTTTAGGCACTGTTGTAACGGATAATCTACATTATGGATGGCATTCTTCATGTCAATAATAGAACTCTGCTAAATTTTAGGGGGGGGTTCTGACAACCAACCCCCTCCCCCCCTCGTTACGCCACGGACTACATAGTAGTATTTTGAATACAAACGTTTAATAAGAGATTTTTGGTGTTTATAAATTTTTCAAAAACTATTAAGATGATATAATTCCTATCAGATTTTTTTATGGTTATAAAGGTTTTTTTAAAGTTTTTTTTTTTTTTTTTTTAATCACCTTTCTGTAAGTAACTTATTTTAGTCTTTACATCACATCAAGGATTTATATTCCAAAAAGTTTTGCTAACATTACATATTTTTAAGTGAATCGTCTTTTGTTTGGCATAAAAATCTCTCGTTTAAATTGGTAATTTAAATCAATCAGTACGGGTTAGGATCCCTTAGAAAGTCTCCTATGAAGGGCATCCCTCTTCGGCCTAGATCCTCGAGTAGATAATCAGCCGTTTCATCAAAATCGAATCAAATCTATCAGCATCAGGGGCGTAGCCAAGGGGGGGTTAGGGGAGTCAAATTGATGAGGAATTTTTTGCTATACAAAATGCTTATTCTTCACTCCCTTATCACCCACATGTATGCATATATGTGAGTAGTTGCAGTAGTCGTAAAAATTGAAATGAAAAATTTCTGGCTACGCCCCTGATCAGCATGTATTTAACTATTGGCTTAACTTCGTAATTTTTTTGAATATTTCTACGTGGTGGGTTTCATCTACCAGCCAAACGCTAAAGAGCTCTATCTTTTATTCTTACGATAGGAAGTTTAATTTTCATATAGGGAGCTAAAATCTTTTTAGGGAGGACTTAGGACCTCCCCCGTTTTAGTTATATAGCGTATGCTATTTACACATAATTATTCATGATTTTTATTGTTACAGTACAAGAACACCATCACGTTACGATACAATTTTTTTTCTGAAAGTTTCTTAACTATCAGAGGTTTATCGTTTGTTATAGTGCCTAATACAGCTTGTGAAGAGAGATCCTTAAAATTTTTAAGTGTCTGACATAGTTAGTAATGGTATTTATGTACCAAAACAACATAATTTTTTCGAACTACTGTCTTAATACGATAGTAATATACTCTATAAATTTAAAAATCCGCTTGGTTAGGTAGTAGCGTTTCAATAATTTAATGCTCATAAAACTCTATTAAGATTATTACAAATGTAATTTTAACCACAACATTAATTTTTTAAAACATACAATACACATGATCTGAAAGTTATCATTGTGGTACATATTTCACAAAATATGTATGAAATTATCACTTGAAGATGATGTTGTTATTTCGAACACGTATATCGGATTTGTGTGCTTGGCTCGAAGCCGCTTATAAATCTCGTCAGAAAGACAACACAAAGGGGGAGGGGAGTTGCCCTCAGTGGGGGGTCTTCCTAAGGGGTCCCAACCAGTATTTACGCAAAGTTTCGGAGAAAACCACGGAAAACTCCAAACGGTTAGGACGCGCGATGGGACACGAACCCTGGACTTCACACTTCGCCCGTCTACCATTTCCAGTGACATATGAAGATGATGTATTCTTCAATATAATTTCTAAAGAAAAGATCCGTATCCGTGGATGTTACTACAAATTATCTGTTTAGAGATCCGTATCCGCGGACTTAACTTTTTAAAGATCTGCAACACTTCTAGTATATATTTAGTTTGTTGAATTTCTTTTTCTTTTACTGTTTCTTTTTTTTTTACATTTACAAATACATTGCTCCTCTCAATTTAAAAAGGTTATATTTAATCAAGAATTTTATACAACAGCGGTTCACAGCCAGTGAGGCGCAGAGCATTTGCAGGGGGAGGGGGGGGACAAGAAAAACTGGCGAAGAGCAAGTGATAATGCATATATTAAAAAATCGTCTTATTTATTTATTTATTTTTATCTATTTATTTATTTTTTGCTCCAAAACTATCTATTTTCGCTCAATTCAAACACTATTCGCTATTCAGACTTTATCGATAACATTATTTTGTAGAAAAGGCGGCTAAATGTGCATTGCTGAAAAATAAAAAATTGTATGTATGCTGAGGAATGTGAGCTAAGGGGAGCGCCATCGTAAGTTATCCTTGGTTGTGTGTGTGGGGGGGGGGGGGCGCAGTATTAAAAGTTTGGGAATGGCTGTTATACAACATGCATCATGTAGCTTTTTTCCTTTGTTGCATTTTATAAATTTTCATGAGCTAAAAAAGTTGTAAAAGTTTTAAGTTTCACATTTTTCTTTATTTAACCTTTCACTCAGTACATAGGTGTGGCTATGCCATTATACACGAACACAAGCATTTTTTAAACCATAGTCTTAGTTGAAAAATAAATACGATTTTGGGTATGTACCGAGGTATTTACCTTTAAAAATAAATACTGGGGTATTTTACATCACTGCATGTAACGTCGAAAAAAGATACTGACCTTAAGAAAAGAAAGAGGGGGGGGGCAGAGAAGGAAATAAATTTAAATTGAAGACAGTGAAAGTTAAAAAAAAAAAAGTGTTTCCGTATGCATCGATTATAAAGCATTTTACATTAAAATCTTGTTTGCCGACCAATGGCTGAGTGGATAAGACCATGAACATTGGGAAAGGAGGCTGAAGTTCACAGGTCCAGAGACCTCTCGCGGACCGACCAGTGGCGGAGCGCATAGCGCTCTCAACTGGGAGACGGAAAGTGCTTGGTTCAAACCTAAGTTAGGCTCGTCGAAGTTTTCCGTGGTTTTCTTCGAAATTTCACTTAAATACGGGTTATGACACCTTAAAAAGACCTCCACGGAGGATACTCCCTCGGCCTGGATCCCTCGTGTTGATACTCGGCCATTATCCTACAAATGAAATCAAAATCAGGCCTCTCGCGCGACTGTCGATTTAGAGTTTTGGGCGGTTTTCTTCAAATGAAAAGTGAAATTGTGTTAGAACCCCCAAAAACTCCTGACGAATGCTTCCCTCCGCTCCGCCCTTAGGCAGATTACTCTTGTGTAGCTTTGCCCTGATAACTAAAGCTCTGAGAAAGGCAGGGGGCGCCAAAAATAAAATTCCAATAAAGGCGCTCTTTGAAATGGCCTTAGAACTGGCAATTCCTCATAGGAGGGGGGGGGTTATGACCACCGGGCAGAGACCCCTCCTTGGCTTAGCCCCTGTATGGTATATGTGCTAAAGTATGAAACATGTATATAGAGTGCACTAATGAGGTTCTCCCCGAGGGGCCGACCGAGGTGTGTCGCATAAGAACTCTGTCTCTTGTGAGACACCGGGATGGAATCCTTAACCTCTGTTACAGACCATACAGTCGTGCTGGTGATGAGTACCATTTAATAAATAAATGAAGAAATTTTAACAAATTAAAGCATAAAGATTAAGGATTGGAGAATATAAAATAGCCTCGCAATCTCCCGACTGATTCTAAAAAATATTTTGGAATTACCTTGCATACAGGTGACTACTTATACGGACATTGCTCTTATTTACGGTGCTCGACCACTTTATTAGCAGAATGGAAATGAAGTCAGTGCCGTTGTCAGCAAGGCAGTGCAGCTAAAGGGGGATGCATTCATTGTACCAAGCAGATTAATTTATTTTCTTAAACATTCATCGTCTATTAATTCTTTTAATAAAAAGATAAAATTACATGGAGAATTGTAATTTGTAAATTATGCTTTTTATCAAAATTTTCTAAAAGTTGTGGGAAAATTGTAAATTTCTTACAAATTTTATGTTTTTGTGTTCATTTGTTTGCAAATTAATAAGAAACAAATGGCTTGTACCTTAAATTTTAGAGATCAGTATATTTATCAACGTATAAATCAAATATTCTTTTTCTCTTTTAAGTGCTTCTCTTAATCTAAGCCGAAATTTTCAACCATAAAAGAAAGCCATGTCAGTACTTTCTAAGAAGCAGAAGCAAAACCCAAATCAACATATTCAAGTATGGAATACCCAGTTTTCTCGCTAAGTTCAAAAGTTTTCTGAAACTTCTGTAATTCATTTGTAGATTTAATAATTAATTTGCAAACAAACAACAAAAAGATAATACTGCATGAGTACTGAAAACAGATAATTTTAAAATGAATATTATAGCTGAAATATCGATTCAAAATTTGCTTATTCACTAAAACTACAGGGAGTGAAAAAAAAAATGCTTAAAAAGTGGTAAGGTAATTACTAAACACAATCAGTTTCCGAGGAGAATTTTCCCAAACATTCCTTTATAGCTAATTGCTTCGAAGTCGGATCATTTAATAAGACTTCTTTTGGGATACTGAGCTTGAATTTCTGCAATCCTGGGATAAATAAAGAAACTAGAGCATTAAGAGAAGTGTTGCTTCGATTCTTAAAGAATCTTCTGCTAAGGAAACTCGTAAAAACAATTAATCTCGACCGAATTCTTGGATAAACAACCTTTTATATTACCTTAACTTTAAATTATTCGATTTATTTTTCGGAGTCTTTTCTTGCAGTTAGCGAAAGAGAGGTTTAAAGAAAATAAAAAAATAGTTGATTTGAATAAATGAAACTACAATGATCTACATTTTTATAATATATGTTTAAATTTCGTGATATGTTTAAATAAATGAATATATTTACACATAAATACGAAGCCAGATTTCAGTAGGGAGAGACCATGTTAATATGTGTTTTTAATGATTACTTTTTATCACTTTCACAAAAGTTAGAGTTCGGGCAGACAAGTTACTAAACCCAAGTCACAAATGATGAAAATTTATCTTGGAGTGTGCTAATGTAAAATAATGACAAAATAACACATATGTGTTTGTTTAGAATTAAACAAATCATCTAATTGAAACTTACATAATATACATATTTAATGAACTTTAGTGAAAGAATTACCAAAGATACATCCACCGTTTTCGATAAGACGCTGTCTACAATGATGAAATACTGACATGCTTGGAGGGGCGAGGGATTGTGATATTGTGATAGTTTGTCACAAGAGGGAGGAAGGGGGTTAACCAGAAGTTTGACAGCTCACACTTTGTCTGAAAAAAAAACATTTAAAATAAGTAGATTAAATTTTGAAATTACCGGAATTTGAGGGTATTACTTTTAATGGCTTTAAAACAACTTTCCCGCGATCTTTTTCTCATTTATACACCTTTTATTTCGAAAAAGGCATTCAGGATTAGTTTTGAGAATAGAGTTTCAGCAGGAATTCTTCCTTTGAAAGGAGATAATAACCAGTAATGCCATTAAAACACATGGTTAAACTTTAAAAGTAAATTATGAAATATGATCTATAACGTAGTGCTTTGTTAATTAACTGCAATTGCAAAAAATCATTGCAAAAAAAAAGCATCATTTATGGATGGCACTGAAAGTATGTCATTATAAATCTCAAATATATCTTTTGAGAGACTAGAGTGTCATTAAAGAGAGCGTCAAAACATTTATAGCCAGTAAATCGAAATGCATTGGAATTACTTTTTGTGCATTTGTGACAGAGTTTTCAATGCTGTGCCCATTATTTTCCGTCTGGAGCATGCTATGAATCGGATGATGGATGTGGTGTGTAAGTTAGGGACATGTATAAATTGTTTTCGTTATTTAACTGCGAGTAAAAAATGATACTGCGTTATTAAAAAAAATTCCTCACCCAATGTATTAGATTTAGATTGTGGGGTATTGGTGAAATACTGAAACTATTTACAGAAAGAAATGATTGTATAACAGCTCTAGATTCGGTTGTAGGTGGCTGTTAATTAAAAAGATGATTATTTCAGCTTCCTCAGATTTTATTTATTTTAAATCGAGGTATTATAAGCTCTGTTTTGTATTTAGTTTCTTACTGAGGCATTCTTTTTTAATAAAAAGTTGGAAGATTGAAAAAAAAGCATTCTGTTTAATTTAGTTTTAAAATTTATTAATCTAAATCACCAAGTTCAGAAAGATCGTAAGAATACGTTTTTATTATTTTTTTAAATTGTGAAGATTGTTGTTAAGATTTGGATTTCATTTTTTTACATTTTGTCAAATTTTCCAATTTAAAAAAAACGCTTAATTGTTGTTTTTAAATCTAATCTGCATGAACTTTTTTGATTGGCCAGGAAATTTCGGGCACATATGAAAAAAGGGTTTATTTTAATTTTCCATCTTCCATTAAAACTTGAATCCACAGCTTTTATAGCACTCTATAAATGCAAAGTATTTTGTTATACCAACAAAAAAGGTAAATAAATGTTGTTTTTAGTTTAAGAGATAGCAGACCTCTTTTACAAAACTACTAAATAATAATATTTGGCATTCAATCTACACATTGCTTTACCTTTAAAAATCTGGTTCAGAGATACGGAACTTATTTTTGACAAAGGAAATAACTTACAGAGAAAAATTATCTTTTACTTTGATGTCGGTGTAGCTGCGTTAATCCCTTTAAGCAATTTCGTTTCAGTATGATAAAATAAGTAGATTAAAATTCTCTTTATGAAAAAAAAAGAAAATAAGAACCTGTCGGAACATTAAGTCATCCACCTTTTATGCTTTAAAAAAACCCGATAATGTCTGTGCAACTACAGTCGTAGGTAATTCTAATACTTCAAAGATTTTGAAGGAAAAAAAAGTTCTGCAGTAAACAAGTTTTATACATAATTTATTTTTAAAAGAGTGACAAAATGTATGCTTTTAAATTTTACTTTCTCTTACATTGCAATTAATTAATTCAAATTTTCCACTAGCTATATTTCAAGCAATCTTCGAACTTATAATAATCTTAATCAAGCTCTTCTACAACTAGAATATTAAAGATTAAAAAAACTCCAAAAACCTTTTGTTCACGAAAAAATCTATTTTGTCTAAAATACTTAAAGTAAGGTAAACACGATTTCTAAGTTTGTGAGACTGTGAGACGAGACGTGACTTGGGTCACATCTCGTCTCTCATTTATACCTGGTTGAAAGTTTACACTATAAAAGTGATGACGGCTGTAATTTAAATTTGATAAGTTAACACATTTTTAGGAATACTTATATTACACTTTTTTATACCGATTTCTTTTAGAGAAAAAAAAAAGTCGACTTTCAAATAGTGTCCCTTCTGTTAAAAGTACCTTGGATTATATTAATATATTAACGTGAATATATACTAATGTAGGATGGGTTATGTTATTTTAGTTGTAAGGTGCCCGTTGAAAAGGATGACTAACAAACACTTTTAATTTAGCATATATGAAATGTTCATTAATATACTGTACATTCTGTGCTTCAACCCACATTATCGTAGTATGTCTTCGAATAATACCTTTTACTTATACTATGTATCTTCGCTTGTATCCCATACAAGATATGAAAATCTCAATTTAAATATATAAATCCTTCATTGTTCAACTACAGAAAATAGTTTTTCACTCCAATCTCGTGAAAAATGCAAACTGTATAATCTCAATGAGCTATTTAGAATCGCACAAATTGCGAATATGACGTAAATTTTGTGTTTGACTTTATCAATCTCACTCCGTCTTTTTTTTTTTTTTTTTTAAATTTATGACTTCACGTTTTTTAGATTGCCATAAAAGAAATCCAGTTACTGAATTAGTTCACCTGGCTATTTCATCCGGTTAGTATTCAAACGCAGTATTAATATAACTTACAGCAACGTTGGATTTTTTTTTCTTATTTATATAAGACCATCGAAAAGTTTGAAGTAAACAATCCCTTGATCCTTTGCAAGCCTCTCTGATTGGTTGGATTTGGAGAGTGGGAGTTTTGCTGGATAGTTTGAGTTATGCATCAAAAAGGGATTTTCAGCATATTTTTCAGCCTTAATATTTTCATTATGTTCGAAATTACTGTTCCGCACCGATTCACCTTAAAAAGAAGACACGGTGGTATAAATAACTCAATATTTCTAAAAGAGCATTTTCTTTTGCATCTACAACCTTCAATTATTCTTTTAATTTTATCACTTGAGTTTCAACTTCAACTAGTCTGAGAAAGAGAGGTGCTTTTCAATGAGAAATCTTCATTATGAAACTTTGCGAACCACTCTTGAGAAGTTAGAGTAGTCATAATACCTTCTCTATATCCAAACAAATTTTATTCTTCACTTCAGTTGTGGTTTTATATTTTGTGAAATAGAAAAGCATGATATGCCGAAAATTTTGCTTAAAAAAAAAAAAAAAAGGTCTGTTAAACTGACAGAAAAATACTGTCAGCCAGGACGCCAGTTTATTTCCGTATATTTTACAGAAGTCTTCCGTATACGGAAGATTTCTGTAAAATAAACTGAGAATCTGTAAAATTTACGGAAGACTTCTGTAAAAAAAAATCGGAAATAAACTAGGGTCCTGGCTGACAGTTTTTTTCCGTAAATTTGACAGACTTTTTTTGCAGTGCATTGGCGAACCTCTCGTGTAGTTTTTGTGTGGTAATATATTGCTCAACCCTTTATACTTCTCGCGAATCCCCAGGGGTTCACAAAACACCGATTGGGAACCAACGACTTAGGACGAAAGTTCCATTTCCTAGTTGCAAATATGCATTTTCCTTTTTCTTACAAACCTAAAAATTGTCTGCACCCTTTAATTTATATCACGAAAAACAAACAAACAAAAATTTTAGGAAAGCATTGCATGTATTTATAGCCCGATTCAAAGAAAAAATTTTCTTCCATATTCCACAAAGTTCTTCAAATAAGGAAAAGTTAGTATTCCATACCTCATTACATTTGTAGAACGACAAATCTTATTCTAACAATCAAGCAGAACAAGTGCTTAAAATTAAATTTTAGAAATAATGAAAAAAAAAACAAACAGGAAAAGCAAAAGAATACGTATTCCGATAATGTAAAATAAAATTAAACTATAACTTTCGTAACCATCATGAAAGCTCCAATGCCATCGTTACATGCATTTTTAAATTGAGGCTGAGTTTCCTTAGGATGTATTCTTTAGAAATCCACTCTAAACACAATTTATACATTTTTGAGATCTTACAGACCTTAGGGTATACACTTCTTATATTATTAGTTGAATAAAAAAAGGGTATTAAACCAGGTAGCTCGACCGCCGACCTAACCGTTGGGAGTTTTCCGTGGTTTCTTCCGTTAGCTTAAATACGGTTCGAACCTCTTAGGAAGTCCCCCACCGAGAGCATCCCACCCATTGACCTAGATCCCACGTGTAAAATTGGCCGTAATCCCACAACACAACACACAAAAAGGAGTATTGTTCCTTTAAAGAATTGGTTGATCCGTTTTCTTTGTATGAAGTGAAATGTATAAAAAAACGATTTTTCCAGTTTTAGGAAATATCCGTTCATACTATGAATACATTTTCACTAATTTCGCCGTGACGTCTGACGTACGAATGTGTCCCCCATTATTCAAAATTGATTAGCTCTAGAATTACGAAATTTTGAATTTAGGATTGATACAACATCTAGTTGTGCACCTCAGTTTTTAATATCGATCGACTGGGTTGTTATTTACAGAGTCACTCAAGACATTCAGTATATTTATGTCTATGATCAGTCATTCTTTAAGCTACATATCAGAGTTGTTCATCTATTTGAAAGTTAATTGTTAGTATAGTATAAAGAATAATTTTCTTATTGGTTCATAGATTTGCACTCGAAATATATTATGCTCGTATTTGGGAATTATCTTACATTAAACACTTCAGCACACATATAAATTTATTTAAATATTGAGTTTCTTCCTTTTTATTAACTGTTATCATTTGTTCCCAAAGATATGAATATACAGCAAATTTAATCTCAAATTTATAAAAAAGGAATGTCTTTGTCCTTAATTTTATTGTTGTTTAAATTCAATAATTCTGATAAAGCAGATTTATTAAAACATGATTTGGAAGATTAAAGAAACTAATGAGAAATATTTTTCTCAATATATATATATATATATATATATATATAAAATTAAATAATTTTATCAGAGTCCTAAAAAGTAATTAATCGTTAAATTATAAAACGAACGAAGTAAGAAAAATATTCTTGTCATTTGCCAAGAACTTAAAAGAAAATTGGACATGTGAATTTAGAAGCTGCTGCAAAAATTAATTTCAGACCTATAAAAAATCGGTTTTAAGTATTTTATATAAGAAAAAATGAGTAACTACTAAACAAAAACTGGAACCCTTCGGTATTTTTTGATTAACTTTTAATTAATAATTATTCAATTTATTTAATTGCATAAGTTTTTACAACATTTTTTTTGTGTCATCCATGTATACTGGCGTTTCAAATTAAGCTTACGTTAAAAAGGGATATTTTGAAAGATAACGATTTTGTTCCAATGAAATCTGTAAACAGTTGTGCTATAATATATCCTAGTAAGAACATGAAAAAACATAAAAATATACTTGTTTTTCTAACGTGCTAATGAGATAAGGAAAAAAATGCATAACATTTTTAGATTTTTTCGTTTGTTTGTCTAATAAGTGACAAAGACAATCCAAAAAGCTTAATTAGATGAAAAATGGGTAAGTACATTCCAAAGAAATTATTCAATTCTAATCAATAATGTTTGCAAAGAACCTCGCTAGCGCTATGCAAAACTATCATGAAAGTATTCAACTCTAATTAATAACGTTTGCGCAGAACTACGCTGGTGCTGTATGAGAATTGTAAAACTTTCGAATAGTTAAAATTTGCAATTGTGATAAAAGAATTTTCCTAGATTTAAAATTTATTCCATAATAATTTTATGCAAATCCTTGAACTATGATATTTAGAAAATAGCTCGAATTGATTTTATTTACCTTATGCCAATAAAGATTTATTTTCTTGATAGAACGTTTAGTGAAGATTGCATATTTATCTATAAATTGATTTCGTCGAAGGAAATTGTGTTTCTTCTAGGATTGAACACTAAATATTTAAGCAAGAACTTTAAGAAAGCAAAATCTAGTTTCTGATTAGCATGTTCTTTTTGAAAGGTATTTTAAAGTGTATAACAATAAATCTGAAGCCATTAAGACTAAAAACTGCAGTTCAGAATATATATTTGGCTTGATAATTTTTTTTTTTGAACTATTGAATTCCAAATTTCTTGATTACTTATTTTTTCAGCCTAATCCCACTTGGGTTATTTGAAGAGGTATGCAAGCAGGTCTGAATCTTAGGTTTGTATCCAACTAAAGTCAAATGACAATATGGGAAGGCGAATATTTTACAGTATTGAGCAAAATTGTACCAAGCCAGTGCGAATTCGGTTAGCGCGATTTATATAGATTTAAATAAAGCATTGTAACTAAATAATTTAATTAATTAAAAATATTTCATAAAATTAATTAAAATTATTAGTTATTAGTAACTCTAACCATGCTTGTTGAATTCAAGAAAGTATTTTTTTTTCTTCTGTACAATCAGCATTCAGTTAACAGGCAATATGAAATAACGACGCGTTTGGAATAAAATTTAAGTGTATGAGATAAAAATGTGTAATGGACTAAATATAGATTTCTTTCGCTTTAAAACACGCCCAGCCTTCGCATCCAACAGCTTGGATTTTCTTATATGCTCGAATAAAGTTAGTTTTAGGGAAGGGTATTATTCTGTTTCCGTCAAACTCCCTTTTGGTGACAGTGAAATAAGCACACGAAGATATTTAAGTGAAAGAAAGTTGAAAAATTTTCTTGAGATATGCTGAATTATATTACACTATTTCAGCTTAGTACATTATGCAGTTTCACTATGTTTATGGTGAATTTTTAAACTTCTCTGTCAATCTGGTTAATATTTAGCTGTTTTGACTTGTTTTACTTGATAATAATCAGTTCTATATTTAATACTTATTTATTTAACTCTAGCCAATAGGTCGAAAAACATGACTAACAAATTTTAAAAGGAATTATTTTTGCAGATGGTGTAGCAAAATATGAGCAGGTTCAATTCTAAAAATATGCCTTTAATTTAATAAAGACTCACCCCCCCCTTCCCTTGTTGCCGGTTAAGATTTTTAATTTTACTGTATTAACCTTTATCTTCAAGGTTTTCTTACATAGATTTTAGAGAGACATAATTTGTCACATTTCTGGATTTGGTAAGCAGAAAAACCTGTCAGAATTAAAACATTTAACATTTAATGTATTAATTGACAGAATTAAAACATTTTTTCTGTTTTGTTTTCTATTATTTTACTCCCTGTAACCTTACCCAGTTTGTTGGGTTATTTTTGCCATCCTTCAAAAAAAAAAAAAAAAAAAAAAAAAAACAGGGCAAAAGTCAACGGCCGGGTCTAGTAGATCAAGAAGAAAGCTTTGCTGTAGTAGACGATAGTTGCTGATTTATACCTTTTTTCTGAGAAAAAAGAATGCCCGATCGAGTGTTCCAGGGAGTTCTTTTGGTAGACAGGGCTAGCTTGGTAGTCCATTGATGAGGAATTCTTGTATATAGCTATTTGAAATTAAATTTATAAGTTTTAATATCATATGTTGCCGTATATCCTACATTGTTGAGATATTTTTGTATTCTGGAAATCAAATTAACAAGTTTTGATATCATAATTGCCAAGTAACTTAACTTCTAGGCCTCCTTTCCGAGGAGGACCTACATTGGCGAGAAATTCTTGTATATTCGTCTCCTAGAAATCAAATTTACAAGTCTTAATAAACTATGCATCATTAAGCATGGTCCTTATTTATCGATTATCGAATTAATTATAATGCAGTATTATTCTACAAAGCGAACTTTTAATGCTCTTTGTTTGTTCTTTGGATTAAACATGATAAAACTTTCTTTCACATTTTCATGTCCTTTAACACGTGTACAGGAAAAGCTCCCTTAGTGGTAAAAAGTTTATTAAATGGCAAAAGCAGGAATACAACTTAAAAAAAAATCTATGTTCTAGATTAACATTCTAAGCTTTGAAACTCACTGTGACTGGAGAGATGCCAAATTTTATCCGAAATAAAAAAGAGTAAATCGCAAAACAAGTTTAGAAGTAGTTTGCAGATGGCAAAATTTTCATAAACAATTTATTCCAAACTCCTAGGTGATATTTAGTTTTTAACAATAGTATCTCATTTGTGCCATGTGTTTTTAAATTACTTCCACTCCAAATTCAGAAGTCTCTTACTTTCTCTCGTTTTTTGTTTTATAAGAGAGATAATAAAAGCAGCCTGTTAAATCTGGTAGAAGCATTTCAAGATTAGTTCTCACAAATAATAAATTTTATTTGTTTAGGTGTATAAAATACTTATCTCGATGTCAAAATTAAATAATCATTCTATTTTGAATGATCCGACTTAACATATTTTACACAAAATTGAATAACGTTTATGCACTTTTTTTGAGAACGAAAAAGATGTTAAACAGCTATAGGACAGCACTGCACATGCTCTGACTTTTAGACGCCAGCGAAATGGCGTGTTTGCGTAACAGTAAAAGAGTCAGAAGGCTGCCATTATCATTTTATGTTTATTGTGGTGCTTCAGAAATTTGTTACGGAGAACGTTTTCAATAAAATCAGAGCATTTATGCCTTCTGCAAGATTAGAATCGTGAAGGTATCAGCATAAAATCTTGTCTAAAAATACCATAAAGTGAAACGCACCGAGCTCTGCTGTGTGAAAATAAACGCCAGATCCGAAACAATTTTGTTTTCCGTCGGTAACTCCCATATTAATTACACAGTTTTACGACGAGCATAAATTGTTTGAAACAAACTTCTAGAATTCATGCACGCACAAGATTTTAAGAGAACTCCAAAACGTTTTTAAGGTATTGTACCGGGTGTAAGGAATGCTTGTTCGACACTATCATTTTGTTTACAAAACTCGAAATTTCTGGGGAGGAGGGGTCCAGACCCACGGGACTCACCCATTAAATACGCTCCTGTTCATCAACTAATAATTTTTCTTTAATTACTCGTTATATATTTAAAATACTTTTGCTGAAAAGTGATTCATAACGAATACGCTCGGAATCCAGATCCTCGGAATCCCAGAGATCGGAATTTATTTTTCTTGCTTATTTTTTAATTTTATGTTAAAACTGAATATGAATTCGAAAGCGTAGTTTTATTACCTTTTCCAATCAAATTTCACAATTAAGCGAAATTCACCTTTTCCAATCAAATTTCACAATTAAGCGAAAAACGATAATAACCACCAGCCTATGTTAACTAATGTGTCATCATGTACTGAAATGCAGGAGTGTAATCTTTCTAGAAGTTTATTATTGATTTAAGATGGACTCGCAAGATAAGAGACTCTTTTAAGAACACATTTAATAATCTTTTAAATTGTATGGCAGAAGAATTAAAAAACTCAATAACCCAATTACATTTATTTTGTCACATCAACAAATTTTCAGTTCAGATTTTTATTAAAAATATTTTTGTCATTTCATCCACACCTTATTTAGCATGAAAAAGGGTTATTTCTTATGTGTCGTACCGGTAAAGGACTAAAAAGTATTATAACATAACTTATCTGAGGGTAACAAAATAGCGTAGATTATAAGTTATTACCAAATAGAATCTTTCTTTTGCTTGATAGTGGATCAATGATTAAAGGTATGCATATACACAGGGCGTCCCCAAAACACTGACTTATGCTTTTATTCCTTAAAGATTGATCAGAGACAAATACAATAAATTAAAAAGTTATATAAAAAATGTAAAGATTTTTTTGCCATCGATTAAAATTTTTAGACTATAACAAAATTTCTTGAGGGCTATTGATTAAAACTTTAAGATGAATAAATCTAAAGAAATGCAAAATTTAAATTACAGATTTAAAGTACAAAATTATTCCCAATTAGTAAAATGGGCCCCATATATTAATTAGGTGATGTACAAAATTTCAGCCTTTAACTAAAGGCCGAAAGGATAAAAAGGTTCACGGTTGTATTCACCAATTACTTCAACGGGCGGTTTTGAAGATTCATATTCACCGTTAACTGGGGAAAAAAGTTTTTGAACCTGTGGTAATTCAACCTAAGTTGAAACGGGGCCAATCATGATGATCCCGGTTGAAATCGGAATTCTCACCGGTCAAACCAAGCTAATGCAAAATATCCATAAAGCATTGCGAATTCGCATCACGTGAAAGTTGTTTATTTTACTCCAATGACCCAAAATCATTCTGCTTTTACCCTGTAGATATTTCGATTGTTATAAGGCGGAGGAGTAAAGTTTATGGAACCATGCTTGGAAGATACAGTTGAAAAGAAACAGAAATGGAGCGGAAGGAGCTAACCGCTTAAGGAATAGTCTAACTGCTCATGCTCCGTTAACTTGCACCCACCAGTGAAGCCAGGTTCAGTTTTTCTCGACCTGGACTTCTGCCCGGTTAGTTCCAGTTGGGTTATTGGTGAATGCTATTTGAACTTTCGACTAGGGTTTACTGCTAACTGGCAGTTGAGGTTGACGGTGACTACAGCCGCCAGAGATATGTCCGAACAAAGTTGGTAAAAGGCTTTACAATACCGATAATAGCAAAAGTATTACGCGTTTATGCAATCATTGTTTTCCTTCTTAATTTGCGTGCAACTCCTGAAACGCGATATTCCAATGTGATTTTTTTCCCTCTTCGAGAGCTATTGAAAAGTGCTTTAAGTCAACATATGTTTATTTTCATTTCTCGGAGCCTTTTTTATGATGAAAGGCGAAATGTTGTACATTATTTAATTAAAGTATCAGGCATATTTTACTGATTGGGGTATTTTTGTCCGGAAGGCGGTAGAAAAGTTTCAAATATTGTATTCATTTAGATTTAATCTCTGGAAAATTTTAATCTATAAAATAAAATTTTATGCCCTTTATTAACTTTTTAATTTATTGTATATGGCTATGATCATAACAGAACATTAATGTACTAGCACTTTGAAGACACACAGATTTTTAATGCCATTGTGTGTAGCTACTCATAAATATTTATTCCCATTTATTTTTTCCTACTATATATATCGGAATATTCATTATTCAAATACTGATGAATATTAACCCATTTGTGCCCAGATATTTCTGAAACTTTCTTCGATTTTTGCTAATAGCAGCAATAACATATAGATAACTTCTTAAGCAAGGAATGATTTCTTTTAAAATCATTATGCATAAAAATTAAAATGTCAACATCCTACTTGGTCATGTTAAAATATTTTGTGGAGTTGAGGTTCAATACTCGTGAATAAAGGCTAGAAAAAATAAATAACGTTTTGACTGATAGCGAAAATGCCGTCCCAAAACGTAACACTAGACATAAATGGATTGAAGTAAATAAAAAAGGAATCAACGATATTTTACGAGCTAAAGACGAGTTACGAACGAGTTACAAGTTACGCACTAAACTTATCAGACGAACTAAAATAAAACAAGTCATGTGAAATGATATAAGATTTAGAATTTACCCAGCAAACACACACAGGTTCTCTGAACGTCTATTGACATTCAGAAGACGTTCATAAAACGTCTTCTGAACGTTATGTAGACGTTCAGAGAACCTGTGTGTGTTTGATGGGTATTTATATAATGCAGATAAATATATCTTTAAACGAATTAATGGACGGCGGAAAAAAAGACTGTAGATTATCTTTGCCGGAACTCGAACTTGTTATGTTGTTACTAGCAAACTAATGTTCAAATATTTAGTTCACGATTTTTTGATAATGCCTTACATTTTGCTTAACTGATTACATGTGTGTACTACATTTCAACAAGATTTCATTCGGATCGATGATTCGTAGATCACACTTTCACCTTGTAAGAATGTGACTTTTGACCGAAGTGCTCATTTTCTATAAAAATCGACCTACTTTTTAATACATTAAGTCACCAATGGAACAACTTCAAGGAACAGACATAAAAATATTTGATGATATGGAGTTCGCTTGTAAAACGGGATCGTCACCGACTCGTAATTGAATAACATTAATAGTGTTTTTCGATGGACGAGGTAACAAGAAAAAAAAAGTCTGATATGGATACCACATGATTTCCTTGTACGTTTATTAAATTATACATTTTTTCAATGCACTTCAACTAAACTTTTTTTTTTTTTTTTGAAGTTGAGATACAATGATATTAAGGATTAGCGATTTATGCTAGCCAAATATAAGCGATATCGCCAAGCCGTGTTTAATTTTAAAGATTTATTTTTGTCACTTAATTTGTCAACATTTCGGCTAAATCGCCAAACTGACGGTTGGCGAGATTTCGGTCATGGTCTTAACAATGACTGACTACATACATAATACATTGAAGATGTTCAAAGGCCTCAATTTATTGAAATTCTTTGGAGGACGCTGTATTTAAACTATCGAGTGGATTGGAACCAAAAAGAAATGTGCATAACTAAATATCACAACATTCCTAACTATAAAATTTCAGCATTCTACGGCTAATAGTTTATGAGATTTGTGAGCTAATGTACATACATACGCATGTAAATACAGACGTCAGGAAAAGAAAATAATCAAAACGGTCATGTGGTTGGTCAAGATGGATTTTTTCAAGCATACATACGAACGTACGTTGAGACATCATGCTAAAACTCTTCAAAGTATATTGAAAGATAGTCAAAATCGATTTTTTTTTAATCGAAGTCTGAATACCAAAATTTTTCGCGATCACTATACTTCCTTTTACTTCTTACAAAGAATTAAAAAATGTCTCATTTGAAACGCTCTTTACTAGCACGTTTGTATCACTGTTTTTATAATAATGAATTTTGGTTTTATAAAACACTAGTTTGGGTATTGTTCAAGCGGGTACTTTCACTGTAAGTTTTACTTTCCTGTCATACTTGCCACGCGCGCTCTGGAGCTATGTTTTATTTATTTTGTTACTAGCTGAAGTACCCGTTCTTCGCACGGGAATGAATGGACTTTTTGATATTACGATTTGTGGGGATTACTATTTATTTTAATAAAGAGATATAGCAAAATGGATATCGCTTTATATTGTGTTCAATAACCATGCATACCGAATTTCAAGGCAATGGTTTGTACGGTGCAGAAGGCCATGCGGCGTAGCGCAATCTAGTGGAGAGTTTTAGCAAAACGGATACGGCGGAAATATTCTTCGCATTCAGATATCGATGAATACGAAATTTCTGGACGATCGGCTGGACAGCCCTGACGACGCGACATCTAGTGGCAAATTATATAGGAAAATGGATAGCGCCAAACTCTTCCCCGTGTTCAAATATCTATGTATACCTATTTTCATAGCGATCAGTTGCACAGTCAAGAAGTGATACACTGCAGCGCGATCTAGTGGTTAATTAAAGTAATGATTTGCTACAGTGCCGTCAAGTGGCGAGTTATAGCAAAATGGATAACGCCAAAATATTCTCATTGTTCAAATAGCTATGTATACTGATTTTCATAGCGACCGTTTGAATGGTCAAGAATTTGGCCTGCTGCAGCGTCATCTAGTGGCGAGTTAAAATAATAATGCATTGCAGTGCCATCTAGTGGTGAGTAACATCAAAAGGAACACAGTTAGAATATATTCTTCGTGCTGAAATGTGTAAGTATAAGAAATTTTATGCCGATCAGTCGAACGGTATAGAAGTTGATGTGTTGCAGCGCCATTTAGCGGCAAGTTACAGCAAAATGGATACTGAAAAATATTCTCCGTGTTCTAATATCCGCGTGTACCAAATTTCATCGAAATCGGTTGGACGATATTCGCATAGTAAACGGCTAAACGGAATAGAATTCGACGTTCTGCTGCGCCACCTAGTGGCAAGTTAGAGGAAAACGGATAGCATAAAAAGCTTCTCAATGATAAAAGACTTAGGTGAACCAAATTTCATGGTGCAACGGTGCTGGAGTTTTTCAACCTCATACACACATACCAACATTCATTTTTATCTATAACCAGTATCATTATATATCCCAGTCTCAAATAAAATCCAGTTTCAAATCTAAGCCTCGCCAAAGTGCCAACATACGCCATTTTGCAAGAGTTTTTTCAGGAAATCATTCGAAGCATTGACTTAGCAGCAATCAATATGGGAAATGGTTCGGCCGCCAAAAAGTAAAGCACACATTTATTTGAAAAGGGGAATCCCTTAATACAACCGAATTTTTTAAATTATCAACTATAACGTGTTTTATTCATCGTTACTCCGATGTACTAAATGAGAAGATTTCAATTTTCTGAAATTTGGCGGAATTCCCCAACTTAAATCAATGTACTCAATTGGCGAGAATTCTGAAGATAGATCGCTTGAAATCCCTTAATAACTGCATTATTTCTTCACGGATCATTAAAATTTAACGCTGTATTCTAATAAAACCTTTGCACTTGCTTTCAAAAATCTATTTCCTTAAGCTCTCAATAAATTGCGCCAAGACGAAAACTGTGCAAACCGCTAGAACTCACTTTCTGAAAATCAGCATTTGAGCCATTTTATTTTTTCGCCAAACTAAAAAAAAAAATACATATTAGCCTCGGAAATCTTCAATTCTTATTGTTTTGCGTATAAAACATTTCATTCCTGCTCCGATTTCCCATGCACACGATATTATAAAAAAAAAAAATTAATAATCTTACAAATATAAACTAACAAAAAAAAATCATTATTATTCTTTTATTTTTACTTTGAGAATTTAAAATATCTTATTCGGCAAAATCGCCACACATGGCAACCACGATCCTTATTTCATACTTTTTTCACTACAGGGGTTACAATTACGGAAAGGTTTTTGCATGGAGAACATAAAAAATCTCTTAAATTCCGGGAACTGGTGGACTTTCAGAATTTTAAAGTGGACTGTGATTTATTCTATATTATTTTACATATCTGTGCAAAATTTCAGGCTGATAGGTCCATTTTTGTGGATTTGTATACAACTCAAATCCACAAACAAACAAACAAACAAACAAACAGAATTTCATTTTTATTTATAAGATGTTTCAGTGCAACGATTCTAGAAATAATTTTTTTTGCCCCCAAAGTACTTTTAAGCATTGAATTTCAAAGCCTAATTCCGATTCCAAACTACCGCAACTGCTTCAGAATGCGAAATCTGAATATTGGGAATAATGCTATCAGTTTACTAACCACAACTAACCAGCTTAAGGCCGCATAACTATTCCGACATTATTCTTATAAGCTCGCTATTTCACGGGTGCCAAGCACAGATAATGAATTTTACAAGGCTCAAAGCGATATTCACCACATTAATTTATTGTGCACACTAATTTATCTGAACTGCTTTGCAGAGTTAAATCACCCATGCAGAGTAATTAATTTTCGAAACGATAAGACACTTTAAAAACATTACGGGTCATGACTCAAAATATCCGTCTGAGGATAGAGCTTTCAATTTCGAAGTGCTCTCTTTAGGGCAATGTTTATTTTAAAGGAAAGTATGACCTTCAAAATCAAAAGTTTCTCCTTATTGTAATAATAGTGTTACGAATTTTCGGGGCAACCCGCTGCTCTGGGGCTTAGAATGGTTTAAAATTCGTATTCTACGCTTCAAATAGATAAATTTTGCTTTTTGTTGCATCAAAATCGGCCAATTAGAACCGGAGATACGGAGGTTTCGCTTTCCCATATGTTTTTCTATGGGCTTCTAGAAATCTCGAGAAATATTAGTCCTAGAGCTTAGATCTCTTCACTTTTCAGGACTTATTTTTGGCGCCAAATTTGGCGATATTTCGCCAAAAGTCGCCAAGCTTGGCGACTTTTTGGTCATTTGGCGCGATTTTCCCAATGGGGCCTGGAAGTTGTTTTTCCTGCATTAAAAACGCATAATAACCTAACATTTCTCTTCTATGACGTAATCAAAATTCACGCTTTATGTAGAACCCTCGAGAAATTGACTTTTCTGGAAACCTCTTGTACCTCCTGCGTCGGCTATTTATAGAAGCGGGCATCGCCCCGAAGTCAGTCAGTTGCGAGTTGAACATTCAATGTGCGAAGAGCTCTGAGTACGCTTGTTTTGTGATAGTGCTATAGAAGCTGTGTTTTAGCTTGCTTTGTGAAGCTGTTTTTAAAGTGCTGTGTGTAAATTCTTCATTGCTGTGTCTTAAGGGATAGTGTACTATATCCCTTGAATATTTCCACGGAATTTTTGCCTGTAAAAGTGACTTATTTTGTGTGAGAAATACAGCATTTTTGAGAGCTTCTGATCCAAGCGGATTGTTAAAAGCACGTTACTGCTAGATTGTGCTTGTGAATTGTGTGCAGCTGATTGTTCTACGAAGTTCTAGAAGAAATAAAGTTCGTGTTCCATCCTGACAAGTGACTTTTTACTTGAACTTTTTACACCACTGGACTTTAGAACGACGAACCCCAGGAGTAGCAGAGTAATTCCGAAACATTTGGTGTCAGAATCGGGATTCTAAAGAAGGACTTTAATTTTCCAGTTTATGGTTTTGACTAGACAAAAAATGGAAAAACAACTTCAAAAGCTCATGAATATGATGCAAGAAATGAAAGCCGGACAAGACGAGATGAAAGCCGGACAAGAACAAATGAAGGCGGATTTAGAAAAGAAAATTGAAGCCGGACAAGAAGAGATGAAAACTGGGTTGCAGAAAATAGAGAAAAATCAAGAAAAGTTGGAGCAGAAGATAGAGAAAACCCAAGAAAATTTAGAAGAAATTAAGCAGGGCCAAGAAGAAATGGAGAAAAGAGTTTCTCTCTTAGAAGAAACTCAGACGAAATATGAACAAAGAATTGAAGGGAATGTTAAGGAATTACAGCAGGATATTTGCAGAATGCGTGAAGAATGTGAAGCTAAAATTGAAGAGAAATTGGACTCTCTCGTAAAGCTGGGAATGTTACCCGAAAACATCAGGTTATCTTCACACCGCCCAGCAGTGAAACTTACTGCCTATGACGGAAAGACTCCCTGGGAAGCTTACAAGACCCAATTTTCGATCGTCGCCAGAGCCAATGGTTGGAGCGAGTCCGAGAAAGCTAATCAACTGGCCGCTTCCCTTAGCGGAGATGCAATTAATGTATTGCAAACTATCGGAGCGACGAAGATAGGAGATTTTGACGCCCTTGCCAGTGCCTTGGAGATGAAATTCGGAGAGAAGTGCCAGAAAGAATATAGTAGAATCCAACATAAGTCAAGGATGCAGAGATCTGGCGAGACCCTTCAAGAGCTGGCTTCGGACATAGATAGGCTGTGTCATCTAGCCTACATGGACCACCTTGATAATGTCCGAGAAGAAATGGCGGTGCGTCATTTTATTGAAGCCATCCGTGATCCAGAAACCCAAAAGGCACTCATGTTGGAGGATTATCAGGATTTGAAGTCTGCTCTGGTGTTCGCAATAGGAATGGAGTCCTGTATCGTAAATGGGAGTCGGACGACGGCAAGATGCTCCGATGGAAGTTAGTACTCCCTCGTTCGAGGATTCCGAAGGTTCTAGAAGAACTTCATACTGGCTTAACTGGAGGCCATTTTGGCGTAATGAAGACCCTGCAGAAAGTTCGCGAGCGCTTCTACTGGGTTAGGGCTCGGGGCGACGTCGAAAAGTGGTGTCAAGCTTGTGACGCCTGTGCCGCCCGTAAAGGCCCGAAGAAACGAAGCCGTGGAAGACTACATCGTTATAATGTAGGAGCGCCTTTTGAGAGGATTGCCCTCGACATCCTGGGACCTCTTCCGCGAACTTCGGATGGCAACAAATACATCCTAGTTGTCATTGACTACTTCTCTAAATGGCCCGAAGCGTTTCCTATTCCCAATCAAGAAGCTACGACCGTAGCAGAGGTACTGGTGCAAGAATGGATTTCCAGATATGGAACCCCTCTGCAACTTCATTCCGACCAAGGAACGAACTTTACCTCTGCAGTCTTTAAAGGACTATGCCAACTTCTCGGAATGGACAAAACCCAGACTACGCCTTTACACCCACAATCCGACGGCATGGTGGAGAGGTTCAATCGTACAATTTTGAACAACCTCTCGCTCCTGGTATCTAGGAATCAAGAGGACTGGGACAAGAAACTCCCCTGTTCCTGCTGGCCTATAGGAGTGCCGTCCATGAGACTACCGGCTTCACACCTTCCCAGATGCTGTTTGGCAGATATCTTCGTCTTCCCGCCGATCTAGTGTTCGGCCGCCCTCCAGATGCGCCTTCATCGCCAGAGGAGTACGTGGAAAACCTTCGGGCACGGTTTGAAGATGTACATCATTTTGCTCGGGAGCGGATCAACCTGAACACGGAAAAGATGAAGACTCGCTACGACACGAAGGCTACGGGACACGAGTTCAACGCAGGTGACAAAGTTTGGCTATGGAATCCTACTCGACGGAAAGGCCTGTCTCCCAAGCTGCAATCGCCGTGGGACGGTCCTTACACAGTCCTAAACCGGCTGAATGACGTCATCGTACGGATTCGTAAGTCACCAAACTCGAAGCCAAGAGTTGTACATTACGATCGGCTTGCCCTCTACCGCGGTTGTAATTAGCTCAGACCATGGTCACTATGGCGTAATTCCTCTTTTCTTTCATCTCTCATTTCTTTCCTGTCTTTCTCATCTCTTCCTCTTTCTTCAACTCTCTTTCTCTCACCACTTACGCCATGTTTAGTGTATATATTTGTAATATATTGGATTTTATTAATGTGTATTTGTTATTACATTGATTACTTATTACAGTGTAATTATTTATTATGTTGATTATTTATTTATTAATGTGTACTTGCTTATTGTGCTATTGATTACTTGCTTGAATTATGTTGTTAAGATCTTGTTAAGTGTTATACAGTGTAGGTACCTGTGTGACCTCCTAACTAGGGATTGTACTGCCCGGGACGTGCAGTCCTTGGGAAGGGGGCAATGTTACGAATTTTCGGGGCAACCCGCTGCTCTGGGGCTTAGAATGGTTTAAAATTCGTATTCTACGCTTCAAATAGATAAATTTTGCTTTTTGTTGCATCAAAATCGGCCAATTAGAACCGGAGATACGGAGGTTTCGCTTTCCCATATGTTTTTCTATGGGCTTCTAGAAATCTCGAGAAATATTAGTCCTAGAGCTTAGATCTCTTCACTTTTGAGGACTTATTTTTGGTGCCAAATTTGGCGATATTTCGCCAAAAGTCGCCAAGCTTGGCGACTTTTTGGTCATTTGGCGCAATTTTCCCAATGGGGCCTGGAAGTTGTTTTTCCTGCATCAAAAACGCATAATAACCTAACATTTCTCTTCTATGACGTAATCAAAATTCACGCTTTATGTAGAACCTTCGAGAAATTGACTTTTCTGGAAACCTCTTGTACCTCCTGCGTCGGCTATTTATAGAAGCGGGCATCGCCCCGAAGTCAGTCAGTTGCGAGTTGAACATTCAATGTGCGAAGAGCTCTGAGTACGCTTGTTTTGTGATAGTGCTATAGAAGCTGTGTTTTAGCTTGCTTTGTGAAGCTGTTTTTAAAGTGCTGTGTGTAAATTCTTCATTGCTGTGTCTTAAGGGATAGTGTACTATATCCCTTGAATATTTCCACGGAATTTTAGCCTGTAAAAGTGACTTATTTTGTGTGAGAAATACAGCATTTGTGAGAGCTTCTGATCCAAGCGGATTGTTAAAAGCACGTTACTGCTAGATTGTGCTTGTGAATTGTGTGCAGCTGATTGTTCTACGAAGTTCTAGAAGAAATAAAGTTTGTGTTCCATCCTGACAAGTGACTTTTTACTTGAACTTTTTACACCAACAGGACTTTAGAACGACGAACCCCAGGAGTAGCAGAGTAATTCCGAAACAATAGTGACATATTAACGACATAGATACTTAGATACAGGGTGATTACAAAAATGGGAAATTTTTTGGAGGTGGTAGTACTCACGAAAACAAACAATTTTCATTAAAGAAAATGCATGCTGCCTAAAGTGAGTGAAAGTTTTACTTGTATTACTAAAGCGCGCCAAAATCCCTTAACGTTACAACTACTAGAACGTTTGCATGCCGGAATAACTTCACAAGAATAGCGTCGATGCATTTCATTTACTGTGATGCAAATCTCTTATGATTATTCCTCCTGAGATTACATAGTGCTCATTTTGTAACGCTTAATCACAAGAGGAATGTCGTTTTACAGTTTGCAGAACGACTGCTTTGGAACGCGAAACAACGTTAAACGTTGCACTTTAGACCATGCATTATATTTGATGAAAATCGTTTGTTTTTGTGTGTATAGGAGACTAAAGGCATCGCGCCACCTTAATAAAAAATGTTTTTTTCTATTATGTAGAATGATCTATAGAAGGACGTATTTAAGGGGTGGGGGGTGGGGTCGGGGAGGTCCAGGCGGTCTGGAACCCCTCCCCCTACTCAAAATTTTGATTTTTGTTACTAAAATGATAATGATCTTTTTGTGAAAAACTCTCCCTTTTTTACCGTTTGGACCCCCTCCAAAATGTTTTTACTGGATACGTGCCTGGCTCTATATACTAAATAAAGAGATAATTCTGTTCTGCAGTTCTTTACGTATGGCATACATTCGTTACCAATCTGAAATGGGGTTTCGGTGTTGTTTTGAGAAACATCACACTGTGGTGGGTGATTATCTTTGGTACCGGGGTAATTCCTCCTCATTCCTTGTGTGAAATTGACTTCACGAGTTTGTTACTCTTTATGTTAAAGGTTTTTATAAGCGTTCCAAAAAGTGCTAAGCTCAAGGGCACTTAAAAAAATGTTTTGTTGATTCAAGAACATTTTGGTTGGTTCTATTTCTAAAAAATACTTTTGTTAAATCAACAAAAGTTTTGTTAATTCAATGAAATATTTAGGTAATTTAATTAAAATGTTGTTAAAAACCAACAAATTATTTAGTTGAAATAGCGCCAACCAAATTTTGTTGAATCAAAAAAATTTAGCATCTTTCATCATTTAACATAGGTACATTTTTAAACACATTGCCAATGTCTTCGGAAAAATGAAAAACACTTTATATAAGCACTAACCGCATCCGAATTATACTTGCTGTTTATAGAAATTTCAAAATCTTAAAAATCCGACTTTGAGGTGTTTAAGCGATATTCATTATCTTCGGATTCGCTCATATCAGAGTCAAATGCCAACCAAAACACTTAAATATAAGAGTTCAACAAGAAAAAAATAAAAAATAAATAAAAATAAATCGAAAATAAGTCTCTCGTTTGAGCTTTGATCCAACTCCTGAAAAATGACTTCATCTCTAATACTGCATATGCATAATGGTGCCATCTGATGGCGAGAAAATCTGTGTAAAGGCACTTAAACGAGAAAAGAAAGGATATACTAATTTTTTCGGGAAAGATCGCTACTGCAGTGCAAATTTCTTGCTGCTAGAGCTATAGTCAAGCTAATTCAAAATGGTAGGTATTCCCTGCTGGACCATAGCTTGGATAACACTAGAAAAGTGTTAGTTTTTCAATACATTCAATTCTTCAACAGAGAAAATAATATTAAATTTTTTTTATTACAAAAATAATAAAGTTGTTACAAAATAATAACGTTTTCAACGTTAGTTTTCTTGATGTTATTTGACTAGATCCTATCCTGTTTTCTGTCTTCTAAACATTTTTACTTCTTATCAAGCAGCCCCTTTTTTTAACGCTTTTTCAAGAGACACATTTTCCCTGATCAAACGTTTGTTTAAAATGCGTTTCATTCTTTATTGAAGTCTGAGGAAAATATCCGAGTGTTAGTTTGTTCATGCACTTGCAAATGGTTTTTTCTTGTTTTTCACGAACTATCCAGAAGTCAACCTATAGAATAGGGAATAGAAGTCTGAGCCATTTTCATAGGGATTTAGTTTATTTTGTGAATAAATAGGATGGCTGATGTTGACGTTTACAGAATGATGTTATCACCTACCGACAAAAATATTCAGGTATCTACATAGTAATTCTTTAGCCTCTATTCACAAAATAAGACGTTCCACAAACATGTGATAGCTGCAATCGAAAAATTGAGATTTTGCATGGCGATACCCGTGCCAAGACATATTTACGTTTAAGTACTGCCAAACAATTTTTTATTCCACTCTAAAAATTTCAATATCTTTAGACTAAGAAATACTACTAATTTTGAGTTTATTTTGTTCCTTGCACGAAGTAAAGTAAATCCCGGAAAACTTTTGTACTGCCAATCGGGGTACTTCTGACCACTTTTCTTTTTTATCTTTTCACTAATATTTATGTTATTACAAAATATAATATGTAGGTTTTTAAAGTTGAAATTCAACTTTAACCAATTAGCATGGAGTAGTAAGTATATAAACTGTATTGTTTTAAAAATATAAATTCCTTTTCTTTCTATTAGTTTAACATTTTTAAAATTTTGGACTAAAGCAGCCCCTGCTTGGGCTACTTTGGTATATTCACTTGGTTTCATACAAATTGAATGGATTTAATTTTTGACTACTGCAGTTCCTACCTTATCCCGGGACAACCAATGCGGGGGAAAAAAACCGAACAGAATTACTCGCGCAGGTTTTTTTTTTTTTTTTTTTCTGGTTTTTACCGTAAAATCGATACAGAAGAGGTAAAAATGAAAAAATAAACGCAATAATAACCATGCATCTATAAATACTACTCGAAGAACAATATAAAAACATGTTTATATTCTCAGAGCTAGAGCCTCTCTCAGAGAAATAGCAGAAGTACTCGCGAAGGGTGTGACATACCCGACTCGGGAATATTCGAAAGGCTACATAAAGAATTCTACCACAAGACTTTCCCCTTGAAGTTTATGACCTAAAAGCCAGCTGCACCAGTCCTCACCAATAATAATAATAAAAAGAATTAGAAAGGTAATCGAAAACAGAAGGGTAGCTCAGAATAGTAGAATAGGGTGCAGAGTAACACACGCCGGACGGTGCCATAACCGAATATGAAGAATTTCAAAACAAATTTTGTCCCTTTAAGGTTATGCCTCTAGAGTCAGCTACATGAAGTCTCATCCATTTTCAACAAAAAGTAAGAAAGGCACATCGAAAACAATAGCGTAGCGGGTATATAATATCCTGCACGAGAACTGCAGGATTAAGAATTTGCTAATGAATTGACAACTGAATTTTTGTTACCGGCAAAACTCTCTTTTGTCGATAAGAAAAAACTAAATTTACCTCCAAACTACTGAATTACCCGCAAATAAGGAACAAAGTATTTTTCAATCTCAAAATCTCTTATCTATCTTGTATTGTTTCGTGATGATACCTATGATGATGATAGGGATGAGACTGATGATCGTGTACTTGATTTCATAAAAATTAAATTCATTTCATTTTTGACTATTGAAACTCCTTGCTTGAGAATCTGAAAAGAAATTGACACCTCCATTTTTGTTATTGGCAAAACTGTCTTTTTCCAATATGAAAAAAATAAATTTACACCTCCATTTTTGTTATTGACAAAACTGTCTTTTGCCAATATGAAAAAAATAAATTTACACCCAAACTTTTCAGTTATCCTCATACAGGGTATAAAGTATTTTTAAAGCTCAAAAACTCTTATTTATCTGGTATTGTTTGTACAGCGGAAAAGCAAGTAATTTCTTTTTCGCTTTGGGTCAATATAACCCCACAAGGACCAAAGTAGACCCGGTTGACGTTATTCAAATTTTGGCGGAAAAATCAACTTTAGATACGAATGAACTTAAGTACTACGTATGCATGCATTCTGAGTAACTCATAAACAATCAGATGTAACATGCATCTGATTCTCTATTTCTAATTGAAATCGACTGCGTAGTGCATTTAGAAGGTCACCCAAGACCTTCAGTACAATAATGTCTGTAGTAAGTCATTGCTTGGGTCGTGCCCAAAATCTCACCAACTGTAGCAAAGCTTGGAGACTTGCAAGATATCCCGAACTTTGTGTAAATAAGTTCCGAAAACTGAACCCAGCTTGACGATATCGTATCTATTTGGCAAGAAATTTCCAAACCATGTTGTTATTGAAGTATCGGATGTCACTTTACATTGCATAAACTTAAATGAAGGGCTTCAAAAATGAGTATAATTGAATAGAAGTATAAGGAAGTCATGTGGTATCCAGATCAGATTAAAAAAAAAAAAGAATGTGATCTTGCTTAAGTGTGTTAGTTAAACTCAGGGCTCGAAATAAACGGTTATCCGCTGGTCCGAGATCACTAAAATACATAACGGACTAGTAGAATACAAAAGTTTGTTGGTTCGTAGGTCCCGTAATGTTTTATTTACATTTTTCACTTGCAAATTTTCACATTTAGAGTTCTACAAGACATGCCATCTTATTTTACTAATATATGTCATATAATTTGATCTATTTTATATTTTTTTATTTACATTTTTTAATTCAGCTTTTAACTGAAATCAATGTACATTGCTCACATAATTTTTTTATGTTTTGCAGTTTTTTAAAAGTTATGTATACGGACCAGTGAAATGTTGCGGACCTGGGAAAGTCATGGTTTCAGTGGTATTTCGAACCACTGACAAAATATTCTAATTTTATCCTTGCTTAAACTCATAAAGTTACACTCGTATTTACTACTGCTAAATTCTTTTTTTATTGATTTCTACATTTTTATTTTAATAAATTATTTTAAATTGATAATTTAATTCTATACATCAAAGAATGATTTCATGTATAGACATGACTTCCTATAAAAAGTCAGATGATTTCGATCTGAACAGCTTTAATAATATTTTATTTGTTAAAAATTTTCATTTTTCAGTGATATTTATGTAAAGAAGTTATTTGCTCATGGTGTATTTTAAATTATTAAGTTGCGTTGTGACACATGAAAATCCAGGTTCGATACACATAGTTGCAATATAATAAAAAGACGTTAAATATTAAAAAACTATTTTATTAAAAAGATACTATTGAAATATAAACTTATTACAACGGATGGTGGTGGCCCAGCGAAATAAAAATACGTCCTATTTAGACAGTGAAATTAAGATGGAATGACTTAAAAACTACGCCAGCGCAGAATTACACATTGGCGAGAACAAACACCTGGCCGAGATGAATAACGCCAATTCCAGAGCAACCCTAAAAGTTAATCCAATAAAATTAAAATGACGTAATCGCGAGCAAATAATTTTAAAGATGTCGCAGGGCAACAAATAATACGCCAGCAGGATGCCAAGAGGGGAAGCAGAAAGTTCGTTGATTTTGCAAACGGACGTAATATAATCTATTTTTAGCTCATAACGCCGCCACCGGGTCTCATTTCAAGAAACAAACAAATAAGAATAATGCATGCGGGAAAATCGAAAATACAGATTTAAAAGTCGAATGCAGAAAAAATGAAACAGAGTGATTTAGAATACATGATTTTGGATAGATTACATTAAAGAAAGCCAAATTAAATGATTATTAAATTAGATATGTGATCTCCATCACAATGATATGGTAGACTTAAATTTAATAAATTCATGTAAACGTTTAGTACATATAAAGTTTTTGGGGGAAATTAGCTTTAAACTAACTGCGCTCCTGGTAAAATCAGATTGAATAGCTGAAGTGCATCTATATAACTGCATCTATAATATGTCTTGCACACGTGCAAGAACATGCAATTCATTAGATCTATTGGAGTTGAAAATCAAACTGGTGGCAGAAAATTTGATTCATGGAACTTCCCGTGAGCTAATGCGGGAAGTTAAGCTATTTCAAGATTCTGAGTAACTGGAAAGCATAACGATCTATCTTCTGGGAAAACTTACTGTTTAATTGGGGATATAACTGCTTCAGATTTATGCAGTTCACCTAAGGGCAGTCTGGCGAATTGATCTGAAAGAGTCTGTTTGTCGCCACTAAAGGGAATATGCCATCATTCCGTTATAAATGGAAATTAACGATGAAGACTTAAAAGAGCAAATATTTCACATTTTCTAAGTAATTTTTATTTATGTATACGCAGCTCTTGTTCATGTAAATGATTTGTGTATGAAATCAAAATCTGAAATTTTAGACTCAACTGAGTTTGTGCTATACCTTTAATGTGTTTCCAATTATCTAAAACTTTCCAGCACTTTCAATTTTTGGATTCTAGATGTTCAAGGGTTTCAAAGCCATTTTATTTAGCAGTAGTTGAAATGAAAAATCTAGCAGAACCTACTTCGTAACACATCCGAATAATTGAAGTTTGTTTCAAAGTGTTTGGCCAACATGTAGCAAGTATGATTTGAGCTCCACAGAACTCTTTGGTTACAAGTAACTTAGCGATGATCCTCAAGAAATTTACAGAATATCTACATACAAGAACCGTTAAACTTTTTCCATGACAACCTGCCATTTCTGTACTTGGTTCACTTGAAAATTTGCTTAATTTCAGTGCATTCAAATAAGAGTGCCCGAAGTTTAAGCATAGAAATCTATACATCATCCAAAAAATCTACACAAAGCTAAATATTTCGATTATTATACACATTAAAAATTTGCTGTAAAACTATTAGAATTATAGAACTTCCGAGAGTAATTTGTATACCGCAAATGCGATAAACACGTAATCGAGCAGAAAGTCACCTGTGGCAACTAGTCAGAGGAGTTGTTGAGCGCCAAGGCTACTATTAAGGTTGGCCGTGGCTAATATAGTCTAAGACGTCTGTTCCAATGGAGATTGGGCACATTATTTGTTATAAGCCTTGTCAGTTAATATTATGTTATATATTCACATAGAAAATTTAATAATAATTTTCTGTAACTTTATAACATCATAGCACTATGTTCTGTTGTGCCTCTATGGCACCAATGTGTGTTGTAATATTAAAACACTATACTTGAAAATTGTTGCGCTTGAAAATGTGACAAACATCCCAATATGCTGATCCTCTGTTCAGTTGCTACTTTTTCAGTGATGATTAAAACTCCCATGCAGTTTCGGAACAACTTTAAAGGTACTGTGGTATATCTTCAGTAAAGCTCCTTAAGATAACATTGCTATAAAATACAAAAACACCATATTTTACCGTGTCGGGTAAAAAAGAATTCTGATGAAAGAAAATGTGGAAGATGAGATATTAAGGTAGAATTATGTTTTTATCCCTCTATCAATTATATATACTTCGAAAATAAATTTAAAAAATATAGCAATTTCGTATAACGCAGAGAAAAATGTTTTTATTAAAAGGGACGAAATAGTATTCGACATTAATTACTTGGTCATCTATTATAAACGATTTTGTGACTATGTTAACTATTAGCTAATTACTGGAGATTAACAAGGGAAGGATGATCCTTTTCAGGGAATCGCAAAACTAAGAACTCCATTAAACTACTTTCAAATTTTCTTAAAATTTAACTGAAAATAAATGTTCTGTAGTGAGTGACATTAGGAGTAGAAATATTTTCTGCAAAACATTCAAATCTATTTCCAGGAGCGAACACTTCTTCTCATATAGAAAACAGTCCATTCTAATATTATCTTAAATATTGCAAAGACCTAAATTAAAAAAAGAAAATAGAACTATTTATATTGAAAAGAGGGCCGCCCAGGTGGTGTAGTGGCTAGAGAACCATTATATCACACCGTGGGTCCGGGTTCGAATCCCGGCTTGGGCATGGATGTTAACTTGTCCGTCCCTTCTTAGGGGGTAGTGCTGTCCGCCCACTGGGTGCTCCCATAATAAAATGGACAGTAACTAGGGCCGTTGATGGCAAAGGCTTGTGGCCAGTGCCTGCCCATTAGAAAAAAAAATATATTGAAAAGAGGAAGTGTGATTCTATTTTTATGGAATCATCGAACTGATTGAAAAGAAATTCTTCAAGATTGACCCTTGGTTAGTTTAAAAAAAGTATTTGTTCTAAAAATTGTTTTAGAATAAAAATTTTGCATTAATATTTGTAGTAAATTTTTTTGAGGCATGATATGTGAGGGTCAAATGAATGCATGTGGACCATTTAACCAAATCAAATGATTAAATACAATAAAATAAAATAATAAAAACTTTGTGTAAAAAACACACATAAGGTAATACTTATGTCATGTGTGTTTTTTACACAAGGTTTTTATTTATTTTATCTTTTAACAGCAGTATTTTGAGTGTTTTTTTCTGAAGTCAAATGATTGCCACATTTAGAGCTGTTATATAACATATCTTTAAATTTGATCTCAAAAATTCGTTGATAAAACTGACTTAGGTTTTGCAATATCACGCAAGTTTGTTGAAAAGACATCGGAAACGATGAATGTAGTTCTTTTATTGGTATTTTCAAAATAAAATAAAAAATATTACGGATTTTTGAGGCCATATACAAAACCTCGTTAAATTTTCATTATGTTTGGCGGGTTTTGACTCCCTTCCCTCTGCAAATCTAGCTTGGCGATATCTCTTGAATTTCACAAGCTCAGTTGCTCAGTTACAATATTATCCGATGGAAATTAAGTTATTTTTAGAACTAAGTTAGCTAGAACTAATCAATCGATTTGAGTGCAAAAAATGTAATTCTGCATAGAATATGATTTTACTCTAAATTAAAGCTTACCGGAGCAGATCATTGCCCAAATTTATATGAAAAATTACTTAAGGACATTTAAGGGTATTAAGGGCATTTGGTTCGTCGAAATGTGTTCGTGAGGTTATTTTATTAGCTTCAGTTAACTGTTATCCAGTTATATAGTCACAACAAGAAAAGTGATAGTGTAGGAAAATGCTTCACAATCATTGCATTGATTGTCATATTTTTTTTCTTGTATTTATTTGCACAGCATGATTACTCCAGTTACTAAGTTTCATGTAATTTAGAAAATTATTGAAATTCCAGAAACATATTAAAAACCAAGCTGTGTTAATTTAATTCAGTTG
Source organism: Cheiracanthium punctorium (assembly GCA_038373885.1). Taxonomy (NCBI): domain Eukaryota; kingdom Metazoa; phylum Arthropoda; class Arachnida; order Araneae; family Cheiracanthiidae; genus Cheiracanthium; species Cheiracanthium punctorium. Next base: position 993,914 of record JAWZYV010002471.1, on the reverse strand, counting down.
TGTTAAAACCTCCAAGGCTTATAAAAATATCAACAGCAGATTTGCATTGTATGTCACGGAATTGTTCAGTGGAAGTTTAATTAAACAGAAACACGCATTAAATCCAAGATATCTTAAGTCACTTACACTACGTAGTTGCGGAATTTTCGGTACAACACATTAAGCACCATTTCCTGACCTATGTACATTAAACCGATTTAAGAAGGCGTAATATTCGCCGGACCGAAATAAATGAGTTTTCCACTACGTTTAAGAAACAGGAGATCTAAGCAGTTTCTAAAGATACATTTGAGTAAATAAGGGAAAACGAGAAAAATATTCATTTCTGTCTCTGACGTAGTTTACATGTTCAAGGTAAAAAAAAAAAGTGTTAAATGTTTTATATACATATAAAGTTTATTTATAAGGTTTTTGCAAAATAGAAATAAGTACTTTTTCTTTCTGTTGCTGTTACGACCGTAATTGAAGTGAAACTTTTCTGGAAAAGTAGGAACAGAAAATTATTCATTAATAAATGAAAATACATAATTTTATAAACATTGCAGATTTCTTACATAATAATAATAAAAAAAAGTTTTGCGGAAAATTTTTAGGACATGCAAAAAGTTATTTACTCAAATTCATTACCAAAAGGTCGCACTTTTACAGTGGAGTCTTGATTTACTCTAGGGATGCGTTCCAAGACCCCTTGCGTAAATGAAGAAAATTTATCACTCTAAAGCTGTTTTGAACTATCCTATAAATATATATATTATCACTTCCCACATAAAGTAATGAATAAAGCCATGTTTAAACTGGGACGTTTTGGGGGATTCCGCCTTCGGTGATGCTACGAGAGATGAAATACCGTTCGCTGACTGGCTGTCTTCTTCAGCAGCAAATCACGGAGATGGACATTCTGTGACGTAAGCTATCCTCGCATGGTAAACAAGCGGAATGCTTACTGGCAATATTCTTGCTTGAAAAAAAAAAGAAAAATCAGTTAAAATATGCAAGGAAAAAAAAAAACTGAATTATTTTCAGATTTCAAATACACACTGGTGTGCCCTGCGTTGAGGTTGCATCGTAATTCATGCGCCGGTTCTATTTGTCTGTGTCTTTCCGTTATATTGGAAAGTGTGTCAAAATCCCCAACATCGCTCCTGTTTGAAAAATGAGAGAAAACAAAACTATCTATACAAAATCTGAGGCTTGAAAAACATAGCAAGCGAGTGCAGAAAGTATATCATAATCCACATTATCAACCTTATTTGCAATAAGTTAAAACAAAAACAATTCACTGACAACTTTAAAAAAAAATTATAATTACGAAATTCTACTATTACTTGCCTTCAAGTGGCACGAATCCAAAAAGTTGACTTTGTATATTATTCCAATTTTAGGTCTAATCTCTTCGCAATTTTTGCATAATATACGGATCTTTCAGTAAATTAATGGCTACTTTTCTTGCTGCAAGACGCACGTAAGTAAGGCTGGACATATATCTGTATCACAGCAGTGTATGAAGCAACTGGATGTATCATATCTTTTAATGATAGTCAATTTTAATTCGTCAAGATCAGGTAATCAGCTTGAGATTCTGAGATCATATTCTTACTAAGTAAAATTCAATTTCTTTGGAAAAAATTCTACTCTTTCCCGTATAGCTTATGGTTTCCGACAAAAACTCTTCAGTTGGTTTCCCATCAAAAAATGGATTATGTTTCTTGAACATATTATTTTGCAATATCATAACAACGACTGATTACGAGAATTAATACTTAAATCAACTCTGTTTCTAATTTTCATGGATAATTTTGATATGTAATCTTTAATTTAGGCTAAATTACAGTCGTAAAATAGTTTGAATTTTTTATAGATAACGTGTTATTAACCATTCGAGTTCTGATGCTTAATAGTAGAAAATGGCTATTTCTCATTGAATTGTCATTGTGCACTGACACTGACTTGAATGTTCGTATTAAAAACCTTTATTTTGGGGATACAAGTTTGGGAATTTATTGTCAAAAGCCTCAAAACAGTTACCGCTTGGGAAATAAAATAATATTCCTTTAAATTTTGCTTCTTCATGTGTGGATATACAAATTCATAATAATAATGGTATATGATAGTATATCATAATGGCATTTCTGGTTTTTTCCCTATCTGTTGACGTTCTGGCTTCCGATCACTGTTCGATTTCTAGTCAAATTCTTACTCCTACCCTAGACACTAACTGATTAGAAATGTGAAGAGCATTTCAGAACAGTTGGTAAAACCAATATATAATACATATATTGTCTAGAAGTTCAGCTCGGTCAGAATTTCAGTCAATTAAATGCTGCCTCAGCGGGCACATTCAGTCAGGTTAATTAACAGCGTGGAGCCAGCTTGTTTTTATCTTCGCTGTTTGGTTGATTACTCTTTTTAATTAAACTTTGCTTGTGAAGTGAGTACAATTTGATGGATCCTGAAAAAAATTTAGGCTTTGGTTTTATTTTACAAAACTTTGACAAGTTGTAGATAAATTTGATTGAGTTTTAATCGGCTTCTCCGGAAAAGTTAGAGAAAGCTGCAATAATGAGTAATCTACAAATGAAGTTTCGGTGTAAAATACCATTACTGATAACATTTCTTTTTCAAATATTAACATGTTCATAATTGAACCTTATATTCTACGGTAAAAAGTATTTTTTACAAATAAATAGAAAATAAAATAGAAAATAAATAGATAAAGTAAATTGATAAATAACTGTGATATAAAGCAACGAGACAAAAAATATTTTTAGGAATTCCTTTAAAGAGGTTATTACTATTTTTAATTTATTAAAAAAATCGCAGAGGACTGTTACATAAGAGAAAAATTGTTTTTCCGACAAAAGTTTTATAGCCGATTCATCTTTCTGAGCCAGAGTGTCGTAAACTAAAATATTTTCTTAAATCCCAAGATAAAATCGAAAGCAAAGCTTTGAAGGGTACAAAATAAATGATACCCAGTTATTTGATTTGAGAGAAAAAAACTCAGTCCACTCTATAAGTCCATATGAAACTTCAGCTGAAACTTTTTACGGTCTTAAAAATGCCTATAGCAGTCAATATTGCAATATATTATGTCGACGCGTATAAATGTCTGGATGGAAGACAATTATTTGAGAAATTCGCTAAGAATGTAAGGAAAAAGCTGACTTATATAATGCTTTATCGGATACTGAAAGACGATTCATCTGTGGTACTTCTCCTTTAGCGGTTTATTTTCGAGTGTGTTAAATTCATTAAGAAAATTAAATTGCATCACACAGTGATATATGGTGTATAAAACAGAGTTTAGTTTCTTTTACAAATAGTTTATTCTTCGGGAACTTGTTCTTTGGAAAATTTTAGGTCTCGTCGCGATGGAGCCGTTTGACTGTCTGTGGACGACGGATTGATAACATTTCGTTAATCCTTTAACGCGCAGTGTTCCCGCTCTAGAAACACCAAACTCTGACGTTTTGACTGTTGCCAGTCACGAAGAATAGATTGGATGTCTATAAAAATAGTTGCGGGTGACATAGCTCCACGAGAATCCTTTACTTTTTAGCACGTCATTTCCCGTAAAAAAATGGTTACGATTATTTTTAAAAGCACTGGCATCTGCTGAAAAATGGAAGATTGCGAGAACAGCTGGATAGATTGTCCAATGCTGAAAAAAGGGCAGCCGTTGCCATCGCTCGACTTAATTACCAGCAAGATGGCGGACGATCGAAACGTTCATCGCGTGCCACAGATCGCACAGCCAGCTGTCGTCAAAAAAGGGTGTCTAGATCTGTGGCACGCGATGAACGTTCCGATCGTCCGCCATCTTGCTGGTAATTAAGTCGAGCGATGGCAACGGCTGCCCTTTTTTCAGCATTGGGAAAGGGTTGCGCCTCAAAGGGTTAACAATCTTCTAATTTCGATTTCACTGCATCTACAGTCCTGATTAACAAAATCGCATGGATATTATTAACTGTTTTTCAGCTTTAAAGATTGAAGGCAATATTTAGAGCATGCTTAGTGAGAATGGTTTTATGCGAATTTGTTTTGTACATTGTTAAAATTAACTAAATTTTAGAAGTGTGCTAGAAAAATTTTAAGAGGAATGAAATATCCCTTTTAATAACTTATTTTAATTATCCTAAACTAAGGTTTAACCCATTCAGCTGTACTGTTGAAATGGAGTGAGGTCTCAGGATAGTAGAGAAAAACGATAATTAAAAATTTTGATGCTAAAGAATTGTTATAGAATAATATTAAATTGATATAAACATTAAAATGAATGAATAATATAAAAAGAAATTTTTAAATTTTCTGGATTCAAGAAAAAGAGTTTTTTACCGTCTAAAAGTAGAAGCTTCTGAAAAGATTTCTGTAAAATCACTCACTAAACTGTACAATAGTAGTCGATGATAAACCTGAAAAATGATAAATCAAATTTACCGACAGTTTTCCAGTTTTTCAAAAATACTTTTTTTATTTTATTGAAAAGGTAAAATATGTTTTAAGATATTCTACTCCAAGCCCAATACATTTTCTTGCAGCTTAAATTACTCATTAGTTTACCGGGAGTTTTAAAGAAACTATGCAATTTCCAAGAACTAGAAAAAATGCTTTTACGAACTTAGGTGATTGAAGATAAATTGTTTAAAAAATTTCGAGCAGATTATAAGGATTACCCATTCTTTTATATTTATAAGTTTCATATATAAATCCCTTTTCTGTATTTTTTTAAAACCAAATTACGTAAAATGTATGAAAGTAAAGAATAGATTAAACATACACTTTAACCCTTTGAGGCGCAACCCTTTCCCAATGCTGAAAAAAGGGCAGCCGTTGCCATCGCTCGACTTAACTACCAGCAAGATGGCGGACGATCGAAACGTTCATCGCGTGCCACAGATCTAGAGACCTTTTTTTTCACGCAGCTGGCTGTCCTTTTTCAGCATTGGGAAATCTATCCAGCTGTTCTCGCATTCTTCCATTTTTCGGCAGATGTCAGTGCTGTTAAAAATAATCGTGACAATTTTTTTACGGAAATGACGTGCTAAAAAGTAAAGGATTCTAGTGGAGTTATGTCACCCGCAACTATTTTTATAGAATCAAATCTATTCTTCGTGACTGGCTACAGTCAAAACGTCAGAGTTTGGTGTTGCCAGGGCGGCAACACTGCGCGTTAAAGGGTTAAGGAATTATGTGGATTTGAGTTCCTCTGTCACAAGTAGGCAAATGATTTAACTTTGTTTGACTGGACATCCAGTATAGTATAAAATTCGCAGGCAATCAGGTTTAATTCTTTTGCAATAGACGTTACAGAAATTTACAACGATAATCCCGACTGCTTTATTTATTGATGTTCGATAAGCTTTGGCACATTATGTGTCTACGGTTATTGAAAAACTCCAAACATAATTGCTTTACCAGGCAGGAAATGTTTCATCGTATCTTACGGCAGGATGTTAGCTGAACCAAGAAACATGGCTGAATGTGGCAGTTAAACGGGATTTACACTGCATCACTTTTGATGTACAGCTGCGGAAAGAAAAAAGCCCAATTGTACTTTATTCGTTATTGTACTTTGCCAACTTGTCATTCATCGTACAGCAAAGTTACATATACCAATCGTTTACGATTGATGTACACTTTAATTTGCTATACATAAAAAATTCATAAGGGGACATCTCCATATTAAAATTAGCACCAACTTTTTTTCCCCAATAGCAACACCTAGATTTCACTTCATATTTAAAAACTGTTGCTTATTTTAAACCCGGATACCGATTTTCAATAAATTTGAACTGAAAATGAGTGAGTTATGAGCTTCCAAAATCCCCTTCCCCCTATATTAAAATATTTCGTACTTCTATTCGTCTCTCATGTAATATTAATAACAAGAAGCTGATTTTTATTCTTACTATTAGAACTAAACAACCCAAACGTAATTTACTAATACTATAATTTTTAATAAAATATTAATATGAATTATGGATTATTAAATTAATATTCAAAAATATTATGAATAGTGACCTAGCTGAATTTCTATGGAAATAGATGCAGAATGTAATATTACATGGCTGTGCAAAATTTCAACTTTTTAAGTTCAGTAGTTTTAATTTATATTAAATAAAATGTGTTATTTTCATGAGTTAAGGGACCTAATATAAATTTATTAAGTGACAATTTTTCTAAAAATTGCATAAAATAAGCGCAAATAAGATTTCTTTTGCAGAAAAATAGTAAAAGTTAGTGATATTAAAAAATAGTCAATTTTGAAACAAATAAATTGGAGGTTTGTACAGTTTGATGATGATTCTATAAGGCATTTATTGTTGCGTCCGCTACTACTTCCCCCCAAAATAGAATATTATTCATGTATAGAATTAGATTCAGTAGATGTACGTCTTCCAATACAACGTCCTATTTCTGAAAAACTATCATCCTCAACATTCCAGGCATGAATTTCACCTTTTTTAATATATGAAGCATCAGGTCTTTAGACTTTCCCATACTTAATCAACCATTCAAAATCATATTTTTCAGCTAAATTTTCTTCTGACTATAAATGAAAACACACATCTGATTGTAGATTAATATTAAATGAAGAAAGTGAAATAATAAATACAGTGATAATATTAGGTCGGCAAAAAAGTAACTGCGTTTGTTACATGAAATTCAATTTTCAATCATGAAACCATTCTTCATGTTCTAGTTCAACCGTAGCTTTCATGCTTGTAGTCAGAAGAGCAGATAACAGATTCTCACTCCTGAACCTGTCTAAGAGAACCTTCAAATACCGAATAACAATTTCAAAACTAGAGAGACTTTCGAAATCGTTAGCAGTCGTTTTGCTTTTTTTCTTTAAATCATGTATACGGACCAAGGAAGTTTTGGAGTCACGGCTCATTTGGACCACTGACTAAATATTCTAATTTCTAGCCCTGATAATCTCAGTACAAAAAACTTTAAGACTACAAACAGTATCTTCCCTCTAAATAATATTTATTTCTTTTAACTATCACGAGCGAAATAAATGATAGGCGAAAAGTTCGGAGCCTACAAATAGCGCTTTTCAATTTGCAGAAAGTCCCTTAAAATCGCGCAAAAAAGAATTCACAATATCTCCGGAAATTATCGCAGAAAATTGGTGAAAACTTATATTTAGGGTAATTTGAAAGTTTTCTTTCGTTTAATAAACTCAAAATAGAAATTGCCATTGAGAAAAACGAAGTTGATGCTGAATTAAATATGATACTGCGCCTTATGCAAATTAAATTAATAGTAAATTAAAGTATACTTTTCTTGCAACCGTATGATGCATATAACTTTGCTGTACGACGAACGATGGCAGAATAAAGAGCAAGTGGGCAATTTTTCCCCCCGCAGCTGTACATTCAAAGTAAATCACTCATAGTGAAGTCACCCAGAGTGATAATCTTTCTTTTTACATATTTTCGTACAGTTTGGTGATTTCACCTGATGCGCAATGTTACTGTTACGAGCACGCAAACCTTCTCAATCACGAGGTTCCCAATTAAACATCTAATGGGACGGAGGAAATGGACGGATTGTTTGTTTACATTTTTCGCCTAGTTTTCATTCTGGATAAATCACAGGTTCGAGAAAAAACCCTTTCATCAAAAGTTGGCTGGAGGTCAAATTTTTTCATAGTTCATCTTTAGTGTAATTTTGGACAAAACAAAAATGAAAGGCAATGTACACATATCACTTTGGATCATTCCAAAGAAAAATGAGTATCCAAAGTAACAAGTGTAAATAAGCCTTAAACCTCTAACGCGCAGTGTTCCCGCTCTGGGAACACCCAACTCTGACGTTTTGACTGTTGCCAGTCACGAAGAATAGATTTGATTTCTGTACAAATAGTTGTGGGTGACATAGCTCCACGAAAATTCTTTACTTTTTAGCACGTCATTTCCCGTAAAAAAATTGTCACGGTTATTTTTAACAGCACTGACATCTGCTGAAAAATGGAAGAATGTGAAAACAGCTGGATAGATTGCCCAATGCTGAAAAAAGGGCAGCCGTTGCCATCGCTCGACTTAACTACCAGCAAGATGGCGGACGATCGAAACGTTCATCGCGCGCCACAGATCTAGAGACCCTTTTTTTCACGCAGCTGGCTGTGCCGGGCACAGCCATCTGTCGTCAAGAAGAAATACTGATTTCAATATCCAATGCGTCAACAAAGTATGATTTGGTTGCATTACGAGTCACTCAAGCAATGTTTTATTGCTTTTTAATAACAAAACAGTCTGACATATAAACAAAATAGCAGACAGCATGTTATTTATCAGTTATTTTCTATTCTATATCGTTTAATTAAAAATTGAAAATCATAAAAGAATGATAAAAATTTTAATGAACTTCAAAGATCGTAAAGCTAATGTAAATTTAATTACTAAATTTTAATTAGAACTTAATAAACTTATAATGAAGTTGATAGATACATAATGCTTCCCAAGATATCCCGATTCAGCTCATGAAATTATTTTATCAACAACTTTCTCAATAAATTTAGTTGTTTTTTAACCAAATCCTAATACAATGACTGCGCATTATCCAGTAATCTAGTTAATTTATGTGAGAAGCATACACAGAGGGGGCTGTAGAATTTTTCTTCGCCCAACAATGCATTTTTGAATGAAGATACTCAAGAAAGTGCTTTCCTTTATATTTCTTCCGGTAATTGCTAAAAATCCATTAACCTTCAAGTCAACAAAGTAAATTCTCTTCGCCTAAATTTCACGCAATTATGCCTTCCAAGGCTTAGGCTTAGCAAGAGATTTATCATTAGGTCACTACAAAGAAGAGTGATTAAGCGGAAATTTCTGAATGTTAAATTAATGAAGTCCGCACATACACTGAACGATGTATAAATAGACCTGGTAAAAGTGTGGCTGGAAAATGGATGAAATAATATTTACTTTGTATTAAATCTCTCCCCACAGCAAACAAAGGATCTCTTTTATTTAGAATAAAAAATGAACCAATATGCGACCAGTTGGTAATGAAGAAATATAAAACTGAAAATGTACGTTGCCACATGGGAGAAAGTAAATCATAAGAATAGCAATTTCATTTCATTGCAATCTAATTTGGAAAACGTGTCACAGTAACATATATTAAATAATATGTAAAATGGGTGTTATGAATATTAGCTAATATTCTTTGCATTTTCATCAAGAAATGGGGAAAAATAAGACATACTTCATGGAAAATTCTAGCATTATTTACGTGCATTGTGGTACAAATTTACTAAAATTCATGAGCGGTTTCATCAAAATATCGATTTTTCGGCAAAGTTAATAAAATTTGTTTAATTTAGCCAGCGTTTGAGTGCTTTCATTAATTGTATATTAATTTCTCGAAACCAGAAATGTTCAATATTTCTAGATTCTGCTTAAGTTTTCTATTTGTTTTCGATTGCTAAGGAAAATCAGATTTACTCAAGCTCTTTATCTTCCTACATTTTTTTTTCATCTGTACGTAAATACTACTACATATACTTAATTGTAAACCGTAAACTATTCTATGAAAACAAAATAAGCTCGTTCAATAAAATAGGGAGACAGCATTTTTGTATTTTTAACAATTTTCAACAAAACTGGGAAGTATTTATTATTTCGGTTTAATGACGTGATTACTAGAAAACATATGTACTCCTTTGATATACTCTATGATGAATCTTACTGAAAATGGTGTACAGCGTATTCAGTGTTTATAGTGTTATTTTCAGAAGTGTACAAAGGAATTCCAATATACACCAGTCTATGGACAGTCATTGATTAAAGTGCTCTTTTTACACTTGGTCATCTATTTCAAACAACATATAATTAGTATTTGTAACTGGATTTATGTCAGTTCACCATTGAACGAGGTGCAATAACTTTACAGGATAAAACTAATTTATTATTCTCTAAGTAAGGGAAGTAACTAAAAAATTACCGAAGCATTTAATGTACTTTTACCTGTTTGTTCCCATAGTTGCTAAGACGCGAGAGCAAAAATAACCTTTGTATGTCCATCACAGCTTTTCTACACTAATCTGTGGAACTGAACGTTGCAATTGCATAAAAGTTATTCACAGCAGTACATTTGAAGTTCAATGTTTCTTGAAGCAATGCTAGAAGAAGAAAGGAAGTCTCTTCTATCGCCATTGTCTTTTTTGTACTTATGGAAAATAACAGCTTAACTATTCGTTATGTGATGTGATATTTCACATATAAAATTCCTTTGGAATTTTTTTTATAAGGGATGCAATAGGCATGATAACTCATTCGTATTTGCATATTTTATTGACAATAGTTCTTCAAAGCACGTTTGCGTATTAGCCATCTGTAAATTGGTTTTTATAAATAGGACTTAAAAAAATGAATAATAAAAGTGAAACGAAACTTTTCAGAATCCTCCCCAGTTTTGCACTTTATGGGAAATTGATTTTTTACTTGTAAAAACTATGACTAGCAATTCGGCTAAAATAGTTCTGTAAAAAAACGAAATTTCTATCATAAGCTGTGCCCCCGGGGATAAATTGACTACAGAAACAAAAGAAAGACAGCGCATTAAGTTCGTAAATGCTATCCGTTGTTTTGTGTACAATTGAACCTACCTCTAAATTTTTTTTAAAATTATAGCAGAACTAGCTGAAGTACCCGTTCTTCGCACGGGAATGAATGGACTTTTTGATATTACGGTTTGTAGGGATTACTATTTATTGTAATAAAGAGATATAGCAAAGTGGATATCGCTTTATATTGTGTTCAATAACCATGCATACCGAATTTCAAGGCAATCGTTTGTACGGTGCAGAAGGCCATGCGGCGTAGCGCAATCTAGTGGAGAGTTTTAGCAAAACGGATACGGCGGAAATATTCTTCGCATTCAGATATCGATGAATACGAAATTTCAGGACGATCGGCTGGACAGCCCTGACGACGCGACATATAGTGGCAAATTATATAGGAAAATGGATAGCGCCAAACTCTTCCCCGTGTTCAAATATCTTAGTATACCTATTTTCATAGCGACAGTTGCACAGTCAAGAAGTGATACACTGCAGCGCGATCTAGTGGTTAATTAAAGTAATGATTTGCTACAGTGCCGTCAAGTGGCGAGTTATAGCAAAATGGATAACGCCAAAATATTCTCATTGTTCAAATCGCTATGTATACTGATTTTCATAGCGACCGTTTGAATGGTCAAGAATTTGGCCTGCTGCAGCGTCATCTAGTGGCGAGTTAAAATAATAATGCATTGCAGTGCCATCTAGTGGTGAGTAACATCAAAAGGAACACAGTTAGAATATATTCTTCGTGCTGAAATGTGTAAGTATAAGAAATTTTATGCCGTTCGGTCGAACGGTATAGAAGTTGATGTGTTGCAGCGCCATTTAGCGGCAAGTTACAGCAAAATAGATACTGAAAAATATTCTCCGTGTTCTAATATCCGCATGTACCAAATTTCATCGAAATCGGTTGGACGATATTCGCATAGTAAACGGCTAAACGGAATAGAATTCGACGTTCTGCTGCGCCACCTAGTGGCAAGTTAGAGGAAAACGGATAGCATAAAAAGCTTCTCAATGATAAAAGACTTAGGTGAACCAAATTTCATGGTGCAACGGTGCTGGAGTTTTTCAACCTCATACACACATACCAACGTTCATTTTTATCTATAACCAGTATCATTATATAACCCAGTCTCAAATAAAATCCAGTTTCAAATCTAATCCTCGCCAAAGTGCCAATATATTTTGCAAGAGTTTTTTCAGGAAATCATCCGAAGCATTGACTTAGCAGCAATCAATATGGGAAATGGTTCGGCCGCCAAAAAGTGAAGCACACATTTATTTGAAAAGGAAAATCCCTTAATACAACCGAATTTTTTTAAATTATCAACTATAACGTGTTTTATTCATCGTTACTCCGATGTACTAAATGAGAAGATTTCAATTTTCTGAAATTTGGCGGAATTCCCCCAACTTAAATCAATGTACTCAATTGGCGAGAATTCTGAAGATAGATCGCTTGAAATCCCTTAATAACTGCATTATTTCTTCACGGATCATTAAAATTTAACGCTGTATTCTAATAAAACCTTTGCACTTGTTTTCAAAAATCTATTTCCTTAAGCTCTCAATAAATTGCGCCACGCCGAAAACTGTGCAAACCGCTAGAACTCACTTTCTCAAAATCAGCATTTGAGCCATTTTATTTTTTCGCCAAACTAAAAAAAAATTACATATTAGCCTTGGAAATCTTCAATTCTTATTGTTTTGCGTATAAAACATTTCATTCCTGCTCCGATTTCCCATGCACACGATATTATAATAAAAAATTAATAATCTTAGAAATATAAACTAACAAAAAAAATCATTATTATTCTTTTATTTTTACTTTGAGAATTTAAAAAATCTTATTCGGCAAAATCGCCACACATGGCAACCACGATCCTTATTTCACACTTTTTTCACTACAGGGGTTACAATTACGGAAAGGTTTTGGCATGGAGAACATAAAAAATCTCTTAAATTCTGGGAACGGGTGGACTTTCAAAGTTTTAAAGTGGACTATGATTTATTCTATATTATTTTACATATCTGTGCAAAATTTCAGGCTGATAGGTCCATTTTTGTGGATTTGTATACAACTCAAATCCACAAACAAACAAACAGAATTTCATTTTTATTTATAAGATATTAGCTTTTTAAGGAACTACAGTATTATTCATTTAACATAATTTTTGAACCTAACATAAAACAAGAAAGATAACTGACGATAAACGTACCGATTATAAAACACTTCCCAACATAGTCGTATCTGCGCATATTTTAGTGATTAAGGTATAGTTACTTATTACGCAGGTATAGTTAAAATCTTCGATCTCACTGTCACAAAGGACTCACCATTGCAGAGGGGGTAAGCCATCGAAAAAGGTAAGATGGCTGTAATATGAAGGTTTTGTGTTCGGGCCTTCCGCCCGGCTGTCTATCTAACGGTCTGGAGTTTTTGTTGTTTTTCTCCAGAAGTAGAGTGAAGACGCGTTAGAATCCCTTAAAAAGTCCTCCGATCAAGTTACCCCCCGCTCTCCATAGGAAGATTCCCCTCGTGTTGACTTGCCATAACACAAAACTGAAACTCAATTGCCACAGCGATTCCCCTTCTGCGTCTTTTCTCGCTTTTTCTAGATAAAGATTTATAGCTCAGCTGTCTGTTCTAAAAAAAAATGCTGAATAAATAGAATGTAATTGAGAAACTTTGAAACATTGTATCAGATTTTTCATAGGTATAAAGTTTTACACCAGAAAACACGAAAAACTTTTAATGAAACTTTAGTTTTTAACTGTTTTACGTAATTAGCAACTTTCTAGGAAACATTCAGCTAGAGCGCGAAATCAATGTACTGCATGAAGTGCATTTTTTCCTTCCCAAGTTTCAGATTAAAAAAAAAAGAAGTATTGGTAAAATGTTCTTCACATGCTAGTTTCGCTCAGGCAATTTATTCCATGTTGAAATATTTAATGTAAAAAGCGTGTTTGCAATTGAATTTCCATATATTACGAACTGCAACTTGGATGCTATTAACTGCGATAAACAAATGTCTGAAGGAAGTGGTGACATGTAAAATTTAAGACCTAATATTTTCGAAACAAAATATTATCGATGTTTTTTATAAAGTTAACTATTGGTTTTTCGATGTTATGTTTATTTTAAATATGCATGTAGCTTATACTTTTATGGAAAACTTTTAGAAAATACTTTGTAGCAAATTATGGATTAGCATAAAAACTTAACACTTGTTTAAAGTGCGAAAATATATTCATGTACAAGTTGTGTACTTCTTTTTTTTTTACAGTTCATTATTTTATATTATTTTCTTGAAAATTTTTATACATGGAATTATAGCTAAACTTCTGTTTGTTTTAAAAAAAAACCCTCAAGTTTCTAATTTATTCCGAAACAAAATTTAAAAATAACAGAAATGCGTCAAGCACATTTTGCTTCTGAAAGATAATGATGGTGCATAAAAAAGTAAAATGTATAAATACAAAAAATTTGCAACAGCTCAACAGTCTAATAAGGCTGTTCCCCAAATATTACATGATATATATCTCTTTATAGCATCTTAACGAAAATAAAACGTGTCTTTGTGGTAATCTAATTTAGCAACAACATCATCAGAAGAAAAGTAATAATAATAATAATAAAATATGCATAGCAAAAAATGGGTGTAATGTATTATTCTTGCTCCATTAGTTCAGAAAATTTAATTCTAATTTGCTTATTGTTCTGTTTTATCCAGACTCTGATGTTGAACTTTTATTATGTTTATTTAAAACTGTATTCGGAAATTTTATTTTGAATTTATTTCAATCCGTATCATTTTTCGCTTAACTAGTTTCTTTCTGTTTAATCTTCGTTTTAAATTACGTGTAGTTCTTTTTCTGCTGCTATTGGAATGAAGCTGATATTTGAACTTCGTAATACTTCATAACTTTTGGAGCTTGTAAATATTTCCTTTCCTGTCTCAGCAATTATTGCGAAATTTTCTTTTTGATAGTTAATTTTTTTATTAATAGTCAATTAAAACATGTACAACATCCTGATTATCTAATTTGATACTGTTTTAGCGTATTATTCTTCAGCGATCTTCTTTTTAATATTAACATTTGTTATCGAGAAAGGGGATATAATTCTTTCTTTATGCTTCATTTAATTTGCTTTACTTTTATATTAAAATGCTTTACTTTTTTCTTTATTTAATTTCTGAAAGTCTTCGGAAAGAACGAAAATTAAATCTGTTTTCACTTAATAGATTTACACTGTAGCAGAAGCAAGGAGAAAAGTGATTTTAAAGTTACCTCCTTGTTGTGTGAGCAGGTTAACACAAGTTATGAGCCGTGTTTAACCTGTTAATCTCTCATCATAGTGAACACGCAACGCTGAAGATTCCCTTTATGTTACAAATGTTATTTCTTCACATTTTCCTTTGAATGTCTACATTGAAACCCACGAACTCACGTTATTGCAGTCAATGTATAACACTTTCAAAATATCATTTTCGCCTGCGGCAAAAAGATCCAGTGAAATGGTTAAACACGAGCTAAAGATAAAAAAAAGCACGAATATCACCTCGACGGTCTCTAACAGTTTCCGAGGGGTTCCACCATTCAGAAGTGTCCCTGTTCTGATGAAGATTCAAATTGTGGTGTAAAAATCCAGGAAGACCACATGCAAGTAGCTTTAAACCAGTGTTTCCCAACCACTGGTTCGAGAGTCATGCCGGTATTCGTATATATCAAATATAATCAGTAGCGATGAGTGTCGTTCTAACAAAAATTTACATTTGTATAAAACTTATTATTTTTAATGAACTACATGATTATATTCAGGGTAGCCCCAAAAGGTATTAACGGGCTTTAATTCTTTATTGATTGGAGATAAATGGACGATGTAACTTGAAAACATAAGGTCGGAAATAAGACTCCGTTAAGAAAAAAAATCCTTTCGCTAATTTTCAAAAATTTGCACTTTTTAAATTTGTGTACGACTCCCGTACAAAAAGTTTCCTATTAGTAAAATGTATCCTATACATTCATAAGGTGATGCACTAAATCTGAGAATTATATTTTAAAAAGCGCCAGAGATAGGAAGATTAAAAATATGCTGACTCAAATTACTTTTCAATGGGCTTCGAAAGGAAAAAAATCACGTCGGATAAAAGCATTTCAGTGTTCGTAGAGATATTACGGAGGAACTGTTCCCCCCCTCCCCCCACCTCTATCAATAAGCGTTTACAAAAGATATCTCTGACACATTTTATGATGAAAGTCTTAAATTTCGTATACATCATCTTATTAGTGTATGGAGTTACATTTTACTAATTGTGACGTGTTTTGTACGGGGATCGTACACGAATTAAAAAAGGGCAACTTTTTGAAAATTAACGAGAGGGATTTTTTTCTTAACGGAGTATTATTTACGATGTTATTTTGAAAATTTTTTCAATCTACATTGCCCACCTATCTTTAATAGATAAAGAATTAAAGTCTGTTTCCACCTTTTTTGGGATACCCTGTATAATGTTTGTTATGTTTGGCTGACACTTGTCAGCGAAATTTAAGAGAAATTTAAACTGTAGAATAAAACTCCCTCCCCCTTCCACACACACACACACACAACAAAAAAAAATACTGTTATTTCAAAAATCCTTTACATTAGCTGTAAAAGAAATCCTGATCTATCTTTGAGATTTACGTAGCATCAGAAAAAAAAGTAATTTTCTTTGGTATTGTCATTTTTTTCAATTTAAGGGCATCTGATATAACGCTAAATACAGTACCTTAAATAAGTTCACAAAAGAATAAAAAAGAAAAGTATTCAAAATATAAAGTGACAATAAATTGGCTAAAAAGCAATTCTGACTGTCTTCTTTCGCTGAAACTCATCACTGAAAGGCTTCATAATTATAGTTTAAGAATATTATCTTAGTGAAAAATGGGATTATCCTACAATAATAGATCAAAGCACGAACTATAAAAACATCACATTATGAACGCTTATCACTTTTACCAGAGAACTAGATTGCTTTTTCAAAGATGTGTACGACGAATTTCCAATCCAAAAATAATTATAAGAAATCATTTTGTAAGAATTATTTTTTAAAAACTTTAAAATAACGCATATATTTCGTATTCATAATTTTCATAAACAGTTTTGATAAAATGTTCATGTACCATCACGTAAGCAATTTTTCTTACTGTAAGTGGTATTTTTAATTAAGTTGAAATTTCTCAAAAATACCCCAGAGGATAGTGTTATTATACATCTTATTTACTGTGTTAAAATATGAAATTACGAAACTAGAAAAATGTCAAATAAGCCGAATTTTTGTAGCCTGAAAAAGTTTGCTTTATTACATTTTTAAATTAATGCAGATATTAAAATTTGCAGCGATAACGAGGGCAACCTTTCGCAGTTTACATCTTTAAAATGCTTAGAAGAAAGATAAATTGAATGTATTATAAAGCATCGTACACATCGGTTATAAAATACTTTCTAGCAATACGTTAGTGTTTAAATTAATAGTTAACCTGTTTTTTACCATCATTGCAAGGACACGATCATAGACGTAGCCAGGATTTATATGGAACTTAGAACTAGGAGGTCTATTCTCCTCCGTTTGTCAAAAATCGTCGACGTTTAACTCTACCCCTCCCCTTGAGGCCACTTGAGGTGGAGTCTTAAGGAGCATCAAGGGGTGATTGGTTAAACGACCTCCCGATGAAGTTGTTAGAGCAGTCAATAACCAAACAAGTGATTCTGCCCAGTAAACAGCTAACCATCGACTTTTATGGAACAACCGGGGAGAATATATCTATAGGTATGGGGATTCCGTACAGAGGTCACGTGATTTTTGCGTTTTCCAATGTGTGGTTCCAGATTCCTCTTCAGCTGTCAAGATCTGTTACGGAGTAACAGCTATCTATCAGTAGCTGTGGTATTCACCAAATGCCATGACTCTGCGACTAAGGTACAATGAATGAACGATTTAACTCTCAGAGACAATGCGGAAATAGTATTGGTCAGATGCAACCCTTGCATTTGGAATGGTGAATACCATTTTCTCGTCTAACCTTTGAAGTAACACGCTGTGCTGAGTTAACTCATAGGATTAATGTTCGGTGAATACGACCATAACAGATTCGGTAAAATGCGCACTTTGTTTAACACATGTATCCAGCTAGCCTTAACCCTTTACCGCGCAGTGTTCCCGCTCTGGGAACACCAAACTCTGACGTTTTGACTGTTGCCATTCACGAAGAATCGATTTGATTTCTATAAAAATAGTTGCGGGTGACATAGCTCCACGAGAATCCTTTACTTTTTAGTACGTCATTTCCCGTAAAAAATCCTCACGATTATTTTTAACAGCACTGACATCTGCTGAAAAATGGAAGAATGCGAAAACAGCTGGATAGACTGCCCAATGCTGGAAAAAGGGCAGTCGTTGCCATCGCTTGACTTAACTACCAGCAAGATGGCGGACGATCGAAACGTTCATCGCCTGCCACAGATCTAGAGACCCTTTTTTTGACGCAGCTGGCTGTGCGGCACAACGGCTGCCCTGTTTTCAGCATTGGGAAAGGGTTGCGCCTCAAAGGGTTAACAAAAAAATCATTAATCTTACCTCCTAGGTGGAAAACCCTTGTTCTGAGCGGTTTACAATACTGTCAGTCAACGCGGAAAAGATGAGATTGTGCCAATAAACACAACCCCGTCTTACAGTTAACCAAACCACACACTCAAACAACCCCTAACCACCGTACGGGTGAAAGCAAAGCAATTGTCTCTCTACTGTTTAGAATTCTGTGTGGATTTATGGGGCTGGGAGTGAGAATCGTGAAAGAAGACACTGAAATCCTCTTCCTTCCTCCCACGCATTATTAAGTACTTGCTCCATTTGAGGGGAAATTTCCAGCCTCCCCCTAGCTAAGGCTATTGGCACAATGGCAGCATCATTAGTTCATTGTATTATTGACTGAAATTTTTCAGTTATCTATTGTTAATTGCGAGTGACTTCTAATCGTTAGTTTTTAATCGTTAATGCTGAATTAATTTTTTTCTCAATATCAATTTTATTTGCGACCGACAACCAAAAAAGGTTTCCTTGCGTTATCAAAGTAACTTTAATACGGAATTAGATAAGAAAATAATCTTGACGTATCAAAAGATTAAGCTTTACATCTGGAATCCAAGAGGGAATTGTCACAATTCTTTTTTTCCACAGAAAAAAAAATGTTTCTATTTCTGATTGGCCTACATAAGGCAAATAAATATATATAAGAGATACAATTAAGCTTTTCAAAAAAGTTATATGTCTGTTACATCTTTAATCATGCCATATCTGCCCTTTGGGAGGAATTCGCAAGAAAATTAATTGCAAAACTTAATAGATTCCTTGTATAAAGTAATCTGCGGAAAATGGAAGAGAGGTTAAGAAAATATTTGAGATTAATAATTCTATAGTAGTGAATAGTATATTGTTGTAATCTCTGATCGATGGAATGTATTTTGAAGTTTTCTAAAGTATCCGTCAATTTAAACATCTCGAAGGGCAACAACTGAGGTATAAATTTTCTTTCCAAATCAATCGAAGGTAAAGCTAGGAAAGTCAGCGCACAATTCAACAGACTAATAAAAAAGTATTTATCTATTAATTTTTTTCTGAACTATCCATGAATTTCTTTTACTGTACTTGTTTTATGCATTTTAATTGTTATTTTGTCGTTATGCTTTAATTTAATACAACAGCTATAATAAAACCAAGAAAACTACTTTGCGTAATCTATTCGTACAGGGTTGGTGATATTGTGCACGTTGGTAGGAGAGATGGTTACTATTGATAACTACAATTAAATTGTTAACTATAATAATTACACTTAAATGTCATCGTTGTAAAGTTTTTGTAAACAAGTATTATTGTATTAAGAGTGAATGTTTCAGCCTAATGATCAAAGAATCACAAAAATTGAAGAATTTTAATTTAATAAAAACCTGCCTCTGCCACTAATTTTAGATTTTCTTTAGTCCAGGATCTTTTGTTCGATTGTCTTCTATGAATAATTGGCATTGTTAACTGCAAAAATATGGATAAAATATATTGTTGAAATTTATAACTTGAGTTAACAAAATATTTATTATAGTAAATTTATTAACAATTAATGTATTAGCAACTTAATAAATTAACAAAAATATTTATATAAAAGGAATTTATTAGCAAATTTATAATGTATTTAATCACAAATTTATTACTGAATTATAAACAGAACTAGAGCCGTACTCAGAAAAAATTTTCAGAGGGGGGGGGGTCGGATCCCGATTTTAAGTTATTTCAGAAGAGAATTCTCATTAATCAAACAAAAATATTTATAAAAATTATAAATTTCTTGAATGGGGGCGATTACAAAATCCCCGGATCACTTCCCTATGTAACGGCCCTCAACAGAACTACTTATATATAAAGGGTTTAATAGCAGCTTTATTATTAATTAATATTTTTTCTGATAAGTTATGTTTTAGCAAATTTGCTAAGTTTATTTCAAAAATTATATATATTTAAAAACTATTCTAAAATTAATATTATTTATATATTTTACAGATAATTAATAATTAGTTGAGTAATCTTTTCTAGCATGGAAACTAATGGGAACACTGTGATGTATCTCCTAAGTAACAGATGCGTAAACTCTCCAACTTTGGTAGGAGAGATTACGCGTCCTTTTATTCAAAAATGGCTGCTCCTAGAAAGAACCGTTGGTGTTTGCACTATTGATATTAGTAGTTTATTTATTAGTAGCTTATGAGAAATTGTTTAATTTTAAAATATTTTGAACAACTGTCATTCTATTGAAACTCATAGAAAGTATTACGAAATATTGATGCGTTTGGGAAAACAAAATAAAATAGCAATTCTATATCCTGGACACTCGAAACAATCAACGTGCACAGCACATTCATGTCGATACTCCACTAATGTTGTTGTACATCTACCTGGAGTTGCTGTGCGGAAGCCCAGTTCCTTCCCTCTGAATCTCTTTGTATGCAATCTCTCCGACCGCACTATCTCTCCTAACTTTCACTTACAATAAATGCATTTTAAAAGGACTGAACAGTAAAAGTTGTCTACAATTACTAATTAAGAACTAAACTTCCCGAGTAAAATATTTTTTCCTTGTAGGTTTGAAGAACAAATTCATTATGGATAGGAAATCCAGCATCTGACCTTTAGCGCAAGTGGTCCATTATCAGGTATTACCAGGGCCGATCGTAGTGGAGGGAAGGATGGTGCACATCATATGGACAACCAAATTTAAGGGTGATGGAAAAGCTTTTAATTTGAATGTCGGTATAATACGATAAGGAATTGGTTCTGGGTATCATCGATATGATTATTTGGATATGTAGTACGATCCAAACGTTCGGGGAAAAGGTCTAAAATTCTTTATCCTGAATAGTTCACATCACCTAAGCACAGGCACTTTCAAAGTAGTCACCTTGGAGACGAAACACTTCTGACAACATTCGTATAATTTCTGGAAGCACTGCTAGAAGTCACTTTTTGCAACCTCCCGTAAGGCTTCTTGCAATGCCGCCTTCACCTCTTCTGATGCCACAAAACGGCGTCCCTGTAATTTTTTTATTAATGGGGACAGGTAAAAATCACACACACAGGGCTAAGTCCGTTGAATAAGGGGGATGTGAAAACTTTGGTCCTTATCGGCTTTGTCAATTAAACAACCCACTATTGTCATTTGCTCCTCCTTTTGTTCATTACTCAACAATTGCGGGACAATGTTCTGGGACACTTGGTGCATATTGAGATCTTCCATTAGAATGCGCTGGCAACTTGTCTTCGATAAGGTTTTTTTTTTTTCCAATGACGGACTTCTGCCTGGGAGGCATGGACACTACTAAGGTCGAAGTTGTTGGTCACTTTATAATGAGGGCACCTAGTAGGTGGACCAACGTCAGGGACGGACACAATGACAGCCTCGCCCGGTCGGCGCTCGAACCCCGACGGCTTTGAGGTTTCGATAAGTGTGCAGCCTCTGCCATTTCTGCAAGTGTTTCGCTACGATCTTTTCGAACACATTCAGACGCCAATGCAACATTTTCCGCGTTCCGGGAAGTCGAAGGTCGGCCAACGCTGTCCAGCGGTAGGCTAACGGTCGTCTCCAATGGATTCACTGTCCTCTTGAAAACGCCGATGCCATTCTTAAACCATGGATATCGTCATGGTAGATTCACCATACACCTTTCTTAGGATTTCTGAAGTGTCTATTTGTGTTTTACCTAAGCTTCAACAGAATTTAATGTTACGGCGCTGTTCAAGGTGAGCCATTTTTCTTACATCGCTGAGCAAAGGCAACTGACTTTGGAAGATAACAGCTGCACGCGTAAATTGGCCACATGACATGGGCCAAACTAACTTGTTCAGGTAGGGGAAGGTAGGAAGAATCCATTCCAAGCGGTTTAACTGTAGGTACTTGCTTTCGTCATCAGGAATGGCCGCAGTTCCCGAATTTTTGGATCGTACTACGCATAATCTGTGAATGACCAGCTATTGCTCAGAAAAGAAGCACAGCCAATCTAAAACTAAATCACGAAAACACGTAACTGAAACTAGTAGTGTGCTTCAACTGAAAATATTTACTTATCAGAGGTTCCCAAACTTTTCTGGACCACTGCCCCCTTCAAAAGAAAAGAAAAATTCAACCCCACGTAGTCCATAACAGTAAATTATGTATGAAATTTTAAAATTTTGTTTCATATTGTACCTAATTTATCTATTTATTTATCTTTTAAATATCATAAAGCTGATATTGATAAAATGAAAACAAAACGTATGACAAAATTGTTCATTAAAATTTTAATAATAAACATAAAATCACTAAGAAATAAAAAAATAATGAGATTGATTGAGGCTGGTGGAATTTTCACAATTTTTTAATGTGGCGTTCCAGTTTTGTTAACACCAATCCCACCTCTCCACGCTGGTGATGCATATTCTGTCTTTTTCTTTATTAAGAGTAATTTACCAACTACACTATATTCACTTTCAGCCACATAGGACCAAGGAAACAATGTATTAAACTTATGTTTTATTGCTCATACTCGAGGTAGAGAACAGGTATTGATTTTTGAAGCTGGAACTCTTGGTACCCAATATGAATTTTGCACTGATTTCTCCATTAGTTGTGAGTTCTACGAGTTCCTTTCTTCCAAATTTGATGATTCTTCAGTATCTGAATTTGCAGTAGGATCTAAACCTCCACTCTGCAATTTCATGTTTAAAATATCTAGCAAAATCAGCATGAAGACTTGTTTGTTTGCCAGGAGATGACTGCTCACGTCACTGAATGTGTCGTTTAGAGATGCATACGTCCTTCCTGAAGTTAACCGCCGCAGTTTGGATCCTAATCGGAAGGCGGGGGACTTCTGAATATTGGCATCCCTCAAAAACTGCTAGAGACCTTCAAGAGGACTTTCGGTACTACAGATTTAACGTGCACGTATACCGCTGGCACATTGGAATCGAACTCAAGGCAAATCCAAGAACCAAGACAAAGAAAACTTGGACATTTTAAATACTGATTCGTGAAAACAAGTATACATTTTCAAAGTATTTTATTATAATGTTTTCCTAAAAATATAGGTACGACATGGAGCCCCTCTTTATTGCCTCAATGACCCCTAATTTATCTCTGAATCTGATACCAATACTACAAAAAGTTTCAACGCCCACTGCCCGTATTACTGCCCGCATAGGGAATCTGTACTATAAAAATAACTATAAATAAACTCGGCTGTTGGAGCCTCGTCAGGGGGAGACCCCACTGAACCCCCCTAATTTTTTAGTTTCATTATTGCCATATTAAAAGCGTGAATGATACAATTATCAAGAAAATCATTTGATAGAATAAACATAAAAATGTTGGATATATTAATTGACTATGTCATTTTATCGCTCATCTTTCGCGTATTTCTCCTGGTAACCCTATGTTGAAATATTTATGATTGTAACCTATTTATAGTAAAATACATCGGAAGCATATTCTATAGCTTTCGAAATATTGTAACAATAGATTAAAGCTGTTGTGAACTAATAGTATTTAAATATATTTAAAAAATACATGTGACGCATATTCTACAGCTTACGAAATATTGTAACAATAGATTAAAGCTGTTGTGAACTAATAGTATTTAAGTAAATGTAAAATTATGTCGCATACTTTTATGTCGTTTTTTATGTCGCATTTTGGGACACATTTTTCAATAAAGGGGTGTGAGAGATAAAATGGCATAGTCATTAATAAGGGGTCAAATTTCGTCATTTTGTTTTTATATTTTAAAATCAGTTACCTTTCAAGTCTATAAAACCCCTTAATACATCAGTACTCTGAAAATTTGCTGAAATCAATTGTTAGAAAGTATTACACTGAAGATATCTAGACTTTTGATCTTTTATCATTTTTGACATTAGACTTTTGATCTAAAACATATACGTTATTAGATGAACTGAATCAATAGTTATTTCACGTGCCAGCAATTAGAGTTTCAATTTTTGTTTGTCACGTAAAGACAACTTTGATACCGTGCTATCTCAATGTGTCATGCAGGTCGGGATTTTCAACAGTGAGGAGCTTAACGCTACTGGTTTTTAATTGCATGGCACATCGAGATCTGCAATTTAATTATCTGTTACATCAAAAGACTAGCAGTTTGAAAGGAGTCGTCATATGTTTCGAAGCATCATATCAGCGAACATTTTGTGAAATATCGATTGGTCACAAACCATTCAGAAATGATGTTACTGTAAATTAATTTGAAAAAAAAGAATTTTTTTTTGTGTTTTGATTTGTGGTAGCTGTGGAAATGTAGAAAACAACAACAACAACAAAACCAAAAAAAAAACAAATAAATTAAATTAATTAAATAAAATTAAAGAAAGCGTAAATGATACAATTATGAAGAAAATCATTTGATAGATAAACACAAAAATGTTGGATATAGCTGAAGGATGTAACAAGGTAGCAATGACAATCAGAAAGTGGGTTGGCTACTTGAGAGCTTTAATAAAAGAGAAATTCGAAAAACTAAAGTAAAATATTTATTAATTGAATTTATTCTAGCAAACTCACGCATTTATCTGTTATAGTAACATATTCGAAGTTTTATTGATATTATTTATTGATATTTTTATACGAAACTTTCTTTAACACTCGATTAAGTAACGTACAGGAATAATAGTGAACGATAGAGTTTCTATTCCTGACTACTTTAGATTAAAGAAAAGGTGTCTGAAATAAAGGTTTAAAACATCTTCATTTTTTAAAAATTTATTTAAAAATATTTTGAAGGAGATATTTGAAATTTTATTTTTAGAGATCATTAATGCATAACATTATTAATTTGTGAATTTTCAGATGTTCTAACCACTTGTAGAGTATAATCTAAAAATAAAAGAGTTACGATTGTACAACTCTTTCTGATTCTGGATGCCTAATAAAGAATTTTCTGAATTTGAAGTGTTACAAATAGGAAACGATCTCTCGTACCATTTTTTCAATCACTTTTCGCAGCAGCAGCTCTTTGGATCCAGAAAACTTAACTTTAAATAAGTGGCTGCATAATAAAGACAAGAAACTACACCCTTTTAGGCCAATTAAATTAAAAAAAATAAATAAAAGTTCCCCAAAATAAAAGTTTTAAAAATGACCTCTCACCCAGATGCCAAGGCCATGGACATAGGAGGGAGGGTAACCCCCTAAACTTGAAATTGCTACGCGGTCATAGTTCACATTTAAAATTGTATAAATGTGAAATATTATTTTTCATTTAATTTGTACAAAACTATAATGAAACCAGTAGCGTATATATGATTCCATTTCTGGGTGGGGGGAATCTGGTATTTTAAACCTTATTGTTACTAAAGTTAATATAATTGTTTTTAAATAGCTGCTTTTTAAATAATTGTTTTACATTTTTGGAGGGGAGCCAGGCCTCCCTCTTAAATACTTCTCTGACTGAAACTATTTTAGTTTTGTAAATCTAATCTTTCAAGTACGGGGTGTTCTTTTGTAAATCCTCAGTATTATGTGCTAATTTGTATATTTTTAGCTTTCAGCTATTAGAAAAACTATTTTATATATAGTACATGCATTTATTTTTCAACATTTAAAAAATGACTGCAGTTGAAGGTAATAAATCAATTTTATAAGGAAAAATTTTCAGAAGTAATTGCTTATTTAAACTAAAACAAGGATGAGAATCCAATAAATATACAATATAGATGTATCTTAATCTCATCTATGAATAAGCAAATAGTAAGGGGGAAAAATAAAGTACTTACAAAGGAAATAAAAGCAGCAATTTCAATGCTCAGAAGAAAGGCTTAATAGTGTACTTTTCTGTGATGTACACAATTTTATCCATAAAATTTGTATTTATAATGATCTTTTTTGTCGTTTTAATTTATAAACCCATTTTTCGATTTTGCATCTTTATTTGACGTTAGTAGGAAGCTAAATTAAGCTGTGCTAAATTAAGTCATATTAAGCTCATTGCCATTGAGATCGGACTGGCAAAATAGCAACATCATTTTTTCTCTTTTCATCCAAGAATAACAGCATGAAGTATCGAAGTTGTAATTGAAAAAATAAACTTCGAAATAATTATATTATGAAGCAGAAATTTCTAAAAAATGATTTCAGAACAGATAAAATGCATTAAAACTCCTACGAACATTTAGAATTCGGTACTTACGTACTTATATTTCTGTTTAAATTGTTTCAAATAACATTCATACGCTCTTATTTAATTTAGTGGAAATTTCGAGATTTCATTCAGAATAAAAAAATTCCCTCGTTGAAATTCTTATTTATTATCTACAGAAATTAGTTAAACAAAGCATTAAGGAAAAGACAAATATTTACAATGATTAAAAAAAACACAATATTTTCTTTCCATGATTTTTAATCTTTAATCTTTCCCAGCTCTTAAGTTTACCATTTTTAAAGAAGACTTAAAAAGAATTAGATAATCAAGGAAGATTATCAAGGAGGAAATTAAAATTCTGTAGATATTATGTAAAGATTCATAACATCCCGTTTTAAAGCTTAAGCAAGTAGTTCACACACTGCACATTATCAGTAGTAGAATATGCTTTTTAATTTTTCTTTCGTGTACATAAAATATGACTCAACAATAAAATATCAGACTTCTTTGGTTGGATTTGATATTTTTTTATGATTACTGAAAGAAAAACATTACAAAAATACAATTTCGAAACCTATCTTTGAGAAATAACAATAAAACTTTGGGAAATTGTTTTATGTTCAATTGAAGTTCACATAAAGAAATATTAACTTACCTTAACATAATAAAGTACGTGTCATGAAAAAACTGAAAAAAAAAATGTATAAGCAAAAGTTGGCATATAATATATTTCAGCTTTATGTCGAATTGTAAAATAGATTTGAAAATACTTTCAAAGAAAAAATAATTATTTGGGTTCAGAAATTTTTTTTTAAATTTATTTATGGAGGACCATTGGTTTTACTTTCTTAACTTTATGTCAGACTGTTTTACATATTCTGGCCTTCATATGTAATCCATTTAATTATACGCAAAATAATTTCTTTTGATTTCTTTTTACTAAAAATTAATATCTATTAGTAAAAGAAATCTCTTGATCTCTTTTTTTTACTGGTAAATTGCTTTCAGAATTGCATCACAACCTTTTTAATCATTCAGTTCAATTTTATAAATAGTTTTTTTTTTCTCTGCGTCCATTTTATCATATCAAAGAAATAAAATTTAACTGCTGACTTGCGTTTTCTTTGAAGCAGAAGATTTTATTATTTTCTGTCATATGCGATGAATAATTATTTTATCGGCGAAGCTATTCAATATACAAATCGCTTATTGTGTTGGTTTTTGAGAAGAGTTCTTTTCTTTAAAGAAAGAAAAACGTTATTTTGATTTTCTTTGCTCTTATAGATTAAAAAGATTGTTATCTTTTATCTTTTTAAGAGTACCAGTTAAAAACAAATTTCTTGAGACACAGGGTATGAATTCTTAAACACTCATTTTATTTAAATGTGTATTTGAAAGTCATAGGCGTAGAGTTATATGGGCCCGTGGGGCTCGAGCCCCCCCAATAAATTGTGAATAGGGGCTGAGCCCACCCAATAATTTATCACTAAATGCAGAAAACTAATTTATACTAGCATAAAAAGAAGTATTCAAGCCATTTACAAATGTTTAAAAAACCTTTACTTTTAAAATTTTTTCATCTTTTGATTTCAATCATGATTTAGTATTCATTGTGACGCCCTGTAACACAAAATGTTACTATAAGCTGCCGTCGCCAGGCTCTGATTCATTAAAATCAGATTATGCAATGTAAAGTATGAAATGAAGAAAAGTTCAGATGTGTCTAAAATGCACTATCTCATCGAAAATGTTTTTTTTTTCCTCCTTTGGATTTTTTACTTTGCTTCTATTTTTAACTTATAACATGGTAGGAAGATACTAACATGGATACTTACCTTACATTGGTGTAGAATTCTATGGACCCATAGAGATCGAGCGCCTCCAATAATTTACACTTATATATAGTAAGTCATAGCTGCCAACTACTACGGAATATAACTAACCACTTTTTGTAAACAGTATATTTTTAAATTATTTTTTTCAAAATAGTAACCAGCTCGCGCGCGCATCACAAAAATTTTGCTATATTTTAAGCCGAAAAATCATGTGGAAAAAGTGGATAATTATATTCCATAGTAGTTGGCAACTATAAGTAAGTTATATGTACGTGAATCAGTTGCGTAGCCAGAAATTTTTCATGGGGGGGGGGTTACGACTTTTGCAACTCACATATATGTATATACGCCACTGACGTAAATATATGTGGTTGTGGGGCCCGGCCCCCCCAATAATTTTGAAAACTTTACGCTTATGTTTGAAAGTATCCGAATACGTTTCAAAGTGAAAAATGAGGGTTAGATGAAAAAGTCTTAAACAGAGTGAATGGGAATTTCTGTAATTGCTATTTCTAACTGCGTTTTTCGCACTTCTTTTTCTGTAAGTACCCGTGAAAAAAATTATTGCTTTAAAAATTGTAATTTAAACTCCAGTCAGCCGAATCGTAAAACTTTTAAAAATTCATTTGTGAATTATTGTCATCGGGAATGTCTAGACGAATGTTAAAATGGCCATTGGTGATGCGGCTTCAGATTTCTGCACAATCCAACAGTTTTAGAGATGATAAATATTTTGATAAATAGTGTTTTTTATGACTCCAGTTGTCTTTAAAGTACATCTGAAGTCTCCAAATGTAACGTCAAAATCTAATAACATCATGAACTGAAAAAGTTGTCATGTCAACCTAATTACATGGTAAAGGTAAACTACATAACTTCAATTCTTCGTGTAAAAAGTGAGGCGAACTATGAAAATGGTCCTTCATGAACGACATCGACAAAGTATACTATGTAGAGGAAATGGGGGCACGTGTAAACACTTTCTTTTATTTTTATTTTTTCAAAAAATATCATTAATTTCCCTCAACAAAAATGTGCATAAGTTTAAATAGCCTTTTCTTATAGATTTTTTTGAGATTTTTAGTAAAATATTTCTTTACCTTATTTTTTAAAATAATATTATTAATTCACATGTGTCCCAACCCCTCATAGGGACACACGTGAGCATGCATGGGGCACATATGAACAAGATTTAAAAAAGCAAAACGATCGTAATATTTAAAAGAAAGAAATCTTTAATATAAAAGTTATAGATACAGAATATATTGAAAAGCCCCTAATAAAAATTCAACGCTCATTACATTGCTCTAATTTAACAGAAAAGGACAGTGAAGACACCGCTCATGATGTACACCCCAATATGCATGGCTGAGACAATTTCATTTTAATATAATCTCAATTGCCGTATCAGCATTTTCAGGAAAAATGAAGGTCCCGTTTATTTGTCTTCTCATAAATTTCACACGTGCTTCATCTGATTCTAGTATTTCAACTCGATCAACATAAAGTACTTTAGTGTTTTTTGGAGAAAATTATACTTAACAAAATCATCCATTCTTAAAACGTTAAGCAAATAATTGAATCCTAGGAATTCTCCTCTTCATTCAAACTGCATCCAGAATCTGGCTTGATGCATAAAAATTGGATTTTTCCCAAAATCTTACTGTTCCTCAGGAGTTATAAAGGCCTTTTTCTTTCCTATTTAATGCTCTTTTATGCTCTCAACTCCATATTTACTATTCATTCCTCCAAGGCGTCAAGTTGCGAGTCACCAAGAGGTTACTTGCAACTTCACACACGCCAAAGTACTTAGCAGAAGGCGATAAGAACTCTTTCAGGTACATCGTTGACACCTTTTTTGAAGTAAAGCATGGTTTTGTCTGTCACAGGTGTGGCATC
Source organism: Cheiracanthium punctorium (assembly GCA_038373885.1). NCBI lineage: Eukaryota > Metazoa > Arthropoda > Arachnida > Araneae > Cheiracanthiidae > Cheiracanthium > Cheiracanthium punctorium. The sequence continues at coordinate 963,889 of JAWZYV010002471.1, read as the reverse complement.
AATATAAAAGTTATATAAAAACACACCCATATTAGAATACCACAGTGCGTCAAAATCTCAAAACAATCATCGAAGAACTTTCTAGATTTGAAGTTTTGAACAAACAAATATTTACGTTTTTATTTATATAGATTGGGCAGTTTTATTTATCGATCGATTTTGGGTCCAATTAATTACTTTAACATATGCACTGATGAATTAAAGCAGGGCTTGAGGGGGCGATTGGCCCTCCCAAGAAAAAAGAAATTACATGAAAAATATAAGAAATCCTATTTTACTTCCATAAAATAGATATAAATTTGAACTAGCACGCCCCCTCCCCCCCTACAAAATTACATTAATTTGACTTTGAACATAGGTTGCGATAAAATAAAATTCAAAAGTACGATAACTTCTCTATCTAATTTATTACTACGGCTTGAAAAGCTATGTATAGGGTCCATAAAATACTATCATATGTATAGCCAAACCAACGCTTGAAAATAAAAATTTCAATATTTAAATGCTACGAATTATTTACTTTTGAATCTTGAAATCGCAAATTTTCACATTTTGCCATCACTCTAGCAGTCTTTAATTGTTTTTTTTTTTGGTACAAAGAGGTTTGATATTAGATACATCGACTAGCAAAATTTGATGGTAAAAAGAACTATATTTAAGGATTTGTGGGTGATGTCCCATTCATAACTACTCCCATTCGTGCCACTTTTCTCCTTAATACATTAAAAACAAAGAGGTCTGACAGTGATATTTGTACCTGGATAAAAAAGCAATTTTAAATTATATGAAAGGTTTATTTCTTACATAGTATGTTAATATGGTATTATACAATACTCTGTGTATCTACCGTTTAATCGCTGAAGTTTGATTTTAACAAACCGGGAAGTAAAGCCCTTTACTAAAAATTAACAAACTTATAACAAGTTAAAAAGTTATGTACACTTTTCTTGAATAAATAAAACCACAACTTAAATTATTAAATTAAAATTTAATTATTTAACTTTATAAATTTTACGCCAAACTTTGTAATTAATCTCTACCTAAAATTATTTTTTCTGGGATTTAAAAGGAACATTTTAATTATCAAGTAAACTATAAAGAATATGCTTTAGGCATATTAATTCTTTAAAACGAAATATTAAAAAATAATTTTAATTTAAGGTACAAAAATTAAAATATTTCTCATTCTTTATTAATTATAAAAGTAATTTGGAAAACTGAAATGCTTTATTTCACGCATAGCCAAAAACTATTTTTAATCTAAGACTAATCATTTATGCAATATATGTTCTTTTTAGTTTTTATTTATATATTTTTTGATTTTCTGAATTTGTAAGTAACTTTCTACTTATTAAAGCACTGAAATAATTTTTAAAAGTTCAATATGACTGGAAATACATTTTCTATGTTAGTAGAAATTCGACGGAGCGAACTTGCCTCTTTATGAAAAAAATACTTTTCAAGTTTCACGGCAGGGTGATCTTACGGAGTCTGATGCATTCTTCTTTTAATGAATTTAAATTTTTTAATGAATTATTGTTCTCATCTTACAAAAGAACTTGAAAATTTTCAATACATAATATTAAAGATATTTGATAGTACCAGTAAAATCTTTGCTATTTATTGTTTAGATTATAGTCTCTGCCAATAAGATGGTGATTAAGGTAACAAAACATCTTTCTTCCAAACAAATTTCAGAAAGAAAAAATCTCAAAAACTATAGTATCACCGATTTTCATTCTTGAAAATGCTCATAATGTAGAGGAGACTCGAGGCTAATTAAATATGGGGAGCTGTGTTATTGCATGAAATAATATAGTAGTTATTTACGTATATCTAGAGTTTCGTTGGTGGTTTTTCATAGGTGGTAGCACCAGTCTGCTACCGAATCATGTGTCGAATATATTTGTTTTAATTAACAGTTTGACCCAGCACAATCTTTCTAAGCATCAAGGTGAGTTTTTTTTTTCTAAATAACAAATGCATGTTTTGATCCCCTACTAACCATTTCAAACAAAAATTTCTGTTATTATGAAGCTTCAAATATTCCTTTTTTTCATTTCAAACCATTATTTTGCGTTAGTGATCAATAATTAATTTGCAGTAAGGCTAAAAGCAATGATATGTGATGGAATCCAAAGGGAAATTTCATAAAGGGTCTAATGGGACTTCACTAAGTATAAAAACTGCAACATCATTGCAGATTTAATTTAAATGATAATTTTCTATACAAGTAATTTGGCGTGAATTATTCTTTTAATTCTTTAATCTTAGAACATTTTAAAAGTTGGCTTTCAACAAAAGGACAAGTTAATTATGATTTCAAAATAGAATTGCTTAGTTTTTCAGAAATAAAGTAAAATTAATTTGTTTTAAATTTTGTTATTAATTTATGACATTGCTGCTATAACATGATTTAGGAATCAGAGAAAATGCAGGATCCTGAAGATGCACCGGAAAAGTGTAAATTGAAAGAAACTTTAAAAAGCATCTAAAATTTTTTGAAGGAGCCAACTCGAAAATATCTAAGAAGCAAAAGAGAGAAAAAAGCGACAAAAAAAAAAAAAAAAAAAAAAAAAAATCCAGTGACATTGTGTCTCTACATGATTCATCAGATGAAGAGAATCTCCATTACAACATTAAACTGAATCAGGGTTTCTCAAAACCTGCTTCTTTCTCGGGGGTAAAATTCTTGCTGCTCTAGACTGCAGTTCACTACTCTTAAATTTTCAGAATGCGCTCTGCCAAGATCCTCAAAGTGTTCTACCGGAGAAAAAGTTTGAGAAACTCTGAAGCAGGGTTCCCGCTAGAGTGCGAGACCGCGAGAATCTCGCATAAATTTCCTAAATCTTGGGCAAAAAATATTACAGCGCGAGGTATTCTCACGCTGCAAAATATTCGCCACCTGCGCGAGATTCTCGCACGCTGTTTTAAAGTTTAAAAACGCCAGTTTACAAATACAAAAATTTGTTTTTACTCTACTACTGTCGGATAACGAGCATGCCGCGGCCGCAATGAAGCGCCCCCGCCTTCCTCTCGAGTTTCTGCTCAGAGATAACACAGTTAAATCATCGGAATGCAGAGGGGGAATATTAATTAATGCTATCGGCGCTGAGCTGACGTGTTGATTTTTCTCCTCCTGCTTTCCAGCTGTAAATTGCTTTGTTTTTGTATGTGTGTCCATCCTATATGAGTTTTGAGAGCATTTCATCTGTTTGTTTTTTTATATACCACCACGATTCATGGAATTATTGATAACCTCTGGCAGTTTGAAATTTGGACCCCCCCGCCCCCCCTTCCGTTCTAAGTTTAGTTGTCGTTCACAGTAAGAGTTAATCAATCTTTTAAGAAGACCTACCCAAAAAGAAGAAGCTGAAATTTTCCGGTTAAATGCCGGATAATCTAGCTTATACTGTAGTAAGAATTTGAACTTAACTATATCTGTTTTAACGTTGTCACACATATTTGTATCTTACCAACTTTGTAGTACAATATAATTTAATATTTATATAAATATATTATATAAATATTATAGATAATAATTCTTTTGCTTAGTTAAACTGGATGTGATTCTTTGAATAAATTTGAATATTCATTAACTTTGAATATCCATTAACAATTCAAAAACAAATTTCAGTGCACTTTCAAGTGCAAATTTAAGCAATCTTATTAGAATAGCTGATGGAAATATCAATTTAGAAAGTTTTCCATTTGATCAAGCTGTAAAATTTTTTAATGAACGGAAAAATTGGTGTTACTGAAATTGTACTATAAATAAATAAAATGATGTTAAACAATATTTATGTTCTCACTTAACTTTCAGAAATCTCACTCAAAATTTTTGGATGGGTGAGAAATCCCCCCCAATTTTTTATTCTAATAGGAACCTTGCTCTGAAGTAAGTCATGTGTCGTATTAGTAATACTATTTGTTAGGAAACAAACTCCTAAATTTTTTGTTGCCATTGCCGAAGAAATCAGCTTGCCAGAAAAATAAACCCGCGATGATGTTTTGAAAAAGAAAAATGAGTGTATGAAGCTTGTATACCCAGAAAAAGCTGATTGATCTTGGGTATAGACTTGGATAATATTGAAACTATTTTGAAACCATGAGATAATAACCTGTTTCACTGGGCGAGGATTATCTTGCGTTATTTTCTCTAATATTCTGGCAAGATACACTATAAAATTGCGTATTTTGCTGTAACATTTTGAACCTAAGCAATGAATGTTTGGTGGCAAACAGAGTTGTATGATTAACCAATTTATGCCTAGTGTCCCTTTTTTGGGACGGCATTTTCGCTATTAGTCGAAAACGTTATTTATTTTTCCTAGCCTTTATTCATCAGTATTGAGCCTCAACTCAAAAAAAAAATGTTTTAGCATGACCAAGTAGGATGTTCATATTTCGATTTTTATGCATAATGATTTTAAAAGAAATCACCCCTTGTTCAAGAAGTTGACTTCAGAAATATATTTCTTATTTCTGTTATCAGTAAAAATAGAAGAAAGTCGCAAAAATATCCAGGCACAAATGGGTTAATGTTTCGTAAGACCCCTGACAAGTCCCATTGCATCCTAAAACTGCAAAAATTTATTTGACAAATTGAGACTATTTCGCTTTCAATAATTTAATAAACATTTACATGTTTTATCTAATAGCAGAAAACTATTTGAATTAACAGTCAGAAAAAAAAGAAAGATTTTGTGAATTACGCTTTTCATAATAGAAAATGTAAAATGTGTCCCATCATATTGCAGTCTTTCCAACATACGTGGAGTCTTTTTTTAATTTAAAATGATCCCAGATAGTTGCTTTGAGTACAGAAAAAACACTCAAAATACTGGTGTTAAAAGATAAAATAAATAAAAACTTTGTGTAAAAAACAGACATAAAATGATACTTATAACCAGATGCGATCGTTTCGACTGAAAATTTATTCAGTCTACATCAGTCATAACCTTCGTCTCACTAAATAGTGGGAACTGAAAAAGATAAACACAAATAAGCATGTTGGGAAAAAGAAGAATCGAGATATATTATGCACTAGCCATTGGTCCGCCATCTTAATAAATTTTGTTCGGAGAGAATCCTGTTTCTCACTGGCTTCCCTGGCACCGAAATCTCCTAGATTCTGAATGGAATTTAAAATTAAGATGGTTACAAACAGGAGCGGCCCTAGGGTAAGTGTAGAGACCCTTGCTAACATAAAAAAGACGCCCCCTTTTACGCTCTATTTAGTTTTTGAGTTCGAAATGACGTCCCTTCGAAGGCGGCCCCCCAATGCAATGCTTACCTTGCTTACCGTGTCGGGCCGCCCCTGGTTACAAAAATAAGATGGTTTAATGATTAAAACCTACATAAAGGTGCAAATTATTTTCGTCTTATATTAATTCTGTAGAGTTTCTGGATATATTGGCCGTTATAAAAAAATAAATAAATAAAAAAATAAATAAAAGGAGAAAAATAAAAGTAAGAAAATCTGAAACACTTTCAGACTTTAAATACGCTCTCAAACGCTGTATATTAAAAACTTATCATAATCCATGGGTCTTCCCTGTATCATTATTCATGAGAGTGATTAAACAAAATTAAAATTGATAGTTCCAACATCCTTTTCCTGGATGTAATGCAATTGAAATAAAATGGGAAAAAGCTCAGCAGAAAAATGCACAATTCCAGCTGAATGAAAGTTTCAGAAACTTATTTAGGTGCATTCTTCATCCAAGTCAGGTGTAGCATACGATAAAGTGGTGTTTAGTCATTATTTTAGCTTCATTTAACGATATTCTATTAGTTTGCACCATCTGTCGAGGTCTTTGTAAAATAAAAACTCCATTGTATTTTTTTTTTTTTTTGGATAAAATATAGTTTTTTCTATATTATAGGAAAAACTATTTTGCTAAATTAACTACCAATTGTTAATTTAGCAAAACCACCAATTTAAACCAATTTTTAACTAATTTTGCGCGATATAAAGTAGCCTATATGTTAATCCAGGGCTTTAATTGTCTTTATTCCAAACTTCATTCAAATCAATCAAACCGTTTCAGCGTGAAAGAGTAATAAACATTCACACGAACATGGACATTTATATATTAGTAGGATTATTATTTTTTTATAACATACAGGACAACACACTGTTTTTAAAAATATAATTACAATAAGATAATAATAATCATAAAGGAAAGGGTTTATGTCTTTCCTTTCTGTTTATTATTACCTTATTATAATAATTTAAAAAAATAATAATTGTACTATTATTTGTGCGTTTATGTTATTTTGTTTTTTGTTCTTTTGTTTGTTCTGTTTTCTATTGTTTTGCTTTTCTGGGTGTGTGTGTGTGTGTTTTTGTATGTTCTTTTTTGCTTTTTATTTCTTTAACTATGCATTTTCTGTTTGTCCATATTTTTTCTTTTTTCTTTTCTTTTTTAAATCACCTCCTTTCCCCCTCTTCCTTTAATCTCCGTGGTTTACGCTTTTTCTTTTTTCCAAGTGGCAACATGATTATTTGTGTTTATCTTTTTCAGTTCCCATTGTTTAGTGAGACAAAGGTTATGACGTATGAAGACTGAATAAATTTTCAGTCGAAATGATCGTATCTTGTTATAAGTATCATTTTATGTGTGTTTTTTACACAAAGTTTTTATTTTTTCATTTTCATGATTTGAGTGCTTCAAAATAAACATGCTTCAAAATAATTTAGGTAGTAAAACAAAATGATAAATCAGATCGATTTATTGTATTTTCTGTTCTGTTTTAGACTACTGATTTCTCACACCTTTCGACCCGGAATCACGTTGTGGATTCTATTTGCGTGATTATTTCATGTTCACTAACTTTCTGTAATTATTTGTCTATCAGATGCAATATTCTCCTATACGCTTAGATTGCCTCAAAATTGAAAGGTGTTACTTACGTTTGCAACAGATTTTGTTACCATTCGAAAAGAGTTAGCCTTAGTAGCTCTTTCATGTATTTCCCAGCTGTTTCTTCTTGAAACTGTAACATAGCTTTTTACAGTTTAAACATGGTTGTAGAAAAGAAAGAAAATTGAAAGTTAGGTTTTGGAAGAAGACGTAGAATAAAAACTTATCTTTTCACCCAATCAAGTGTTTTCTAAAAATATTTTTGTAATTTAAAGACAATGAAAAGTTATTTATGTTCATATAGTACCATTAGTTTGTTTAGTTCAATTTTTTGGCTCTATTTAGAAATTTTCAAAGTATTTATATCGATAATCACGCACAAAGATGCATTGCAACGAAGAAAGTATGCAGAATTTACTGTTCGATAAAAGTCATTTATGGTTTGATAAAATTGTCCAAAAACAATCTTAGTACTGTCGGTGTGCCACCGATACAAAATAAATTAAACCTAATCATCGATCGTTGGCATAAACAGAATTAATATTCTTAATTCAAACTATCGGAAAAATATTTAGAGTTATTTTTATGCTTCAAAGTTCTTGCTTCTATTTTCAATCCCCGCTCCCTCCTTTGAGAACGATTTTAAGCTTCATACTGAATGTGCAGTACTGAGATTTAGAGCAAAATATATGTCTTTAACTCAGAGAATTATGATTTACGGCGTCACATGTGAGTGACATGGATAGATTAAGTAATTACAATCCAGAATATGGTTATTTAAACAAGCATTTAAGTAGATTAATCGTCTTCGTACAAATAAGCTGTCAAGAACACTATCTTATATTTAATAGTCTCAAAATATCCTATGATGAAATGCTTTCTAGCCGTATTTGTATGAAAGAAGAAAAAACATGTTTACGTTAATGATAATTGCTTTTGCTAAATTGTTTATACAGTTTTATGATTACTTTAATATATGAAGAAGTGGGTTTAACGTCATCGCAGACAGAGAGCATTAAAAGATTATACATATTTGTTATTAAGAAAGACTGCAGAAATTATTCTAGAAGGGATTTTTGAATGCGTGTGACATAAGTATTAACAAGGCTTTTAATTAGTCATGTGGTAATGTATAGTGTTGTAAAAAACTCAATTGAATATTTCTGGAAAGACTTACACTTATTTTAGAAGAAACTACGGACACGTTATCTTTCGGTATTCTTGAGAAGTGAAGTATATTGCTTAAGTAGTTGACTAGATTATTAAGTTAATAAGTACATTAAGTATAGTCTCTGGAAACGGTTAAAACAGTGCTGGTTGTCGTTTATTCACCTGTTAACGTTGAATCGAATTTCGAGCACAGTGGTAATGTATAAGTTAGAGTATAATATTTATGAGGTTAGTTCGAGAACATCGAAGTAATGGATAAAGGGAACTGTTTTTGGTATTATTCCTGTTATTATTATAAACTTAAAAAAATCATGCAAATTAAATGGAGAGATCTGAAATTAAGAATGTCGACAAAATAAATAAATAAATTTGGGAAAATCTAAAATGGGGAAAATACTGACTTTTTACAAATTGTTATTATTGCTCACTTCCAGTCTGAGCCGTTAATAACATCTTTAAGTAGCCTTTTAAAATACCAACAAAGTAGGCGTGCACGATCGTCTAGTTTCCACACACACACAGTTACATTCATACTAAACTTTAAAATGAAAGAAGTAAGCAGGACAGGGACCCATGTCCTGAAAAAATTGCTGAAGTTATATGGCGAAGTAAGTTATAAGTATAATGATCACAAGAGGAGGACATGCAATGATTTCCCCGTGAATTCTCTCGTATTTTAGCCATGAACTGGTAGGTTGGAGTAATGGAAAATTTTTATGTATGCGATCCTTGGATGTGGTTAGTTTATTATGAATGAATGAATGCATAAAGCTACAATTATATGTTCAATGCTTTCCTTAGTTTCAAAAGGCGTACAACAGTGGCCATTTGAAACTAAGGAAAATAAGACAGCGGAAATTTTTGAAAGCAGTCGGATAGGTGTCGCTTTGGTTTAGCTCATAGGCGGTACTTTTGTTCAGACTACTGGTGGTAAATTTGTAAATCTGTCTCTCAAATGGCCATATAATCTGGACCCACGAATTTTGATTAAACTTTATTGCATGAATATTGTTCATGATAAGCCGAAATATTTGCTAGGAATGATTGGTTATGAAACTGATCTTATTCGCCTTAACTATATTAATAATTATTTTCAAATCCTTTTCGCCCCAATTGCTTTTGTGTAATAAAATAAACTTCGTGATTATTATATTAAACGCAAACTGAACGCAAATTTACATATTACGCATTATGAATATAATATGATCCTAAAACTAATTTTCGCCAGTTACGATCCAGTTTCATAATAGAAATCATTCATGGGAGTAATTAAAAAATGGTTTATAAGATTAAATTCCTGCGTTCTATGGATTGAAACTCTTCAAAACTGCTGCATAATGAACTGTTCTGATAAGGTAATGAAGCTGTACTATTATATCACAAATGAAAAACTCAATATTTCTGATTAATTCTATAGGTATAATTAAACAGTTGTGTTATCATCATTTTTCTTTTGAAAAAAAAAAGATTGATTGAACATTCTATTACACAACCATTATTAATGAGTCGTTTTGAAAAAAAAAAATATTTTAAAGAGTACCGAGGAAGATTCTTCCGCAATCTTTCTTTCTTTTCTTTTTCTTTTTTTTTAGTTCGCTGATTAAAAAATTTTATCTTATGTTTTCATAGAAAAAGAACGGAAAAACGGAATACTGAGTTTTAGTTATCAAAATTAATTTCGTCCCCCACCCCCTAAAAATTACAAATATTAGGGGGACGGAAAAGTAATGTCTATTTTTTGTAAGTCAATATTTCGTCTAGCCGAAACTACTCAAGTTAATAAAACGAAATTTGGCGTGCATTTGATTTTTTAATACAAGAGACAGATTAGACAACATTTTCCTAATTTCTACCCATTCGGAAAGGTAGTAGGAGGTATGAAGGAGTTGAGCGGTGAAATTAAAAGTTTTAACAGAACTATTGACAAAATTATTGATCATATAGCTGGTTTACATTACGCAGGCAATAACCTTGGAACGTGGCACTCCAAATGAACTAACAATCAGGATAGATTTTAATATAGTTTATTAAAAAATAAAGGTTATTCAAACTGTGGCTGGTAGTTAAAAAAAAACATGCGTGCCTTCACCGGCAAAGGCAAAAAGTTAAGAGACGTAAAAGGTGTCAGAGCACAGTCGGCCCACTTGGCGATAGTGCTAGGAGCAAGAAAAAACGGTCGTCAGTTAAATTGCCAGATTGTGAAAATTTCAGGTTGCAGTTAGAAAAGCGCTATAGTAATAAAATTTTAATGTAGGCCCGCTAACAGGGGATGAGTAAGGACAGCTTGTAACTTTAGAAATTTTACTGAAGGCCTTCGAAAAATACAGGGGAGACTGCAGAAATTCGTCTTAGAAAGAAAAAAAAATAACACTTTAACGGAAAAACCAAAAAAATTCACAAAACGAAATTAAGATGGCGTATCGCGGAAGAAAGTTGGGAATTTAAAAATGGCAAAGAGTATTAAATTTAGAATAGGGAAATGAAAAATATGTGATGAACTGCATCACAGTAGGAGAGGTAGAGGAGCAAAACGTTCTTTTAACATATCCCAGGTTATCTATTAAAAAAAGAGATATTCATCAAATTCTTGTTGTAAAATACAGCTCTCATGAATAACTAAAAATCAGTTTAAGAATACTTTGAATATCATCCTCCAAGAAGTATAGATGTAAAAAAAGGGGGAGAGTGTGTTTCTTTCTTGAAGGAAAATATATCTATAAAATTCTTGCTTTAAAAATTAACAAATATGAATACTATATTTACGCACAGTGTATTTAAAGGGCCGATTAAAGAGGAGGGGGGGGGAGGGGCAACCGCCCTTCCCTATGAAAAAGAAATTAATTTACAATATCCTATTTTACTTCCATAAAATGGATGAGTATGTGAATCTTTCAACTAGCCGTCCCCACCCACAAAATTGCATTAATCCGTCGCTTGTTTACTTGCACTTAATTTTTACTTTCCGAACATGTACCATGTAAGGAAAGTATTGTAATCATGAAAAAATTCGACTTCGAGATTTTGGTGTTTTTACACGTTTTGAGGGCTTCTGAATCTATTTATGCTATTTTTACGAGATGTATGTATGTATGTATGTGTGTATGTGTGTGTGTGTGTGTGTGTGTGTGTGTGTGTGTGTGTGTGTGTGTGTGTGTGTGTGTGTGTGTGTGTGTGTGTGTGTGTGTGTGTGTGTGTGTATGCGTGTTTGTGTGTATGTGAGTGAACACGATAGCTCCTGAACGGAGCACATTCGATTGAGCTCAAATTGAATATATATGTCATAAACCACCGTCGCAAGACCGGTATTGATTTTGGTGTGTATAGGACTTATAGTTTTTCTACAGGGCTACGACAAAGATTTCTTTTACATTATGGCCTATGGGGGGAATTTCTTGAAAGTGCGCTAGCGTTTAAACGGTAGATTCGATTGAGCTCAAATTGGGTATATATGTTATAAACCACGGTCGAAAGACCGGTATTGATTTTGGTGTGTATAGGACTTATAGTTTTTCTACAGGGCTACGACAAAGATTTCTCTTACATTATGGCCTATGGGGGGAATTTCTTAAAAGTGCGCTAGCGTTTAAACGATACATTCGATTGAGCTCAAATTCGGTATACATGTTATAAACCACCATCCTAAGACCGGTATTGATTTTGGTGTGTATAGGACTTATAGTTCTCCTAAAGGGCTACGACAAAACTTTCTTTTATGTTATGGCATAATGGCATATGGGGAGAAATTCTTGAAAGTGCGCAAGCGTTTAAACGGTGCATTCGATTGAGTTTCAATTTGGTATATATGTTTGAATTATTCATCGATTAAAATTTATTTAAGTGCTTGGTAATGATCTTAATCGTAAGTGTTCGGAAAGTCGAATGGAGTCACTCCAGATTTTTTTGTATTTATTTGTTTGAATTTTAATGTAAAAATATTTCATTACTTCCCAGTTGACCTAATATAAAATACACAAGATTTCATTATTCGGAATGCAAAATGTACTTAAAAGCTAAATGATTAACTTTAGTAGTGCGAAAAATTTGTTGCAAAAGCGAACATCCCAGCAAAGATATAATTAATTGTATCAAGAGAAGGTTTTCTTCTATACATTTTAAAATTACTTTATTTTAATAAAATATTCAATCTTGTATTGAGACTTAGAAATTTAACCTGTACAGTACAGGTTGTGTACCGGTATTGAATAAAAAGTTTAAAATATTTATCGCTAGAATAATTTGTAACGGTATAGTAAGTTAATTGTTAGCTAACAGTCAATTGAAATGTGCTGCTGTTAGTAAAATAACTTAAGTTGTTTATAGAAAATACATTTTATTATTTTTTTAAATTGGTCTTTTAGAATAAATCCGGTATGCAATTTAAGTTACAGTTGGTGTGTTCTAAAAATTAATTCTAATTTACCAAGTCATACGCAAACTAAAAATCATAATTTACCAAGTCATTTCATCATACTTTTAGGTATTGTTAAACAGTGCTTGAAAACGATGCCGCACTTTTGCGAGGTTTCAAATCATCTGCTTTCACCGTTTCCACACCTTTTAACCAAGAATCTAATACACCCTCCATAAAGAAAAATGATATAACGTTAAAGGTGGCTGTATGTAGTATTGTGGATTGTGGATATGAATGAGTAAAAATCACGTAATGCTTTTATAATTCTTAAATTTTGAAATGTATTAAAAAATAATCAGCAACAGATCCTTAATTTTCTCGTATAAACATTTCCGACGATTTATTTTGAGTTTAATCGGAGAGAAAATGTCATGGGTTTATATGACCAGCAAAAATAATGAAAATGAAACATGAATTAACCATGCATAAAATTCGAACAAAAACTTCCGAATGTGTATAATAAGAAATAATTGAATATTTTTATGAAGCTTTCGACAGAAAATGAAATATCATCTTTCGAAAGGGAGATAATCTCTTTCGTAATGGATAATTAAAATGTAGCGATCAATAGTTCTTTTTTTTTAATATCATGTTTCATGGCCATTATTTATAGTTTAAGTTCATAAAAACAGCAGCTTTGTCGCAATTAAAGAACTATTTTTAGAGATTTTTTATTACGTTTAATTACGTATGATATAATGCATGTAATATTTTCGGATTAAAAGAACTGCTCTTTATGAAAAATAAATGCAGAGAAAATTAGGGGAAATATTTTAGCTAATTGATATTTTACATTGATGAAACTTCTCAATTATATATAATAATGCAGGGTGTCCCAAAAATACTGATCTAGGCTGTTATTCCTTAAATATCGACCACATATATATATAATATAAAACTAAAGTTTCCAAATGGCTTGGTGAGAATTAAAAAAATTTTTTTTTCGTAAACATCCTTTTCAGGTGCCCCACTCACTCCAAAAAATCAATTTTGTAAAAAGAATGTTTATATGAATGTAAGGGCTTGGATGGCATTATTTGCCAAATGGACAGAAGTATTTTTCCATAAAAAAAGGTTTTTCTTTGTTTGGTTCTAGCACCCCCTTTAGGCGCTCCAAAAATTCTAATAAAAAATTGAAAAAATTACCCTATTTCCCTCGCTAGCTTCGGCAGGAAACAAGAGCTAACTAGCTTTCGTCCTCGCTTCTGATTTGACGTCACTATATTTTCCCCACCAAAGGAATGAGACGTGTCTCTTAATCCTTTGTAGCGCAAGCATTTTCACATCAATATAGAAGACCAACTGGATAGACTGCCCAACGATGAAAAAGTGCAGTCGTTGCCATCGATCCATTTAACTACAAATAACATGGCGGTCCCCCATGGGCGGAATATCCCATCTGGCACCACAGAACTAAAGAAGTTTTTCGACACAGCTGGCTGTGCAGAACATATTTCTTCTATGGAAGAACCATGTTGCATTTACCTTGAGCATCGAACTGCTTCGTCTGGATCTTCGATTAACATTAAGAATGGAATATTGATCTTTTTTAATGACAAAGGTATATCAATTGACTCATTTACAGCAAAGCAATCAGATGCAACGGGAAAATGTCGTCAATACTGGTTCAAAGGCAGAAGTTAATAAGTCTTCTAGAAGCTCAGTTAAATGTCCACTTCGATGGTTCTACATCCTATCGAACATGTTTTACGACATCTTTTGGTTCAGCCTGATGGTGTAATTCATGGCCCCCCAAAGAATTTTTTGGTGCAATGAGCAAGTTATTGAGAACTTGCCATACACTTTCTGTTACTAAATTCAGTAAAATAGAAGGAAATACATTTCCGGATGTCCAGATAGAAATATTTTAAGTACAGATGAACGATATTTATTGGATATGTTAAAAGCTGTGCTTTCAGGAGAATGCAGTGAAGATTTAGCTGCTATTCTAAAAATACTGGTGGTGCATTTCAGTTATTTGACAAACGCAAACTGAAAGCTTCGTCTTTATGCGGCAACTGAAGAGCCTTCTGAAAACGTGTTACATTTAGTTACTTATATTATGAAGGAATATAGTCCAGTGTGGTTCCAGATAAAAGGAAAGTCATTGTGCAATGAAGGTTCTAAACACCTGTAGAAGCTAATTATTCATTCAAGATATATGGCGGATAACCTAAGAAAAACTGTTGAAGCTGTCATCCAAAGAAATGATTTTTTTTTTGCACATACACTTTCTTCTAGCTATGTTATATGATAGAGATACTATTCGAAAATTTGCTCACCGTTCGATTATTTCTGCCAAAGAGGAGAATCAGAATACTTCATCTGTGAGAAATTTTCGTGTACCAGTAATAAACACGCAATCAACTTATTATGCGGATTTAATTTTTTGGAATGATAATAGTGAGCAGTTAGCGCCTCCGGTTTTGAAAGACATCTCCGATGTTTAATTTAAAGATAAGATGTAAGATTTAAAAATATTCCTGTCAAAGGCGATTGCTTCCGCAAATTTCCTAATTTGTCTTGCTTCCAATGCCACACACAAGGAACCGAACGCTATGTAAAATTTGTAACAGAGGCTGCATCTCTTATTTGTGGCGAAGAAAGAAAGAACGGGTTTAAAAGATCATGGTTCACACACACACACACACAAATCAAGGAACATAATGAAGTCTTTTAATTCAGAGTTTAGATTAAAATAGTTTTTCATAAGCTAATTATATCATATATTTATTATATATTAGTACTTTAAGGTTTATTTTTATCAATTAAATACTTAATGGATTTTCAGTTTATTTGCTGCCTTTAGCATATCAACTTAATATGCAAAAAACAAAACGGTTTTATTATTTGGCGCACAAACAAAAATACTCCTACCACCTGTAATTTTCATACAGATACTTTTTAGACGTGTCAGAAACATTTATACTTTATTACCTAAGTACTTTTCCAAATATATTTAAAAAAATTACTTTACAATTTTTAATTCATTTTTATGAAATTGCCAATTTTTGGCTGCTTTTGGGGGGTCTTGGGGCACATGGGCGGGATGGAATGAATGGAATTAAATAAAAATAAATGAATAAATTAATGTACCCAAGTCACAACTTTATGATCTTGCGTCAAAAGTAGTTTCGAATATTATTAATTATTTAAAATTTTCGTAAAAGTTCAATTTTAAACTACATTTAAGACACTTGGGGCACCTCTAGATGTACATGGATTCCAAGAGAATTTACATATAAACTAAAACACCCAAAACGCCACATTTCAAGCCTAGGCCAAAATTAATTTCGAAAATACTTTTTTTTTTTCTATACTTTTCGATCCACCCTAATGGATATCCTATTAATCCTTCGAGCAAGTGATGGCACATAACAAGAACAATTAACCCTTCGAGGTGCAACCCTTTCCCAATGCTGAAAAAAGGGCAGCCGTTGCCATCGCTCGACTTAACTACCAGCAAGATGGCGGACGATCGAAACGTTCATCGCGTGCCACAGATCTAGAGACCCTTTTTTGACGACAGCTGGCTGTGCTCTGGCACAGCCAGCTGCGTCAAAAAAGGGGTCTCTAGATCTGTGACACGCGATAGCACAGCCAGCTGTCGTCAAAAAGGGTCTCTAGATCTGTGGCAGCAAGATCTGTGGCTCTAGATCTTGCTGGTAGTTATGTCGAGCGATGGCAACGGCTGCCCTTTTTTCAGCATTGCGCAATTATCCAACTCTTCTCGCATTCTTCCATTTTTCAGCAGATGTCAGTGCTGTTAAAAAGAATCGTGACCATTTTTTTACGGGAAATGACGTGCTAAAAAGTAAAGGATTCTCGTGGAGCTATGTCACCTGCAACTATTTTTATAGAAATCCAATCTATTCTTCGTGACTGGCAACAGTCAAAATGTCAGAGTTTGGTGTTCCCAGAGCGGGATCACTGCGCGTTAAAGGGTTAAAAAAATTAATTAATTAAAAGAATAGCAATGACACAATAGGCCACAGATGTTGTAAGGAAACAGAGCTATTAAAGCTAAAAAAGTTTGGATCTATGTAACCAGTGACATCTCGTGGGACTAAGCCTAACAAAAGAACTCAATCAAATCAAATGTGTGGGAGTTGGATATATATGTAAGTAGCATCGATCGATTAAAAATTTCAGGAGATTAAATCTAAATAAATGAAAAGAGAGCTCAGCGATATGCTTAAATCATGTTGGAAAAGGACTACACGTTACGAGCTATAGCAAAAGTATTATGTATCTATGCAATCATTGTTTTTTTCTGAATTTGCGTACGACAATTGTAACGGGATCACCAACGTGACTTTTAAAATCATTGAAAAATGTTTTAAGTTAACGCATATTTAATTCTCATGTCTCCGGCACTTTTTAGGATAGAATTCTCAAATTTTGTACATCGCCTAATTAATAGTCTATTGGGACATATTTTACTAACTGAGAATTTCTTTGTACGGAAGCCATATAAAAATTTAAATTTTTTATTTATTTAGATTTAATCTGCAGAAAATTTTAAGTGATACCACGAAATTCTGTATACATTTTCCTACGTATCTTTGTAATTTATTGCAAAAAATGTCTATGATCAATATTTAAGAACTAAAAGCTTAAGTCAGTGTTTTTGGTGCACCCTGTATATTTATGAGCTCTTTCTGAATGTATTACAAAGCTTTAATCGGAACTGATATCTCTTACTCTAACTGAAACTATGCATTTGATGAATTTGTTGCAATATGTTTCATGACATACGCTTATGCAAGCATACTGTTTCATTGGTTTCTAATTCTTACCTCGATGTAAATTTGAAAGACATTTCCACTAAAGCTGCTTTAAGATGTTCTGTACCACCGATGTATTCACAGATGAATCTTTACTTACTATTAAATGCAAAAGAAGCAGCTATATAGGGGAAGGTAGCCTAAAATGATCCCTCATAAGAGGAAATTTGTATAAACAATATAAATATTTCAATTAAACTTTGACATTTTGCTGGTATATTTTACACTGTATTTTGCATTATAAACATATTTCAATAACATTTTCGACCCACATTGAGTAATTAAAAAAAGAATTTGTAAAAAGTGTGCAAAGGATCATTTTACCCTCAACCAAAGGGCAAAATGATCCTACGTTTAAAAACAATTGTAAATTGTTTTTATCGACACAATAAAAAGATGTAAAAGTAATTATGAATATACATAATGACATAAAATAAGTTTTACAATCAGATAGCACACGTTATTTTATGAAAATTTTAAAATAAAAAAGTATCACAAACAATAAAATAGAATTGAAAATTATAATTCAAAAATTATTGCCGACAATAAACGCAGAAATAAATTAAATAGTCTTTTTCAGCCACTTCGAAAACTCGGAATATTTGAGCACATATCACAAAAATATACATAGTCAACATTCTCAGGTATCCCAGCGCATGCATCATTCACCAAGATAAGTATTTGTGACACTGGATCTAACCTAAATAATTAACTAAAAATGTACTCCATTCAGTAAACCAAACCATATTTCTGTACATGAAAGTCCGTTTCTCTAAATAAATAAGAAACTTAGTGCTTACCTTATGACAAATGTTATAAAATCCAAATATTCAAAGAATTCTATTTAGAAGCGGAATACTGTGACCACTTTAATATTGCCATTGCTTCTTCTTCACTCGGTACAACTGGTTTATGGGTTAGCCGATAGATAGCGCTACCTGTATGGTTTTAGGCCACTTTCCCCTATATGTGGAAATAATAGCTAGGTCTCCTTCGAAATTAATTCAAATCTCATAAAATGTTATTTCGGTACTTAGTACTCTCAAATATGACATTTTTTTTTCCAAATAAAAAATAGCAGCAGTGCATTCCTCAAAAAAAAAAAAAAAAAAAAAATCATTTCTTCAGTCTGGAATTCTATTTTTTTTTCTCAACGTGCTAATTACTTCTCTTTTAAGAAGTTTTTGCAGGTAGATGTTCTCGCTTAAGAAGTTTTATTTTTCTGATTTTTTTTTTCCAAGTTCGTCTGTTGTCATTACCTTCAGTTCACCTTTTTCTTTGTTCCGAAAGAACTATAAAATTCCTCCACTCTAAAAATGTAAAAAGACAAAAAGACTGGAATTATTTTCACACTATTTTTTTCACGATTTTCTTATATATATATATTCTAAAGAACTATAAAGTTCCTTCACTCTGAAAATGTAAAAAGATTGCAATTATTTTCAGACTATTTATTTCATGAATTTCTTATATATATATATATATATTCTAAGTCAAAGTTTATGATTTTCAACAATTTTACAAACTTTAAAATAGTTGCTATTTTAAATATAAAATTAGAACGCGAATATCTTTTATAAGAAAATATATGAAATTTTATTTGTCTAAAAAGCCTTATGGAGTAAGATGTTTTACCAATAAAAAATATGCAATGATCTTGATAAAGTAGCGCCTTTAATATGAAATTCCTAATATTATTTATAAAGTAGAATAAAACATTCAAATTGATTTTTGCCGAAATTGGTCCATTCAGGCACATGTGAAGTATCGTGAGAGTGTATGAAAGAACAACAAATAAGTGAACATTCACAGGCTTTCGTACTTCAACCTTCTTTTTATTATTCTTTAATCCATTAAAATGCGCGTTGAAAGCAGCTGTTTGCAATAGTTTCAAGACTTTTCACATTTCGAATGTTTTTGTCTTAAGACAAAACCTACAAGAAGGCTATCTACTTAAAGCGAGTGAATGCCTGAGGTGGAAGAATTTTTACAGTGCTCTAACGCGTCTTCACGTTACATATGGAGAAAACCGCCGAGAAGTGCAGACAGCCACATAATCGACAGCCACATGATAGGCTAGAAACCAGTTCACTTCAACCACCTACCAATGTTCATTGTCTTATATACACACGGCATTGGTCGACAGTACCAAGATTTCGAAAGAGGCAGGCTTATCGGCTGGTATGTTAAGGGACTTCTTGGACAGGGAAATTGGGTTCATTCTGTTCATCTAATGTGACACAAATACGACGCTCGTATTTCTTACAGGTTTCTGTAAGACAGTTATTTTCATCCAGGCAAAACCTCGCGTCGAGGAAATTCTAGCAGGTCAATATTGACAAACAGGCGAGCTAATTGCATACTGTATAATAAGGCTGGTTGCTGACTGCATCTCAACGCCGAATACTACCAATGAACTTTATCGATTCTCACTACCATGCTATCTGCAAGTACAAAGTGTGCCTCCAACATTAATCCTCAGAAGAATTATCTAACAGCGACCATCTACGTCGAAACGAAGTACGTAACGACGGAACGATATTTTATTTAATGGGGAATCTCGTTTTCACATTGGTCGGAATGTCGATAGTCATCGAATACGACACTTTCCAGGAATAAAAAACGAACAGAAAACGCCGAACTGTTTATGCTATTGGAAGACAGACGCAATACTGTCTGTGGTATGAGGGTATCATAAGTTTGATATCGCAAACATAAGTAGTTTTTGTCTGAAGATTATTGACACTAGATAATATGTTACCGAAATTTTTCACAAATAGCGTATTTATCAATTGTCGTGCCAAATGAAATATTTTTCTGTCAGAATAACGTTCATACAGGCATTTCAATAATTTATTTACTTCAGATTTGTAAAATTGACGGATTATATTTGGCAACGTGTTCATTAAGCAGGAACACTGAAATGGCCTCACTCAGGATGAGATATGATTTGAAGCGCCTTCCGAATCCAGAAGTGAATTTGATTGATTAATATCTCTGTTTCTGTGAACTATGTGGTAGTTCATTCTAACAGCCAATAGGAGCATTCGAGTGTTTATCAACACATGGAAACTTACTGGTAAACATGAACGATAGAAGAACTACACTTACACTGTAAAAAAAATAAAAATAAAATAATAATCAGAAATGTATATTGCAGAAAAGTTTCCGACAATCTGGCGTAAATTATCAATTCTCAATTCGGAAATAAAACCCGCATTTCGAAGGAAAAAAAATCACGGCCGCAAGAAAATATTTCTCTTGAACTTTCTGCATATGCGCGTTCAAATTTTTTTAGTGAAATTTGTTCGTTTTTTCATTCATAGAGGACGCCACTAAAATTTAAATTTGGAGGGGAGAGAAGAAAGAAATTGTGTCGTTTTAACGATCACTACAAGTATTGTTTCTCATAGTGGATTAAGCATTCATTTCCCTTAAGGATCGTCAGAATGAAACTTATTAAAGAGTAAGTGAATTATTAGTCGTGAGTATTAGAATAATAGTTCAGCCATACCATGGCCGCGTCGGCCATCTTCCATATTCGCAAGACACTGAATATGGTAGATGGCCGAAGTGTGAAGGTCCCGGTTTGGGACTGTCGTTAGGCTGTCAATCAAACGACCTAGAATTTAGCGCGGGTTTCTCAGATTTAACGTGAGTTAAGTTTAGAACAGCTTAAAAGTCCTCCGTCCAAGTTTCCTCTCCTTAGGCAGACAACTCTCGTATAGGCATGCCATAATACAAAAACAAACAAAATAAGTGCTTAAAAAACACACACTAAATAATAGTTCTGTGATTTCCACATAGGTGTAGATAAAGAATTAAGTCCAGAAGCATCAAAAATATGAAAAAAGACTTGCCGTAATTTTTAGGGTACTATTTTTTGCAGTGCTAAGAAAAGTATCTGAACAGCTTTCCGCATTATATTACACCGTTTCTGAATACTTTTCCGACCAGATGCGGAAACGTTTGTGAATATTTTCTCGTCGGATGCGGAAATGTTCCTGCAATGCAGAAACGTTGAAACGTTTGAGGTAACGCCTCCGATTTTTTTTTTTCTTTTACAGTATAGCAAATAAATTTTCTTCCTTTCTTACCAACGTTTGAAAAATAAAACATGTATTTTTTATTTATTAATTTTCTACTGAGAAAATTTTCATACTTATTCAGTGCAAGAACTTAATGCGTTTAGTATTTTTTCGCAAGTATATTTTTACGGTGGTATATTTCAGTCTTCCGTCAAAGGAGTGTCTGATCAAGGCAACTGTGAGTCCTAGGCAAAAGAAAAAATTGGACCCCACTCGATAACCCAACTCCTTCCAAAAAAAAAAAAAAAAACTATTATGATTGCTTTATTCCAAAAAGTTTTACATATCTTTCCCCCGTTCCTCCAAATACGAGATTTTATTTTAGGTAATCTAAAATAAACGAATATACAGGATGATCAATTTAAAAGAGTATCCTTTAGTCTTTTTTATTACCCTTAAATCTGGCGGATGTGGAAAATATTCTAAAACTGAAATATAACTGTTTGAAACTTGTTTAACCCTTTGAGGCTAAACTATTTCCCAATGATGAAAAAAGGGCCGCCGTTGCCATCGCTCGACTTAACTACCAACAAGATGGCAGACGATCGAAACGTTCATCGCGTGTCACAGATCTAGAGACCCTTTTTTGACGCAGCTGGCTGTGCCGGCACAGCCAGCTACGTTTTTTCAGCATTGGGCAATCTATCCAGCTGTTCTCGCATTCTTCCATTTTTCAGCAGATGTCAGTGCTGTTAAAAAGAATCGTGACCATTTTTTTACGGGAAATGACGCGCTAAAAAGTAAAGGATTCTCGTGGAGCTATGTCACACGCAACTATTTTTATAGAAATCAAATCTCTTCTTCGTGCCTGGCAACAGTCAAAACGTCAGAGTTTGGTGTTCCCAGAGCGGGAACACTGCGCGTTAAAGGGTTAAGTGTGGGAGACAATTTCCAACTGTGGTGGACTGTAAAACACGGTATGTGGTAAAACAGAAGTGGAGAACAGTGGGTAAAACAGAACTATGGTAAAACAGAAGTGGAGATGCACAATGTTCCTTGATCCTGTGATAATATTATTTTTGAAGAACATAACTTAATTCTTTTTTTTTTTTTTACACTAGGGCCAAGGTCCCCCAGACTCGCTACGCTCGCTTTTCGTATGAGGCATTCGGCCCCTAACAAGGCTTATTTGTAAAAAAGACAAAACCCGATGATTGGATCAGATAGAATGTTACTGAGCTACACATTGCTTTGTTCTTGCATGTTCATTGGTACATAAAAATTTAAACTTCACACTACAGTAGACCCCCCTCCCCCTCATAACACGGAAGATATTTTGTTATGGGAATCCGTGTTGTACGGGTCCTGAGCTATACTCCACCTGGAGTGCGGACTCCGCTTATAATCACTGGAAAAATTATTTGCACTCCTCAGAAACACAATGATATTTAATGTTGCCATTCAAAGGTTATACTAATTAGAAGCTAAAGCGTAATAAAATAAGAACATATGTTTCAGCTGTATTTTTAATAATGTAAAACCTATTGGACACCTTGCGAATTTGCCACTCATGGCGATTTTTCATTATTTGGCGACTTGCGTACATTTAAAGTTAATAAAAGCTACGAAACAGATAAGATAGCTTGACACCAATGGCGACTTTTCATTATTTGGCGATTTACACATGCTCACAACATATAATTACTGTTCATTTAAGGTTATCGGAAAACCGTAATCCATATTTTCATTTACATAATCGTTTGCAGATTGGCGTACTTAGCACCACGAATTATACCATCTCGTCGCGCTAGCAAATGTCCAAAGTGTACTATAACTGCTATAATGGCATAGTTAACGCCGCCAAATTTTCTACTGGTAGCAAATAATCCAGCTGGACCTAACCGGCTTTGAAATAATCTGCATTATAATTATTTTTCATTTATTCAGATATTAGTTATTCTGTTTTGGAAAAACGAATAATCGCTAATTCTAAAATCCTGTTGTCTAAGCGAACTTACTATTTGAAAATTGTCAACTTTGTGTAACACATTTTGAGTTACTTATTTCATATAATTTTTATTTTGGCGTAAAATAGGCGTAATTCTAGCCCATGTTTGTAAATTTCACGCGATTCTAGATACTTGGAAACGCTTTGTTGCAAAGGAATGAATGATTTTATGCCAAATCTGGCAACCATTATGTTTATTATTTTATTTTTTTATTAATATCTTCTAAAATAATTCGATTTTCGAAATTTAAGTCAGCTTAGCAGGTTCCTCGGAATTTTTCGAATCCGTGGGCACCTTAGTCGAAATTCAAATCCCCACGGTTTAGGAGAAGATAGACGAACAAGCTTTTGACAGCGGCGACGACAGCGGCCCTTACTTTTTTTTAGAATAGAGAGATTCTCATTCTTTACAGCAAATTTTGAAAATGTTTGTGAGCAGATAGGGTTTTCCAGAGAATTCCTACAAACAACGATAAATTAAAAGATATAATAACTAAAGAAATTTCGTTAATAACACCAACAATGTTGCTAAGTGTATCAAAAACCTTAGTTCGACGTTTTCATGTTTGCATTCAGTATGGAGACGGATATTTTCGACATTTGCTGAAACGAATGATACTGTAAAATAACTCAATTAAATTATGTTTTACAGAAAATATCACTGGATTAAGTGACACTGTGCGTCCGCACGTCTGTTTTACCTCGCAAATAAAATTGTAACAGCTCAACAGTTTTGGAAATTGTCTTTCGCACTTAAACAAGGTTAAAAAAAGTATACTTCAGTGTTAGAATAGCTGTCACATCCTTAGATTTAAGAGTAATAAAAAAAAAACTAATGGGTACTCTTTTAAATTGATCACCTTGTATACGATGTCAACGAAACAGATAAAATCGATGAAGGTTTATGTCCGAATGCTATGTCATAGTTACAAACATGTACAGAATATAATTAACCACTTTTGTAAACAGTAATTTTTTTTTCAATATTTTTTTGAAACAACAACTAGTTTACGAATTTAATCACATAAATTTTGCTATTTTCTAACCTAAAAAATACTGCTTACAAAAATTGAATAATTATATGTTGGTAACTATGCAATATCGACTTTAAAAACATTTCGACGAAATGAAAAGAATTTTAAATTAACTTCTGTTTCTGAAGTTTAAATTAACTGTTGAGAAAAGTTTAAATTAACTTATACAAACGTAAATTTGAATTGTTTTCACTTTTCATTGTAAAAAAATAATATAAATTTTGAGATTCTTTTTCTTCTTTGTCATTTTATTATAAAATTACGAAAAAGTGTTAAATTTAAGATTTTGTGAGCCTGTGAAATCTGTGGGCGCTGGGCAGTTACCCCGTTTGCCCTAACTATAATAGGGCACTGTATAAAAGCTAACTTTTCTTCGCAAAACGTACCAGAAAAGTTTATTTATACTTGTCTATTTCTTTTGTTATAACGCTGTCAAACTGGCTAGTTCACTTGCATAACACTATACTTACATGCTGGAAACAAGCTATGATACTTGTAAAATAATTTTATACCTGTACAGAGAAATAATATTTTGATACATTCTCAGATAACTTAGAAAAAGACAAGTTTTATTAAAAAAAAAAGCTTCTGAATGAATGCGCTTAAAATTGAATAATATTAAATGTCTTGATTTTATAATACATTTATTTTTCAACTTGTGTAAAGAAGTGTTAAAATTCTCATCAGATAAAATACGAAAGACATTTGCTATCTTTAAAAGACCAAACACCTCAAATTGAGGGAACATAGTGCCTTTCAAACACTTACTTTCACACTAAGAAATAAAATGCGAAAAATATTACGTAATTAAATGAAAACTTCTACATACTACAACGGATGGATAATATATTTTTCTTTTCAGCGTCCGGTTAAAAAGCAAATTGTGTATAAACCATCTCAAATAACATATAGAATCATTGATTAAGAAAACATTACAAAATTTCTTATCCCCAGACTACATAATATCTACTTTAAAAAAGAAATTTAATATGAATTAATTAAAAAAAAATGTGTTAATGATATTCAAAGTGAAAGTTTGAGTCTGCTGTCATCTTAAAATACCTTATTTATTAAGATTTTCTCTTTACTAAAAGCATTTTTCTTAATTCTTACTAAAGGAATTTTTTTATTGATAAAACTACCAATTAATCTCAAGCATTTTTTTAGTACTTAATTAGTATTATTAGAGCAGAAATTTTTTAATTTAACACATGAATTATTAAAATTGATAGATAGTTTTAACACCATTTTTTCCCTTTTATATTTGATGCACGTCATGTAAAGCACGAAATAAAATAATTCAGTACTTTTTTATGTTAGATTTAAAAAAAAAACTTGAAAGAACAAAATTTAAATCCAAATATATTTCTACTGATTTGAAAATAAATTAAAGTGCACGTTTAAGATGCTAGTAAATAAAAAAATGAATATTTAACTATGAAACCTTATGAATTTGGAAGAGATTTCCTTATGACGATTATTTAAAAAATTCTAATTATCAAATCATTCTTTTTTTAATAAAAAATTCTGTCTTAATTAAAATAAATGGTTTTGTTTGTCGGAAGGAAAATTAGTGTTTGAAACTTGTAAGCAAATTGGTATTTAATTATGAAATATTGCGAATTTAATCAGTGTTAGAAGTGAAGCGTTGAAATGATGAGTAATTAATACTTAAAGGGCTATTTATGTTACACTCCCGTTGATGAATTTTACGACTGCGCTTCTGCTCCAAATAATTAGCTCTCTGAAGAGTAATTTATCCAGTGCATGGTTACTTGTGCAGAAAGTCCACCGGGGTCTCAAATTATATTACAAAATTGATAAACAGAATGAACGAGCTGATTGGAATATTTGCTTAAAAGATAGCAGTAATTTCTAAAGGAAAGGGATATAATTCGAATTTTATAAAGCTTAATGAGCTTATAATGAACTTAAACATTTTTTTTTAATTCTGAAACATTGTGTATTAAGGGAGAAAGAATTCGAATTCTCCCAAAATCTGGCTAAATTAATTTCACCATTGAAAAGTTAACAGCATTAGATTATATTTTTAAGTCACAGAAACAACTTCATGGTTTTGGCAGAGAGTATGTTAAACTTCGCGCCCATTGGACGTACTTCTACCTCTTCAGTAACTTATTCATGCAAATTTTTAAAATTAAATAAAGGCTTTTTTATTCAAATATGTTGTTTAGGCATGCCTATCTTCTATGCTCCCTTTGATAAACAGAATGAACGAGCTGATTGGAATATTTGCTTAAAAGATAGCAGTAATTTCTAAAGGAAAGGGATATAATTCGAATTTTATAAAGCTTAATGAGCTTATAATGAACTTAAACATTTTTTTTTAATTCTGAAACATTGTGTATTAAGTGAGAAAGAATTCGAATTCTCCCAAAATCTGGCTAAATTAATTTCACCATTGAAAAGTTAACAGCATTAGATTATATTTTTAAGTCACAGAAACAACTTCATGGTTTTGGCAGAGAGTATGTTAAACTTCGCGCCCATTGGACGTACTTCTACCTCTTCAGTAACTTATTCATGCAAATTTTTAAAAATAAATAAAGGCTTTTTTATTCAAATATGTTGTTTAGGCATGCCTATCTTCTATGCTCCCAGTGTTAAGCCTTATCAAGGATTCCTGTAGGATTTGCTTACACGCAGTCAAAGTTCAAACATAGGCACCGTGAAAATGTCGCATCCCCTAATTTTACGCAATATTATCAATAACATTCAGTTTTTAATTGAGTTTATATTTTTAAAACTAACTAAACAAACAATTGTATATTTAATTTAAAAAAATACAAAATTCCTTCAGCACTAAAGAGGATAAAAAGGAATTCCAACAAATCCAGATATGCACTGTTTGGTTCATTAGCGCGTGCGTATAAGTCTGGGGTACCTTCACCGTGTTTTCCATAACCATACTGCAAGGGTAAAAGTATTAATTTATTTGCTGCAGTTCGTGTGTTACTCATAAACAGCGAATAATATTAAGATAAATTAACAATAACTTTGTAAAATAACACATATAAAATGACCAAAGGACAAGATGATATTTTCGGATGGTACAGCAGTTCTATTCTTCTTAGGCTCTAAAAAAAGTGCCAGCATCCATATGAACAGAAAGAGTCGAATTATCCTCTCCTTTATACTGTACTTTCTGCTCGTGTGGATGGTGGAATATTTTTACACCCGAAGAAAGGTGGATCTTTTGTACCACCCGAAACGACCATTTCCATGATAATTTAAGATGAAAATAATCATTTCCACCCGAAATGATCACTTATCATCTTGTCGCTAAGTATCGCTTTAAATGTGTTATATTACATAGATGTATTGATTTTACCTTTTAACTCGAGTTTTTGTTGAATGTTCTTCACAAGGTATGATATTTGAAATATGGAAAATATTTAGAAATAGCTGTGATTATCCCGTTCTTCCACTAATTCTCTTTAATAGTATTTCTTTGATTTCTTTTATCTACAGAGAACTAAGGAAATTTTCTTTTATTTTGTGAAAAATACTAGACGAATTTGACTTATCTTTAAAATGAATGGATAAGCTGTGTGTGTGTTAATTTGTGCTTTTAATAAACAAGAAGTATGCTGTTTAGAGAATTTTCAGGGTTTAGTTAGAAAGAACTTTGAAATTTAATTTTTTAGAATACCAGAATAAGAATCACTATTAGCATGAGGGATATCGCCGCAGAATCATCGCCCTCGTAAGGGTTTACTGATGCGACAGTAAAGCACAGATAACATGGAAAATTACGTTCTGGTGAGTATTTCTCGTTAAACGTTTATGAAAAGGACGTGAAATTATAATAAATAAAACAACATGGCAGGAGCACATGGTAGTTAGGTTGCTGTACACTCTTACCTTAAACGTTTCTGTTGGATTAAAAAGTCTTGAGTTTGTACAGCACTTAATTTAACTCTATACATGGCAAGATTTTTTTTCTCGGAAATTTTAATTAATTGTAATTAATTATTTGTGCTACTAGGTGTTCATTGGTGATGGAAATAATATCAAAAGAAACATCGATTTGTTAAATTTTATTCAGCGTATCACGTGAGTCACACTGCCAGACTTATAACAACTGCAGATTTTTAAAAAGTCCAACATCAAATCATACAATGTGCCAAGAATAGAGATAAAATAGCTATAAAAATTATGACACTCTTGTAAAAATAACAAAATGATTTTGTGAACAAAGAAAATAAAATCAACGGCGTTATAAGAAATCCTAAAATATGTGCTTATTCTTTAATTAAAAAATAACTTTACTTATTTTTAAAAGAATTCTGCTAAAAGTTTAAGGATGAAAACCTGACTCTAATTTACAAGCCTTACGGGATATAATTCTAACCTATTTTTTTTAATGTAAAGTAGATAGTCAGAATTGCGAAATTTACACTTTCAAGTTTAGTAAAAAAATGTTAGAAAAAATTAACTCTCATTGCCATTTCAATATAATTTGCAATTGCTAAAATCTGTCTCTTTTACTAAATTTTTCAATTATTTCATTTTAAATAACTAACTTTTTTAAGTTGATTCAAAACAAAAATTTATAAGAATATATAGTATGACTTGAGAATTTTAGTCATTAATATTTTTTATAATGCAAGATAAATACAAAAGGAAAGACAATTTGATAAAAATTTTCTTTTCTTTGTATATTACTAAAACGTAAAAGAAATCTAGATAATTTTCTAAAGGTGCCCATAATTTTGAAGAAAAAAGATATTTTAAAAGCATTTAAATGAAATTATGTGCTTGAAACGTGGCATTGTTTATTTAAGTGATTTTCGCTATGGACAACAAACTAAGTTATCAGTGGAATTATAAGGTTACATTCACCTAATTACCCTTGAATAAAAATTGGCAGCATAACATTATTAAATTCTCTAAGTGCACAATGAAAATAAACTCTTTAGAAAGTTTTATTTAAGGATAATTGTTTGCGATAATCCTATTTTATTGATTACAACACTTGAAGCGCATTCAGACTACCCACTCTGCTATTAGTTTGTCAAATAAGAGGAACAATTACTGTATAATCACCCAAACTTTAATTTACATTAATCAGAATTCCCAATTTAAATATTAATAAGGAAGCTCCATATGCGATACACTTTTATAAAGAATTCTCTGTGGGTATTTCGTCTAAAATTATATTTCCGTGAGAAAGTTCTTAACATGTGCAAGATGTTGTTTACTACATTTTTGAAACAGGAAATCCAGGGGAGAGGGAATTTATTTGGAAACAAGTTTAGAAAGATTTTATCATAAGTAGCGAGAACAATTTCGAATATTTGTACGAACTGTAGATAATCACATTCAGCTGTTTGATTATGGTCATAGATTTTAAAACAAATATTCTTTCTGGAAATAAGACTTGATTAAAGCCGCAAAAATGCAGGGTAGATTGTTTATTAGGGGAGCACTTAAGACCTGTTCATTTTCAGTTAATTACTTTTACAAGTATTTAAATATGAAATTAATTGTATGGGCGGATTTTAGGTATTACACTTTGATACAATGTCTCCCGAAATTATAAAGGGCATTTTGTCACTAACCGTAAAGGGTGTCTAGGCAAAAGTATCCCAAAGTAATGGCTTATTATGACAGAACTACCCATTAGATTCAGAAAAAAATAAAGAAATAAAAAGAACATCTCACCAAGTTTTTGTTTATGAATAGATTTCTATGTGTGCTCCTTTGGTAGAATGACAAACGTCTACAGTCCAGTTATCTCCAAGTGTATCGTATCATATCAGGAGATATTAGACTAACAGCCTGAATGATACGCTCCTTCAACGCATCCATGGTTGGAATGTTTTGTTGATACACAAAGTAGTTCATAAATCTCCAAGCAGGAAAGTCCAATGGAGTCAAATCCGGAGATCTGGATTTGGGGGGGGGGAGGCAATTGGTTACCCTCTTCCAATCCAACGCGCAGGAAATGTCATATTCAAAAAGTTGATAAAATTGTTGCGATAATGTCGCGGAGCGCCATCCTGTTGAAACAGGCAACCTGGTGGAATTTGTAGAACAACCACATTTTCCAGCATATCAAGATAAATGTCTCCCGCTCTATGAAGAAAAATGCGCCAATGATGCCACCTATGTGCAGTGCATTCGTAACCACACATCGGCTGAACGGTTCAGGCCAATAAATCTTGGAGGGGTTTGCAATCCATGGAGGAGCAGTTTATTACGTTCGAGTGGGTGGTTCAGTCATAATAATCCATTACTCTAGGATATTTTTAGCCAGGACTAGCTGTATTATAATTAAAATCTACGTACTAACAGTTAAATATACAGGAACTTTTATTTTGTAATTAAAAATATTGAAATTTATTTGACTCACGCGGAAGATTCTTTAAATTCAAAGGGAACCAAATGCAAAGTAACAAATTATTAGATTTTTCAAATTATCGCAATGATTTTTCAATCTAATCGGTTTTTATATCCAAATATCCATACTAGGGATTAAAAACAAAAACAAGAAACAACACACACACACACACAATAACAAAAAGAAAAAAGATAATTTTCCCACTCAACATTTTTAACATTTTTAAACAAACATGCTTTTCTAGAGCTTTTAAATTTTATTATCCAGAAACCTATTAATTAAGCAAAATTGAGCAAAATTCAATTTTTAACTTTGTGAATGGCAAAAGATTACAAACGTACATTCTGTTACCACAAAAAAAAAAGACAGATAAGATTAGCCTTTTAATATTGTTCTCGTGTCCATGAATAGACAATGGAACTATCCATGGGGTGCCATTGCCCCCGAGGATGTTGGATTTCTGCCTGTTGGTCCCTACTTTGCAACTAATTTCAGATGAGGGACCCACCACCACCTGAAATCGGCACCCCCAGAGGAATTGTTTGAAATGTTTATGCATATTATTTGACAGATAACAAGTATTATAAATTCCCATAACATTTAATTAAATAATATTGATCAAACTAGTAACTACACTTTGTTACCAGACGGTACATTTTACTTTATGGAGAAAAAAAATTATTATTTTACATACATTAATTCCTTGAATTTACATACATTGTACTCCTAAATACAATGTTTAATCAATTTATGAAACAAAGTATCAACAAAGCAGACGGTCAAGCAAATTCATTGCTTTTTCCCCATCCCAAAAGTGCTCAACGTGCTTAAAAAAGATTTCACTTCAAAAAGTTTTTTATAGAATGACCTTATACATAGTGTATACAGCCGCAGTTCTTGCTTAAAGTACATGAAGATAAGTGAAAAAAAACCTTATCTCCAAGGAAATATATTGCCCGTAAAACAACTGGAAACAGTAAGGGCATTCGGTGCCATTAAAATGAAAATAAATAAATAAATAAATAAATAAATAAATAACTGTTCATAGTGCCTTACTGGAGTTACACAAGGAGAGAGACAGCATGTCCAACCTCCTTTCCGGAAAACTTGGCAATGACCCGAATTTTTGTCTGTTATCCGACCTACCTTTCTACCTGAGTAAATGTTGGGACAACGTCAGAAACCAAAGTTGGCTAAACATATTACAGAAACTTTGTCTGAGGCGCTTCATATCACCTGAATACTTTTGTTTCTTGTTCATGACTTGGAAAATCAGCTGATGTGTGTTTCCTTAAGATGAAGTTAAATACTTTAACAACTAGGCCGATAAAATTGTTACTTTTTGTGTCCCCACAAGAAGATATTGGTTACCTAAACCGTTGGTGGTTTTAAAATAATGAGCATAGTTGGCATGATTTAGGACCCTTTAGATATCTTGAAACGTCTATAACAGGTGATCCGTAACGTAATCATCCTTACTGATAACTTACAGCGAATCATATCATTTATGCATTCCGACGGATTGAAAAGTTGCAACGTACATTAAAAAATTGTTTCCAAAAGGCTAGAATACTACTCTTCTGAGTTCAAACTCCTTCTCTGGCCATCAAAATTTTCCTGAATGAACATTGTTCAACATTCTGATAGAAACATCTTCATTTTGCTTTCATTTGAAATATCACACTGCACACTGCTCTGCAAGATTCATGGTAATGCTTTGCCTTCAGGATATTGAATGTATATAGTATATCTTGGGATATTAAAGTATTTCAAACCACACCGTGTTGCAGAAGTTTTAGATGTTCATACAAAATACACTATACCAGGTGGGCGTGCCAGTTAGTGTGGCACTTTAGTTTGTAACATTGCAACTGAACTATAAATAGTAAGTTTTTCAAATGTGCAGTCGAACCCGCTGGATGGAATATTAGTTAAGAATATCCAGCTTAATGTAATAAACTTTCAGTGTACCAAGCCACAGTAATTTGTCAATGTAATCTCGGATAATGGAATATTGCGCTTATTAGAATAATATTTTGCGGCAAAATGGCTATTCTATTAAGTGTTCTTGATATAATTGTTTATTTTTTTAAAGCCACCGAACAAGATATCCTTCAAAAATGTATAGTATTTTAATTACCAACTCTTAAATGCACAGTAACAGGGACGAAGCCTTGAAATAATTATATAAATGAATGAAATTTCTGCCCGACGAAAAAAATCTGAAAGCTCATGCTAATTAATGTGATACCTTCCTGCTGGGAGAAAACCCAAGGTCTAAGGTCTGCGGAGGATTGGAAGCCGACCCAAACGGGTTTACAGCATTGTTTGCCAATCTCCAACTGTAAAGCTACTCTCCGGCAAAACCACGTACAAGGATCAGGTCCGGCATCACTGCTGGTCACAGAACCTTTTTGCTTTCAAAGTACAGAAGGTTTACAAATATTTGTCAATTTACAAATTGCAGTTCAAGCTTTCGCTGCCTGAGCCGTTACAAGTATACATTTCAATGTGAAGTAAACACATTTTACAATTTTTATACATCTTTTTTTCAATAAAAATTTCTTTTGTTGTAACATTATTTATGAATACCTTGGCTAGAAAAAATAACAATATATATATGTATATTTTGTAATAAAATTAATCATATATATTCCAAAGTGGTGAAGGCAGTCAAACCCAGGCTAAGCAGCGCTGCTGAATGGAATAATATCCTGATATACCTCCCCCCAACTACTCCCGTGCTCATATTAAAAAATGCTTTCCTTTTTGCAGAAATACAGTCTAGCCTGCTTAATGGAACAGCTAATTTGCAGCGAAAATTTTTTCTAATGGATCTTCCAACTCTACGGATCACATTAACTAATTATTATGGCTTGGTTCATTGAAGTTCCCACCACGAACGAGTGGATAAGACACTGAACTGTAGCAAATGGCCGAAGTGTGAAAGTACCCCCTGCAAAAATATGCCCCTCGTGTGCACTTGTTATAACTCTAAACATTAGAAACTACTACATTGAAAATTATAACAATAAGAGTGTTATTCCTTTAACCGATATTCCATTAAACAGGTTTGACTGTAGTTTTATTTACATGTACATTCAATTCACTTTAAATATAGTCTGCATTGGTTATTCTTAGAATGCAATTCTGAAATTCTTCAACACGCGCAAATATGAATATACTTTATAACTATAAAACTGGCCATAGTGTTAGGTGATTGGGTTGCATCATGTTTCCTCCCCACAGAAAAAAAAATGAGAAAAAAATCCACGAATATAACTCAAGCCTTCAAGATTTTAGAAGGGAACCTTCAATCATAATATTCTTCCATTAACCAATTATGTTGATTCGTCATTTATAATTATGTTCCCTCGACAGAATCATTAGCTATTACGTTACTTTGTTTGCGGAATCTTTGAAGTATGAACTTCAAGGCTACGGAAATTAAGGATTTTTGAAAAATGTATTTTGGAGCAGACTTATGAATATTAAAGAATGAGTTTTAGCTGTTTTGACATAATTGCATCAAGCAAGAGGAATCTTCCAGTTAATAAAAGCTAGTTGTAAAAGTTTGATTAGCAACGTTGAAATGACGTTTTTGGGTGAAACGTTTGGGGCGAAAAGAAAAATGTGCGTGATGTCTTAAAATTTACTTAAAATAAAAAGAAATGGCAAAGAAAACATTAATCTTCATAAGTATTTTTTTTGGATTATAAAAATAAATAATTTGTATTATGTAACATATAAATTTGTGTCTTTTCTATAGACGATTTCTTCAAAATTTTGAAAATTTTTTGCGATTAAAAAAATCAATTGATCAGGTTAAATTGGGACTTCAATTTCAAAAGCGTTTCCTCAATTACAAGATGTACTGGTGGTTTTTAAATTTTTCTTCAGAACTCCTTTCTAGATAGTAATACAAAATATGTCTTCATTTTATGTTTTTTTTATTTTTTTTCATGTTTTCCGGAACAAATTGATTTTTTATATGATTTTAAACACAATTAAAACTGATTCCTATATTTTTAAAAGAAACACGTTTAAGAAAAGTCTTACAATTTGTGCACTTTAATGACTGTCTGAGAATCTATTATACATAATTTTTGGTCAAAACCATTGTTTTGAATTAATAAATTTGGCTACACTGCAAAACTGCAAAAATACGTAATTTCTGTTCGCATAACCCTTAAGCTATATTAGAAAAAACTTAGACACATGCGTGGAGAATACCAGACAGTTGATTAGGCCTCACAAATGTTCATAGCAGCATTATTGGTTCAATCTCTTCAGTGCGAATGTTACTTTCGATACAAAAAATTACGGACTAAGGGCGGGGCGTAAATGATTTACGAGGCTGTAGCTCAGACATTGGCACTCTTTTGGTCAATTTTAACCAGAAGTTTCTGCAATCAGTTAGCGATGCATTGTGTATGTGCGCAAACGCAGAAACTCCTAAGTGGATGGAAAAGATTGAAACGTTTCAGCAAGTGGTAGGGAGGACTCCATGGTACACAGAATATATGATTGGATCAAATTCCAGAAACAGGAACAAGAAGTTCAATATACAACATGACAGCGTAATTTTTCATTTTTAAACTCTACTACGTAAAATGACAGCTTTCGCGAATTTTACGATGTACATTTGAACCTCGTTAAAATAAAACTGAAAGGTATAAAAAAATCTTTTTGCTTTCGCTGAAATTCATGATTAAAGAACGGTTTTCATTCGTCTTAAGAGAAATTTCGTGTTAAGCGTTTTTGTCTTAACGAGGTTGGACTGTAGTACACATATGGCTTTTTCTGGATGTGTGGTATAATGATCAACAAATACCTTAGGGGCGTGTTTCTGATGAAAGTGTACGGAAGATTGATGACAAAAGATTTGCGCTTTGGTAATGCTCGATTTCATTTCTGTGGAAAACAAACCCAAATTTCGATCGTATCGATCTTTGTATATACTGATTTATTTCTTCAGAAATCGAAATAAAAGTGTCCGTGCAAAAAATAAACAAAAGTAGTGCATGCAAACTGATTTTTTATGGGGTTCGCGACCCAGTTTTGGCCCGCACGACATAGGCTGTGCATCCCTCTCTTGTGCAAAAGAACTTCATTCGATTAACTAGAAAGCATAATTACTTAAAAATACTAAAACAGCATCTTTAACAGAAGTTTATAACTGAACTAGTAACGCATCGTTGCACTAACATCCAATTTGAGAAATCAACTTTTTAAAATTCAAAATTTATTTATTTTGGATCTATATGCCTTTTTAAGAATGGCTCTTTAATTTCTCAGAAAGAGAAAAAAAAATTTTTTTTTCGTTGCGCTACAAGGAAAAAAAAATTATTTTCAAAAGTTTCTTCCATTCTAAATAGTATTAACTACATGACTTTATTTTAAGCATCTTTGCAATCCCCTCTTTTAAAAATATAAGATCATGCAAAATATTGTATTTATTGTTGAAAAAAAACTGTTTCGAATTCTAAGACTAGTAATTTAGGAGTAATCCTATTTACGAAATCTCTTATAATATTCTTTTCTAATTTTATTTTGATAATTATTTTCTTGCTCTGTATGCTTTATTTTATCTCAATAAGTTGCGCAATTTTATTGCATTCTTATGATTAATTTAGTAGTATTACTTTAATATTTTTATGTGCTCTAGAACGAGAAATAGAATATTAGTTTTGCATACATTTAGATCAGATTACTTTCTTTTACGCCGTTACTACATTATCTACGATATAAAATTGCATAATCTTTTGAAACTTATTTGTTTGTTGAATGTGCAATATGAGGGTTATAAAACTTAGAACGTATATAAATTTAAACCGATTACTTAGTTCAGCCAATCAAAATGAACTTATAAATATAGTAATTTAAAATTATTTTCTGGAGAGTTTAAAATGTTTTCTGATTTTTTATTTCAACGACCTTATATTCAATTTTTTCCATCCCAAAATGATTCCTTGATCCAATTAATAGACCAATCGACCGGAATTTTCTGTGGCCGTATATCTGAGTGAAAATGCTGTGTTTTAACTAACTAGCTCTTCTAAATTTATTATGAAGGAATAAAAACTATGATATGCTAGATTTAAAAAAAATTATCCCTGGGACCGAGACGTTACGAAACATTTACTGCAGTGATTGAGAATGAGCTAGCCTTTCTGGTCTGCCACAAGCATACTACTTCTAAACATTCTGCATTTTTTATTCGGTTAGATAATCTTAGATATACTTGTCCAAGCATTCCCCCACATTTCTCGTGTACCATGATGCAATGCATTTTGCTTAAGTCAACAAGTTATCTGTGGCGCCCCAGATTTTATTGTGGTCAATGCACCATTCTGCATGATCATGGACACGGGTTCGGCTTGCGCTTGATATTGAACTTTTTCGTCACTTTGTAAGGGGTTATGTTAGCCATCTACAAGATGCTTACATAATCAATGGCCAGAATTGCTTGTCTTAGTAGTGGCCAGTACATTTATGGCAAGTGTCCGCCATTTGAAAAAAAATAATTTCAAGGGCAAAAAATAAGAAAACTGCACAGTAAAAGAAATAAAATAATAACGTACTTAATGCACATTTTTACTTAAATTTTTATTTGCTTATTGAAACATTTTAAAATTTAATAAGCAACAATACTTTTTACGATTTAAGATAACTTTTGAACCAAAGATATCTTATGGCTTCATATGAATAGTAGACGATGAATTTTAGAGAGATCTATGTAGAGTCTGAAGGAGTGAAACGCAGGAGTGTGGCATTGCTAAAGGTGGATTCATACCTGCCGAGCCGCACTGCAACGATGCCGTACTGTTTCGCCGTTTTGGACCGTTGGCTGTCCGCGCGGCGAGCTTGCGGTGCCGCAAGTAAATGCACCAATGAATGGACGACATTTTTATTTGTTGTTCTTCGGCGTACTTCTCTTTCGTTTCATCTTTTGTGCTTTTAAAAGATTGTTTTATAATGGATAATCGATTAATGTTAAGGAGAAATCAACTTATTTTAACATATTTATCTTTAAAACAATCGAACATCAGCCATCGTTCTGTCAGAAGGCGTGTCACACACGTGCGTTCCGTCAACACTCAACAAAAATACTCTAGAAAAGCCCGTCTGTAATTGGCTGTAGCTTTACGGTCGCTGCGGAATATCTGTTCTTGCCAGATATTGCGCAAACCCTGGGCGCTCACCGCGCGCCCAGCAAACACACACAGGTTCTCTGAATGACTATTAACGTTCAGAAAACGTCTTCTGAACGTTTTCTGAACGTTACGGTACGGTGCGGTACGGCCAGTATGAATCCGGCTTAAGACTTTTTTCTGGCCACAATTGTCTCCGCATGCACTTAGGTAGAATTAATTTCGCTCCCGATACTCTTTGTCTTCTGTGTAATAGCCAAGATGAAATGAACATGCTTCACTTTACTACTTGCCCTGCTCTGCTTCCCGCACTTTTACGGGAGTGCTGATGATTTACAGATTCTAGATCTAGTTGATAGATTAACATTTTTTTTTTTTTTAACGGGTGGGCTATTGGCGATTAGACATAGTCCTCTAAAACTTTGTGACCATTTTATTATGGGGGCACACAGTAGCCGGCCTGTCTTACCCCCTATAAAGGGACGGACAGGCTAACACCCTCGGCCAAGCCCGGATTCGAACTTGGACCCAAAGCGTGATAGAATGGTGCTTAAGCCACTACACCGCATGGACAAAAGGTTAACTAATGCAATTTTAGTATCTTTTATCCTGTTATTTGCCAAGAATTTACCAAGACGTCCAATACCAAGTCCCCTTTCTTACACGTGTGTTGCTCGTGAAAAAAAAAAAAAAAAAAAAAAATGCCTCGAATATATGTAATAAATTTTATTTTATTGCCGAAGTTTGAAGTTAAGCTCTACTGTACAGCTCTAAACCTGCGAACGTCAGCCCCGAAGAAACTCCTGAGCACGGAGGTTTGTTGTTCCCTATAATGTACAGCAACACCGGAAGGATGATCAATTAGGGGTCAGCACCTCTCTCTCACTTACCCAGAAAGAGGACAATAGTACACAGCAGATTTAACGTGCCCGTTCGCAGTATATACAAAGTAGTCTTTATATATACATAGTGCCATATTTAAACACCCCTATGGTACATACATAGTGGAAATAGAATCCTAGCCTATTGGCCTAAAGTGCCCCATCTTGACAACTGGTATACCCCAACCCATGCATAATATATCAAAGAAAGTTTGTCCGCATTTATATAAATACTAGCCGCCTCCGGCGACCAGTTGGTTCGCCATCTTAATAAATCTTGTTCGGAGAGAATCCTGTTTCTCACTGGCTTCCTTGGCACTGAAATCTCTCGGATTCAGAATGGAATTTAAAATTAAGATGGTTACAAACAGGAGCGGCCCTAGGGTAAGTGTAGAGACCCCTGCTAACATAAAAAAAGACGCTTCCTTTTATGTTCTACTTAGTTTTTAAGTTAAAAATGACGCCCCTTCGAAGCCGGCGCCCCGACGCTATGCTTACCGTGTCGGGCCGCTCCTGCTTACAAAAATAAGATGGAGTTTAGTGATAAAAACATACAAAAAGGTATAAATTATTTTCGTCCTATATTAATTCTGAAGAGCTTCTGGATATATTGGCCTTTATGAAAAAACGGAAAGGAAAAAAAAAGTAAGGAAATCTGACACACTTTCAGATTTTAAAAAAGCACTAAAGCGCTATATATTAAAAGCGTATTATAATCCACGGTTCTTCCATTTTTTCTTTCCTTATTCCACTAAGTTGGAAAGTGCATCATTATTCATGAGTGTGATTACACAAAATTAAAATTGATATTTCTAACATCCTTTTTCTGGGTGTAATTCATTAGAAATAGATGGAGAAAAGCTGCGCAGAAAAATGCACAATTCCAACTGAATGAAAATTTCAAAAACTTATTCTCAGTGTATTCATAACCCAAAAGGCAGACGATTAAATTACGATAAATAGCGCCAAGCGTTAGAATCCTCCTCGAAATCGCACATAAACCATTTTATTTTTCGCCAAATTAAAAAGTTGCACATTTTAGTCTCGGAAAATTTACAAATCCTATTTTTCTTTTGAGTGTAAAACTTTTCATTCCTGCTCTGATTGCACATGCACACGATATTTTAATTAAAAAATAACCTTAGAAATTATCTAAACAAAAAAAAATCGTTATTCTTTTGTTTTTACTTCTAGAGTCTGAATCATTTAATAAACTTGCCAAATATGGCAACCTGGATACGCTTAATCTTCACTCTTTCCACTGCGGGGTTACAATTGCGAAATGGCAAGAGCAAAAATTTGCCTTTTGTGACACTTTTTTTATCGATATCTCCTAAAATAATTCGAATTTCGAAAAACTCGCTTCGAGGTATGTCGGGACCCGTCCTGGAGAATTTCCATACAAAATTTTGTAGATTTACGATCACCCGTCTGCGAGCTACGCGAGACACAGACAAACAAACAAACAAACTAACTAACGGACAGTTTACACATTGTTTTACTTATATAGATAGATTAAAATTTTACTATTATACATTTATATAAATACACTAGCTGAAGTACCCGTTCTTCGCACGGGAATGAATGGACTTTTTGATATTAATATTTGTTGTGATTACTATTTATTGTAATAAAGAGATATAGCAAAATGGATATCGCGTTATATTGTGTTCAATAATCATGCATACTGAATTTCAAGGCAATCGTTTTTACGGTGCAGAAGGCGATGCGGCGTAGCACAATCTAGTGGCGAGTTTTAGCAAAACGGATACGGCAAAAATATTCTTCGCATTCAGATATCGATGTATACGAATTTTCATGACGATCGGCTGAATAGTCTTGAAGTTCATGTGTTGACGCGACATCTAGTGTCAAGTATAGGAAAATGGATCGTGCCAAACGCTTCCCCGTGTTCAAATATCTATGTATACCTATTTTCGCACTCCAGGGCCATCTAGTGGTTAATTAAAGTAATGATTTGCTACAGCGCCGTCATGTGGCGAGTTATAGCAAAATGGATAAGGCCAAAATATTCTCATTGTTCAAATAGCTATGTATACTGATTTTCATAGCCACCGTTTGAATGGTCAAAAATTTGGCCTTACAGCGTCATCTAGTGGCGAGTTAAAATAATAATGCATTGCAGTGCCATCTAATTGTGAGTAACATCAAAAGTAACGCAGTTAGAATATATTCTTCGTTCTCAAATGTGTAAGTATAAAAAATTTTATGCCGATCGGTCGAACGGTATAGAAGTTGATGCGTTGCAGCGCTATTTAGCGGTAAGTTACAGCAAATGGATAGTGAAAAATATTCTCCGTGTTCTAATATTCGCGTGTACCAAATTTCATCGAAATTGGTTGGACGATATTCGCATAGCAAACGGCTAAACGGAATAGAATTCGACGTTCTGCTGCGCCACCTAGTGAAAAGTTAGAGGAAAACGGATAGCATAAAAATCTTCTCCATGATAAAAGACTTAGGTGAACCAAATTTCATGGTGATCGGTTAAACGGTGCTGGAGTTTTTCAACCTCCTACACACATACCAACATTCATTTTTATCTATAACCAGTCTTATTATACGTATATACCAGTCTCGAGTAAAATACAGTTTCAAATCTAAGCCTCGCCAAAGTGCCAGCATACGCCATTTTGCAAGAGTTTTTTCAGGGAATCATTCGAAGCATTGACTTAGCAGCAATCAAAATGGGAAATGGTTCGACCGCCAGGCATTCATTTGAAATCTGGAATCCCTTAATACAGCCGCATTTTTTAAATTATCAACTATAACATGTTTTATTCATCGTTACCTCGATGTACTAAATTCGAAGATTTCAATTTTCTGAAATTTGGCGGATTTCCCCCAAGTTAAATCAATGTACTCAATTGGCGAGAATTCTGAAGCTACATCGCTTGAAATGCCCTAATAACTGCATTATTTCTGCACGGATAGTTAAAATTTAATGCTGTATTCTAAGAAAACCTATACACTTGTTTTCAAAAATGCTATTCCCATAAGCTCTCAGTAAATTGCGCCAAAAAGCCTAAAACTGTGCAAACCGCTAGAACTCACTCTCTAAAAATCGGCTTATCAGGCATTTTTTTTTTCGCCAAACTAAAAAAAATTACATATTAGTCTCGGATATCTTCGATCCTCATTGTTTTGCGTATAAAACATTTCATTCCTGCTCTCATTTCTTATGGGCCCTCAATATTATAATTAAAAAAATAACCTAAAAAAATCATTATTATTCTTTTATTTTTACTTTAAGCATTTAAAACATTTTATTCGGCAAAATCGCCACACATGGCAACCAAGATGCTTATTTCTCACACTTTTTTCACTACAGGGGTTAATATAACGTAAAGCTTTCTGCGTGGAGAACATAAAAAATCTCTTAAATTCCGGGAACGGAAATTAAGAGAACCATTCAGGAGGAAAACGTTTTTAAGTGGAGTTTCAAAGTTTTAAAGTGGACTATCATTTATTCTATATTATTTTACATATCTGTGTAAAATTTTAGGCTGACAGGTCCATTTTTGTGGAATTGTATACTACCCAAATCAACAAATTGGCAAACTTAATTTTATTTTTATTTTTAAGATAACCTACGCTTGTTTTTAAAAATACCCTCTCATTAAATTGCGCCAAGCGCTAGAATCATAGAAAATCTGACACACTTTCAGATTTTTAAATACGCACTAAAGTGCTATATATAAAAAGAGTTATAATCCATGGGTCTTCCCTATTTTCATTCCTTCTTTCATTAAGTTGGAAAGTGTATCATTATTCATGAGTGTGATTAAACAAAATTAAAATTGATATTTCTAACATCCTTTTTTCTGGATGTAATACATTAGATGCAGAAAAGCTGCTCAGAAAAATGCACAATTCCAACTGAATGAAAATTTCAAAAACTTACACGCAGGTGTATTCATAACCCAAATAGCAGACGATTAAATTACAATAAATAGCGCCAAGCATTAGAATCCTCCTCAAAATCGCGAGAATGCTGTAGATCGCTTGAAATCCCTTAATAACTGCATTATTTTCGCATTGATCATTAAAATTTAACGCTGTATTCTAATAAAACCTTTGCACTTGTTTTCAAAAATCCGTTTCCTTAAGCTCTCTGTAAATTGCGCCAAGCTGGAAACTGTGCAAACCGCTAGAACTCACTTTCTCGGCATTTGAGCCATTTTATTTTTTCGCCAAACTAAAAAATTTTAACATATTAGCCTCGGAAATCTTCAATTCTTATTGTTTTGCGTATAAAACATTTCATTCCTGCTCCGATTTCCCATGAACACGATATTATAATTTAAAAAAATATAACCTTACGAATATAAACTAACAAAAAAATCATTATTATTCTTTTATTTTTACTTTGAGAATTTAAAACATCTCATTCGGCAAAATCGCCACACATGGCAACCACAATCCTTATTTCACACTTTTTTCACTACAGGGGTTACAATTACGGAAAGCTTTTTGCGTGGAGAACATAAAAAATCTCTTAAATTCCGGGAACGGGTGGACTTTCAAAGTTTTAAAGTGGACTATGATTTATTCTATATTATTTTACATATCTGTGCAAAATTTCAGGCTGATAGGTCCATTTTTGTGGATTTGTATACAACTCAAATCCACAAACAAACAAACAAATAAACAAACAAACAAACAGAATTTCATTTTTATTTATAAGAAGATAAATGTTTAAAAGGTAAACATTTTGTTTGTTCTGAGATGCATGGGGATGCACCTTCTGTTCTAGGCGCTGGTTTCATTGTTTAACCTGCGCCTCACTATCGGTGCAAGGGTCATTTTCTATGTATGAACACAGCTCTTGAGGCTCAGACTGCCTACTGAATTTGAGAATATGTGGTGTGTTACATCATGTGACATCCCATTTTATATGCGACGCTCGCATTAACTGATTGATTTCACCGAATATTTTTGACTGTCACGACTTCATGCCTTTCTTATTTGGCTTGTCCGATTGTAAGTCTCAGAACGATTTGACATTTAATATTACATTTTTTTTTGTGTGCGTGTGCGTTTGGTGAACACTACGCACTGAGATTTTAAACTGGCATCAATAAGTATTGAAGTAAAGTCGTACAGAAATTCACACTTGAGCAGTTCTTGAGCAGTGTGAAGAATCAGTACAAAAATTATGGAAATTTCACTGTGACAGTTCGAAAAGTCACCCTGATGATGTGAATTGACAAACAAGTTAGCGTGTTTTCACGTCATTAGATTTCTTTCTTTGGGGTTTACTGAAAAGGAAAAACCATTCCAGAGCTCAAAGGAGAAATAAGACACATCATTAACAAAATTCCGACTGAAAAAAATTTAATATTTAAAAAAAAATAAAAGTTTGAGCATTACCAAACAAAGTAACTATTTCTTAGATATTGCGTTCCAAACATAACCTCAATGTTTGTAATTTATATAAAATTAAAAATTTTCTAAATTTTTAAATAAATTAAATATTTTATTAATAAATTAACTCGAGAGATTGCTTTGAGACACATCGCACAATATACAACTATTTAATAAAGATCTTATATATCCCCCCCACAGTCAAAAAAAAAAAAAAATCCAATCATTATAGCTTTAAGGACACATGTAACATCTCGACGAGTAAAAACAGACAGTTTTTACAAAAGATTTAACATAATGTATTTTATTTAAAAATAGAGATAGAAATGAAATTTTTTGTACGCTTTATGTACTCACATTATAGTCTACCTATAAAATAAAAAATTATTTCCACTC
Organism: Cheiracanthium punctorium; assembly: GCA_038373885.1. NCBI lineage: Eukaryota > Metazoa > Arthropoda > Arachnida > Araneae > Cheiracanthiidae > Cheiracanthium > Cheiracanthium punctorium. The sequence continues at coordinate 919,396 of JAWZYV010002471.1, read as the reverse complement.
ATAAATTAGTTTTTAAGAACTGTTTAACCCTTTAAGGCGCAGTGGTCCCGCTCTGGGAACACCAAGCTCTGACGTTTTGACTGCTGCCAGTCACGAAGAATAGATTTGATTTCTATAAAAATAGTTGCGGGTGACATAGCTCCATGAGAATCCTTTACTTTTTAGCACGTCATATCCCGTAGAAAAATGGTCACGGTTATTTTTAACAGCACTGACATCTGCTGAAAAATGGAAGAACGCGAAAACAGCTGGACAGATTGCCCAATGCTGAAAAAAGGGCAGCCGTTGCCATCGCTCGACTTAACTACCAGCAAAATGGCGGACGATCGAAACGTTCATCGCGTGCCACAGATCTAGAGACCGTTTTTTGACGCAGCTGGCTGTGCCGGGCACAGCCAGCTGTCGTCAAAAAAGGGTCTCGAGATCTGTGGCACGCGATGAACGTTTCGATCGTCCGCCATTTTGCTGGTAGTTAAGTCGAGCGATGGCAACGGCTGCCCTTTTTTCAGCATTGGGAAAGGGTTGCGCCTCAAAGGGTTAATGAGAACGAAAATTTTTGAACAGTACGTCAGTTTGGTACACTTTTCTAAAAAACTACTGAGTTTATCACCCTAAAATTTAGTATAGCATCAGAAAACATACTATCTGAAAATAAAAAGTGATTTTCATTTCGGATAAAAAGAAATGAAGTTAGATATATTTTACTAAAAAACTTCAAACAATTAAACAAACAACATTTGTTTACAACAAACAACATTTTTTCACTGTTTTTCTTGGAGGGGAGGGGGTTATCCGGATTTTTCTATGATTTTTTCTTTTATTTTTTAAAATACATCGTTTCTACAAATGCCTATATTAATGCAGAAAAAAATGCACCCCTGACCTATAAATAAACAAATGAAGAGAAGGTTCCAGATGCAGCATAAAATAAACTGCAAAAGGGAATTCTACATTAATAAGGAAATGCTTAGAAACTAAAAGAATTGATATCTGAAACAGGAAGTCCCAAAACTGTTGCAGAAAGCCATAGATCGCATAAAAGCTATTTCACACTGAAGAAATAGAAAAATAATAACAATGAATGATAACATACTTTTCCTGGAATCCGGTACTCACACATCCGTTTCAGGAAATATAGAAAACAAAATACTATAAATAACAATATTTTTTTGTCGATGGAGTTAAAATTTTATCACAATGTTTTCACAATCTGGAATTTCGTGGCGTAAATTTGAAAGAAAAGAAATGTCGATCAATTTTATGTTTCGTCGTTTTGTTTTTGTTTTGTTTTAAAGTTTTTTTTCCCATTATGTACTCTCTGCAATTGAAAATAAATAAAAAGCAAAGTGACATCTTTTTTTCCCATTATTATTTCAGATTAACTCTGTTTCAAAGGATTAAATAACTGTTATAAAAATACAATTTTCCACAGCTGAAAGTTTTAGAATATATATATATATATATATATATACACAGAGAATTAGTTTCCACAGAACTTTCTAAAAAATGTTTTCTTTTATGTTTAGTAGGTAAAAGTTGGAACCTATTCTTAGTACATTTTTGTCAATTATCCTGAGCTTGCAGAAAACACAAATATGCAAAAAAGTCTTGTGTGTACCCCGAAAGACTTACTTGTACGTCTATTAAATCATAAATTAACGAGATCTTTTTCTTAGCATAGTATTTTTTCCTACATTATTTTGGCCATTTTTTCCTAGTTACATTATTCAACATATCTCTAATACATAAAGAATTAAAGCGTGGTACCTCCTTTTTGGGACATCCTGTAGAGAAGAGGGATGGAAGAAACATTCTAAAAATGTTCGAGACCCTTTCAAACAAAAATTTAATATTTGTGAACACAACACAAGAGGGATGACACTTAAGCAGAAAATTCCTAAGTGTCTTCTCAGCTTATAGAATACTTCCCCGCTTCTCAAGTCATTAATCTGAGTTTACTAACTTTGCTAACTGCTGGTGATATGCATGTAAATTAAAGAAATGATGTGTGGAGTAGTGTAATGAAATTCTCTAGCGTAAGTTAAAAACTTTGTATTTTGTAATTTATAACTGAAAACAATAAAAGTTTTATTTTGGAATGTTTGTTTGATTATTTTACTGTCAAATATTATGATATATGCACTTAAGGAGTCCATGGATTACCAATATAAGTAGAGGAGAGGAGGTTATTCTGGAATACCATTTACATTTCTAATTGCAACTTCATAGATTTTTAAATAAAATCGCCAAAAGCAGCATGAGTACATGCTATAATGAATCGTAATGAAATGTCAATTGCAAAGAAATAAACAATTTATTTTGTTGTTATAGAAAAGAATATTTAAAAAAAAGTTGCGAATGGAGTATAATATGGAATAGTCGGGTAATATGGAATAGATGGTTTAAACCGGTGAAAAGCAATTCATATTGCTTCATATAGTTATTTGTTACTATAAAACTAAATTTTTATGTTTTGTAGTTCAAATCATTATATTGGAGTCATTTCTGCTTCGAGTCGATTTATAAAAGTTTTAGATATAATCTTCTTTCTTTGCTCCGGTACAGTCATGGTGGTCACAGAGAACAGCTGGATCTTTGAATCCAAGCTTATCGTCGTTGATCTTTAGAGAATTTTTCGTGACAAAAGATGCATTCAGCATCTTTGCTTTCCGGTTCTTTAGTGAATGACATGAAATCCATTACAGTATTACCCAGTATTCCTTAATACCCGACACGCCATCTCGGAAAGCGAACCTTTAAAACTAATTGGCAAAACACTGTCATCTAAAAAATAACCACAGTACAACAAACTACCATTCTCTTGGTGTACATTATGCGTAACACCAATTTTCATGTCACGTGTTTACTAGTAAGTTAAAATGTTTGAAAACTTATCTACATAAAAACTCTTGAAAATCACAAAACATACTTTGTTCTGTAGCGAGTGGTACGGCAACAGAGAGCGGTCAACTCTTACTGCATTGTAAGACGGGAATCTTTCTTGAGTTGTTCATGGTATTCCCTTGTGGCAATAGCAACTAACAGAGCCAAGAACTCGGTATTCCATATTTCCCGACTATTCCATAATACCCTCTTCTCCTCTACTATTTTTGTGAAAACGGACACAAACAATTGTTACTGACATTTATCATATAAAAGTGTACTATGTTTTATTTTGGAGTGCAGAAGAAGTTACAGGAGCTTTATTTTGTCTTCCAGAATTAGTTACTGGTTTCAAAACAGTTTAAAAAACTGACTGCGTCATTCCATGCCAAGTGATCCAATGATTTTTATCTTACTATTTTCAATTGTTTTCATTTTAAGTATACATAAAGTAGAATAAAAGAGACTCTCAAATCAATATTTGTATTTTTTTCTCATTTTATTCTGGTATAACAAGAGCTTAAAAATCCAAAAAGTTTCAAATATTGCACTATGTAATATGTTTTATAATGCACTATGCCGCACATAAACCTTTATCAATCAACATGGAATTAAAATATTTAAAAAATAAAAGTATCATTTTATTCTAGAAATCACAAGCTTGAAAATGATATGTAACATGACAGCATTACTTTATGTTTTTGATAAATTAAAAAAAAAATAAATTTTAAAGTTTGATTAAAAACATTTAATATGAGAAAAATTGTACTAATTCCCTAGAAGTTTTATAAACTCACTGCGAAATTTCAACTTGGGATCTCAATGGAATCACGAACAACAACAAAAAAATACTATTTATGTGGTATATAGCCCTCCCCCCCCAAAAAAAAAAACAGCGTAACATCCATTCATTTTAAACAATGTTTTAAACCATAATAATAGTTTTAAACAAGATTTAATACTATGGAGTTTATTTTAACAAAAAAGTAAACACAAGTATAACAAAATTAAAGAAAAGCAATACTACTTACATAAAGCTGTCGTGGAAACTTTAAATTTTAGATCATTTACATATGATTTTATGCCGTAACTTTTGCAAATTTTTTAAAAGCATTTGTAGTAGCATACATTTCACTTTTTGTGGAAGTGCAGCAAGTTGCAATCCGTGGCTCAACCTTAGTTAAAATTTATTCTGATCATGTATAAATAAATGATATATAAATAAATGATTTAGCCGAGCCATTTGGGGATCAAAAAAATTGCAGTTACCTCTTCGTTTTGCATATCTGTTGAAAGAGCACACAAAGGTATGTTGAGGTAATAAATTCTCATGAATGAAAATATGCCTTTAGTGGATATAAAATTTGGAGGGATATATGAATGGAATGAAATTTTATTTAAAGTTCCGACGTAAGATTTGTAAGTATTTTCCTTTACGTTAATGTTGCTTTTGATGACTTTTTTTTAAACTATAAATGGATTACAAAAATATGCATAAAGTAATATTTTTTTTACGTTTATTTAAAATATCTAAAATGTTGTTCTGAGACACAAAATTAAAATTTATATGTTACTCAGTACTCTCAAATGTAAAGTATAATGCTCTTTTAGAAGATTTTACGTTCGATAAATGTGAATAGATTTATTTTAAAAGTTCGACTTTGCAAAAATAAATGTATTTTTATCTTTTGGTATATCCTGTATAAAAAATAAACAATTTTTTATAAGAAAATTGGAATTGAGATAGCAGAAAGCAAATATTATTTATGGAATCAAAGTATTACAATGCATGCGTAATTTAATAAAATTGAGATAAATAATTGGAAAAAATTCTTTTATTAAAGTATTTAATTAAAATTTATCATGCATAAAACTCAAAAAAGAAAAAATCAAAGTGCAAAGCTGTTCAGAAAAAAAATTAAATAAAGAAACATATCCTAAAGGAACACATTAATATTTATAGAGAAATTAGGCAAATTAAATTTAAGACCTTTCCCGCGTAAAAACGGAAGGAAATAAATTTATGGATAGGTAATATTTAATGATAATACTGACAGTTATCGTTTCGAAAAATTCACTAAAGGTACTGAAATGTGCATAAACAAGTTTAAAGAACATAATATGCATTTTATATATATGTTGAAATGCATTTAAGTTTGCTTACGACTTAATCTCTTATTAGACTAATGGAATAGATAAGTTGAACTGGTTTAATAGTATCTTTAGTGATGTTTTGATAAATATTCAATTATTCAATTTCATATTATATTGTAGTATATAAGGATAGTTAAAAGCAAGCTAAAATCAAGAAGAAAAATACAAAATTACTAGTATTGCATGAATGTATATCACTCTCTATATATTTGCTTGTGAAAAATACTTTTTAATGAAAAGTTATGGTTAAAACTTGATTTAAAAGTTTTGAATATTAGTTAAAACTAGAGTTCCAGCTTAATAAGTAGGTTTTAATTAATATTTGTGAATCAGTCATAAGTGTTGCTTAGAATCAGAACTAACGGAATATCTATCAGGAAACATAGGTAATTTAAAAAAGCATTGCTAAAGACATTTATAATTTGAATTGTACTAAGTTCTTTGTAGCCTAAGTAGTAGGCAGGGAATTAAAAACAAAATTCTTCAAAAGTAACAGCTATTGAAATAAACCGATATTATTGATTAATGACAATAAACAGAGATGCACTTTTACAACAAACGTCACCGTGCAAAAATATTTGTTCACTCCGAATTCAGGAACAGAACAAACGTCATGTGGTGGTGCAGATCGTTCCACCACGGAAGATTCATCGACGTGACATTGACTTCATTTGAAGCATAACTTTTGCTCATTAAAAAAGTATTGTTTTTAAATATCTTTGGAAAAGATTGTTTTTGAACTCCTCTCCTTATGCACGCGCTTTGAACAAATATTTCTACACTGTGACTGTATGTGTCAATAGTTTGCGACTGTATTATAGGGGGTCCCCCCCAAAAGTATTAGGACAAATCCTCTGAATGCCTAATTCGGGTCTTACTCCTATAATGATCAAGTTAGTCACATTTTTAAAATCGAAAGAATGCACTTTTCCTTTCACTCTCACATTTTTAAATTTTAGATTGCTTACCCGATGATGATTGAAACGATTATCTCACTCATACTTCCCCGTGTGCGAAACGGGTAAGACCACGGTATGTGACGTCATCAGTAGGCCTCCAAAAGTGACGTAATCACAGTTTTATTTGGATAAATTAAAACTATTTAAAATTGATGGTGAATTTACTAATGCAAACCACTATTTTAATGATTTGAGATAGAAAAATTAAATTTACGACAAAGCAAGATTTTAACTGTGACTGATTATGTAACGTAATAAGGAAATAAATCATAATGAATTGTTTTGTATCACAAAGGTACTTTAATTTTTATTCTTACCTTATTTTCGAATACTTGTAGCATTCACCAGAAAATTGAAATAGTTTTACTGTACGAAAATAAAACCGTGATGATGTCATTATTTGAAGGCCTACTGATGACGTCAAAACTAGATTTGTTTGGCTTTCTATATGTAGGAGGTGTTGGTCGAGCATATCCTTTCGTACGACTGACAAGAAAGGAGCCCAAATTGAAGGCGGCTGACTACTAGGCAGAACCCACACGCTGTCAGGCTGGGTGATCTAGAAGATAATGTGAATGAGAAATGTCGGCTCGTCACGCGATAAGCCAGAAACTTGGCTTTCAGAAATTGCTTACTGAGCGTGAGATTCCCTGAACAAATACACCCCATCCTGTGTTGCAATTAAAATGTTAGATCAATAGAGGCTTATCATTTAACAACTGCATATTGCTACCTTTTTAAGTAACTTGCGTTACAAATGTGTGATAAAAAAAACCCGATATCATCCTGGATATTTCTGTAGAAACACGTTTTTCTTTATAACTTTGCGAGTTCTTTAGCTTTAAAAAGGTGCACGACTTACGGATCATGCATATATACGTATATTATAACATTTTTAAAATGCACTAATCGTATTGAAAAGGGCATTGACAAAATTCCCATAGTTCAGTGGAATATTCACTAGAAATTTTAAACTAACAGTAAGGCGCTTAAAAACTTTTAAATCCAATAAAACCAATTTATCTCTCCTCACTTGGGCTGTCACTGCTTCTTTGCAGTGCTCTTCTTTGCAAATGCTTTATGCCTGCAATTTCAGTCATACATGCATCGTTTCAATGCCACTGATGGGTTTTCAAAGCGCTGATCAAGTTTCGTAGAAAAATATTTCGTTGACATTAAAAATTTCGAAATTTGCTATAACCGTAACTGGAGGACTCTATTGTTTGAAATAAGTCACCTGAATTGTGTAGTGGCTAGAGAAACATTCTACCACACAATGAGTCTGGGTTCGATTCCCGGGACCTTCCGGGAAAATTTCCTTAAGTGCTTGTGCTTTAGAAAGCAATATTTATCAATCTGGTATGAAAGAGGATCGATTTCGAAACATAAACACCTTGACTGCTGATTTTTATTCAGATTGTCGGTTATTTCAATCTGCTTCTAATGAAATGTGATAACGCAAACACACACACACACACATACATATACGTATAATATGCGAGAGAACATTTTATTTGGCATTTTAAATTTTATTTGCCAAAACAGTATCGATCAGAGCTTCTCGAGGGGTTTTAGAGCCGAGTCATATTGATTTATTGAATTAAACCATGCAAATGCCTGCCGAAAATTTCCCTATATTGGAATTACTCCGGCGTAAATGGTCTGGAATGCGCGATGCATTACTGCGATTTCGTCTTAATGGGAAGAGAATATGATGAAGTTCATATTTTCGATACTTTTATCGTCTCAACGAAATTGACTTTATCCCCGAGTCAAGATGAGGCACTGCGACTTAATTTGGGATCTTGGAATTACATTTCGATGAATGCGCTCAATTGACTCAGTCACGCATGTTTGCACTTTTTCTGGGTTGATTGAGATACAAGACTGATAAGTCCAAGCAAACGTATCGATTTAAAAATATTATCGAGGGCACATCTTAATGTTTTTTGTTTTTCCGAAAGAAAAAACAGCTGAACATAAGTGACTTTTTTGCTGTAATTCGTGTGTGGACAAATGATAAGTATCGGTCTTTGTATATAGTTATTTTTATGTCATTGTTTACAGTAAATTTCGAATTACAAAGCATCTACATATGAAAACAAAACAAATGGTTCGCAAGAATACGTGGCATTTTCATTTCATATTTGAATGCAAGAATATCGTAAAAGGCATAAATACAAATTTCGATTTATTTTTTACCGGCAGTTAAGAGGCCTCTTTAGTCGGCTTGCGGAGATTCAAGTCCCGATGCTTGAGAAAAGTGCCTTAACGCCTAATCATTTTTCTCAGAAAGTATTAGGTATTTTTAAATGAAATTTTCCTGTGTGAATCTGGAGAACTATTCGAAAGGATTGCGCGAATCAGATTTGAGTTAATTTAGCCGAAAGAGATTTTATTGCAATCTAGAATTCAGACTGCAATAAAATCTCTTTCGGCTAAATTAATTCAAATATGATTCGCGCAATCCTTGCGAATAGTTCTCAAGATTCACACAAGAAAATTTCATTTAAAAATACCTAATATTTTCTGAGAAAAATGATTAGGCGTTAAAGCACTTTTCTCCGTAGCAAAGCCTTGGGACTTGAATCTCCGCAAGCCGACTAGTCTTAGGGACCTTTAAAGTACTAAAAACGAACCATCGTATATTTTTTAAACTTTAGGCCTAAATTAATAAATTAATTGGCGAAGCTTACATTTCCCCCCAAGCGTCGTATAGCTTCATAGTATTTAAAGGTAATAATTATGATAATATCTATTTGCCACTGCAAAATGACTGGCTCATTGAAAGCATATGCAACTGACATTGGACTGAGATATGTTGCAAGATAAAGGACTGCGTAAGACTCATGGGGAAAACAGTAATTCCTGCGAGCAAAGCCAAAGAGAAGGATTGTAAAAAGCAAGTAAAAAAAATGAAGAAAAAAATACATGAAAACTTGAGAGGATTCAAGCAGATCATTTTGCTGTTCTTTTTTTTTAATGCACTAGAGTGCTATCTCGTTCATATGGGTTTTTTTCTGTCGACATCATTTTTGGAAATATCTTTGTGGACATACTTTTGGGAACCGTTTTGTGTCGACCGTTTATGTTGCATTTCTTAATAGGACTGCCAATAGCGCTTGGAGGGGGGGGGGGTAGATAATAAAATCTTGAAAGTCGCTAAAGTTTGCAATTTTAGATGATTATTGTCCAGTTTGGAGCCCCCCACCAAAAAAAAAAATGGAAGATATCGCCAAAGCCGAACCTAACTTGGGGATATCTTCCATATTTGGTGAGAAACTGGCAAACTCTACAGATTATTGCAAAGGAGAAGTATACTTAAAATATGCTTGACGAAGATTATAAAACTGTTTTAGTAGCCGATTTTGATATAGATTCCAATTCCAAAGAAGCGTTTTATGGAACAAGGAAGACAAATATTGTACACTCATGGATTATGACACACTTTTCTAAATAATATTTATAAAAATGGAGTATAGTTAAAATGTGCCTGACGAAGATTGTTAGAGAGTTTTAACAGACGATTTTAATGCAAATTAAAATTCTGAAAAGCCTTTTATGTAACAAGTAGGCAAACACCAGTGGCCATAACCACTGGTAAATAGGAAAGTGGTACCAGTGGCCATAAATTTTCACTTTTTAGCCTAAATATTACGCATTTTAACACAAAGTTATGTCTATAACCCCCCGCCCCCCTTGAAGGAAGTCTGCATACGCCACTGCACGATACATTCATGGATAATGATGCACATTCCAAGCAGTAGAGAAGAGAAGGTTATTATGGCATAGTCAGGAAATATGGCATACCGATTTTTCGGCTTTGATAGATGTCAAATGGGAATAGTACAGTGAACTACTATTGCCATATTGTAATGCAGTGAACTACTCCCGTATTATAAAGCAGTGAGAGTTGACCGTTTGCTGTTGTGTGCCACTCGCTACTGAACAAAGTGTGTTTAATGATTTTCAAGAATTTTTGCAAGTAAGTTTTCGAACATATTAACCTACTAGTATACTCGTGACTTGAACATTGATGTTACGCATAATATGTAGTAAAAAAACCCGTTAGATTGTTGTATTGTGGTTGTTTTTCAGCTGGCAGTGTTTTGCCCATCAGTGTTTTGCCAGCTGCGTCCAGAAAAGGTTCTCTAGATCTGTGGCACGCGATGAACGTTTCGATCGTCCGCCATCTTGCTGGTAGTTAAGTCGAGCGATGGTAACGGCATCCCTTTTTTCGGCATTAGGCAATCTATTCAGCTGCTCTCGCATTCTTCCATTTTTCGGCAGATGCCAGTGCTGTTAAAAAGAATCGTAACCATTTTTTTACGGGAAATGATGTGCTAAAAAGTAAAGGATTCTCGTGGAGCTATGTCACCCGCAACTATTTTTATAGAAATCAAATCTATTCTTCGTGACTGGCAACAGTCAAAACGTCAGAGTTCGGTGTTCACAGAGCGGGAACACTGTGCGTTAAAGGTTTATTTTTCTGGATAGCGTGTCGAGTATTATGAAATACTATGTAATATTGTAATGGATTTCCTGCCATCGACTAAAGAACCGGAAAACAAAAGAAAGTCAATGTATCTTCTGTAACGGAAAGTTCTCCAAAGATCTGCGAGGCGAATTTAGATTCAGTGCTTCAGCAGTTCTCTGTGGGCTGACCTTGACTGAATGGGATCAGAGAAAAAAGAATACATCTGCTACTTTTTTAAATAGACTCGAAGCAGAAATGACTTGAACATGTCCAATTTTAAAAAATATGGTTTTGTAGTTGAAAAAACTATGCTTTATGGAGTATGATTAATTTTTCAATAATTACCGGTTTATACGACCTATTCCATATTACCCGACTGTTTCATACTAACCTCCATTCGTAACTTTTTTAAAAACTAATTATTCTATAACAACATAATTAGTAGTGTTTTTTCTTTAGAAGTGGCATTTCATTACAATTAGTTATGGTATGCACTCATCAGTAACGGATTTAGGGGAGGGGCTAGGAGGCTTCAGCCCCCCCCTCCCAAAAGAGATTACTTAAGGGTAACATTCTGCTTCATTATTCACTTTGAATATGTAGAGTGATCTTTTTTAATCACTTAGCCCCTACCAAAAGTTTTTACATTGGTTTAGACTAAAATTTTGCTTTATTGCATATTTTGTTTGGGGGAAATAAGCTTTTTTTCAAAATTTAGCCCCTCCCAAAAGAGAATTTCTGGATCCGCCACTGGCACTCGTGATAATTTTGGGAACTTTGTTCAAAAACATGTAAAGTTATAGTTGGAAAGTTTATAGTATAAAAATGATTTTCTGTAATACCCTTCTATTCTCTATTTATAAAGGTGAAGTATAGTTAGAATATTCTAAGCGAAGATTGCAAATCAGTTTTGGTAGGCGAATTTAATATAAATTTCGATTGCAGAGAAGAGTTTTATGGAACAAGGAAAAAAAAATACGGAAAACTCAGGAGTAATGATATACTTCCCACTTTAATGGAATAAAGAAAACACATAGAAACGACCATGCATTATGATAAGCTTTTAATATATATAATGTATAAAATATAAAAGTGTTTAAGATTTTTTTTTCTTTCCAATGGTGGGCTCTATGCTGTTCAGGCATAAGGCTGAAGTATTTTCCACTGTATTATGGGGACACCCAATAGGTAGAACAACGTTGTGTCCTATGAAAGGGTTGGACAATTCAAAAAGCTGGGCATCATACTTATTTCAGGAATCGTTGAGAGCTTCGCGCTAAACGCATACGATCTGGGACGGCAGAATGGAAAAAAATATATCTCGCCATTCGCAATTCGAATATTTCGAACTATCACTGCAAGCGCAACTGAGTAAATTATTGTGATTAACTAACAAAATTTCGATTAATGGTATCAAGTTCTTTTCGATAAATTGAATTATTTCAACTACTAGATATTCCAATATTGTTAAAGTTTTTGAAATCACTCAATATGTATGGCGTAAAATAATTATATTACTAAAACGCTAACCAAAAATAGAAAAGTATCAATCACTGCACGAGAAAGTTTCGAGAATTTATTTGTTGAGCAAGATTTTAGAAAATCATTCATGTGGAATATTTCAGTTTTCGAAAATTTTAATTCTGTAAACCAAACTGAAAAGGTATTTTATTATTCAACGGCTCTTAAGCTTAATAAGTTTAATGAACTTTTAAATGCGTGTACCAGGCCCGTAGCCAGCTGATTCGACTAGAGGGGGCAGTGTCCCAGGATGCATATGGATTTTAAATTGTTTTCTCTCCCTACGCACACAGAAGTTGCAAGGCATCCCTTCTGAATTTGCACTTGAAGAGGGTGCACCAAGTATGGGTACAGAAAACAAGTTAATGTCATGATCTCTTCACGACTCCACACACGGATGACAAATCTTAGCAACACAACTAAATTTTTTTGTAAACATTTTAATAGAACAGTATAGCAAAACCTGAACGATTGGTGTATTACGTGTCTGAGTAGAAATCGTAAAAAACTAGGTTACATCATATCTCTTATAAGATAAGTACTAACTTTCCTATTTATTTAGAAATACAGTCTTTAATGTGCAGAAATATGACTTTTTACTGAATAGAGTATGTTTTCAGATGTGAATTACACTTGCTAAGTTTGTTATAATTCTCAGCGTGTTCCAGTAACATAACCTAAAGCGGGAAGCCATATTGCCCGGTTAAATGATCCCTCGACTGAAGAAACTCCAGGAGTGGGTCCCAGGCGTCATTCCCATTAAATTATTTAATTTATTTCTGCGTTTATTGTAGGCTATATTTTAAAAATTATAATTTTAAAATATTCCATTTTATTGTTTGTGACACTTTTTTAGTTTTAAACTTTCTATAAAATAAATCATACATACTGTGTGATGGTAAAATTTATTTTATTTCGTTATGTACAGTCATAATTACTTTTATATTTTTATTTTGCTGATAAAAAACAATTTAAAATTATTTTCAAATGAAGGATCATTTTTCAGAAATTTCTAAAGAATCATTCACTGGGTGTAAAATTAGAAACTTCTAATAGAGTTTCTAATTTTACACCCAGTGTTAACGCACGTTAGAACGTTACGTTAGAAACGTTACGTTTCTACCGCACGTTAGAAACTTCCCGAACGTTAGAAACATCTTAAAAATTCTATTTTTTTTTCATTAGCCGTTGTGCCTTTAAAATATTATTAAAATATGCTTATGATGCAAAATATTCTGTAAAATATAATAGCAAAGGGAGAAAGTGTCTTTCAAACATTTATGTTATTTTATATGTTATGTTATTTTATAAGTTTTAATCTTAAGGGGATCATTTTGAGCCACCTTCCCCTACTTCAGATTTTGTTTATTTGAGTTTTAATCAACAAGTTTTCGTTATATAATTGTATTTTCTCAAATTGCTACATCTTTTTATACTTATCTCTTAATATTTATACTTATCTCTTAATACTCATTTATTTTTTGCCCGTAGTATGATGGGTATAAGAATTTTAAATATGCATAAATATTTTGTGCATTTGCATTCTAAGAATTTGTATTTCACACTTTAAAAACCATTGCCATTCATTCTAGAGTTACAACACGTAATAAAAATCAAACGCATGAATTCTATCAAAATACCAGTAATCTGAAACTAAACATTTCATAAATTAGTTCAGAATATGCATCAAACTTGATTCATAAATGAGCTGGGATTTAAATCATGATTTTTTTTTAAACAGGGCAGGACGGACTTGGCCCTTGCTGATTTCAAGTAAAGGTGCAGTTAACGTAAAAAAAGATATGTACCGAGAGGGATTCAAAAGGCCTGGACCCATCGCCGAATCTTTTTTTCTGTCTACACGACTGGTGTATACTTTTATGTGTACTGCACTCAGAATGTATCATGCTTAAGTAGACGCTGATGACCAAGGTTAGGTTCCTTGCCTGAAGCTTAAAGAAATGTTCCAGCTCATTTGAAGTATTCTCATAACGGCAATTATGTTCAAAATTTAAAATTTTAAGCATCGATTTTTATGAAACATAAACTCCAGAAATACCTGTTCTATGTCCTTTAAAATGAATTAGAAGTAAGTACACATCAGTATTTCTCGAGATTTTACTAATTTTCACCGGCACAAATGTTCTTACAGATTATATGAGAACTACAAAAATGCTCGGTTCTTTTTCCAGGTCAGCTTTTCGTTGCACGGGTTCTAATTGATTTTTATTTTTTTAAGGACACATATTCTGTTATCTAATTAGAGGAAATAATGTCATCTTGATATTTCTAACGAAGAAAGCGAAGGAGAACGAGAAAGAAGAGCTCGAGGAAAACGAACGAGCACATTTTAATTAAATGGATTACTTCTTGAATTAAAAGAGTGGAAGACACGCATCAACTGTGGGATGAAGTAGTAATGAAAGCAGTCGATATCAAGAAACAGTTAATTTATTTTTGACGAATTCTGTATGAGTACATTTTTCATGAGAGATTGAAATTTTTGTTTGATTTTGTGATGAATGCACAGTTGTTATTAGCTTTCACCCCTTTTTTTATCTGTTTGAAAACTTACAACGGTGTTTCAAGTTAGAACGTTGCGATTAGTACATTCTTCAGAAAAAAATATTGTAGAATTAGAGGAAAACAGTGTTTTTATAAGATTAAAAAAAACATGTACTATGAAAATACATTGCAGTAATCTACTCTCGTATATTTTGTTTTAAAAGAATATTTGATTAATTTGTTGTATAGTTAATACACATTTGTTAAATAGTTAAGGAGAGTGTAATTAGTATGAGTGTTCACATGTGAGTTATGAAAAGAAAACTAAATCGTAATTGTATAATAGAAGTATTAAAATTCATTGACTATAACGCAATAAATATTCAGATGCATAATATACGTTTAGACAAAGTTTTAAATGATAAAAGATTTTACAAAACGATTTTCGGTATTAACCTATTGTTTCAGCGTTATTTGATGCACTCAAATTCCACAATATTCCTCCGAACTCCTAATGAATCATCATTCACCGTCTCTATTAAGTATTTGCCTGCAATACATACTTTTGAATTAATTGGATATAATCTTGTAACTGAAGTTAAATTTCAGCGACACACAGTGATGTCAAATATACTACGTCACGAGGTTCGTCGCATAAATTATTGAAATGAAACAAAGCTTTTGAACATAGTAGAAGTTATCATGCCTTGCTGTCAAGTACTTTGTTAAACCTGTTTCAACAATGCACAAAGTAGCTCAAGCAAAGCTGACAGCGGGGAGTGACGATTACATTTGTGACGATGTATATTGTTGGGAGCATGTAAATTGTCCGTGAGCCACACTAAAGTAGGGGATATAAGATCACGTATCTAAATATATAATTCCTATTAAGTTGAATTTGATAAATTATATCTTCATGATAGTTAAACAAATGCTAATCAATCCACAAGAGCGATGTTTGTCTTGTCTAGGTGATACTTAAAGACGTTATGGTCTGTATTTTCACAACGCTAATTTATTCTTAAGCGATAACATCTGACAGTTTTAACACACTTTTATGAACTTCCAAATGAAATATTAGCCTATCCCTCGAACAACATAGGAATGCTTCAAATTATTACAAATAGTGAATGGAAGTGGAGTCAACAGAGTTATATATACATATTCATAAAAGTAATCGCACAGAATTAGTAAATACTGTTTTTTTTTCTGCCGTATTGATCCATTGAACATTTTCGTTAATACATTTTTCCCAGAAATAATGCATATTATGCCAATAACGCAAAGCTGTTACACAGTTCCAAATTTCTAGCTTTTCTAACTCAAGTTCCATTGCCATTGCCTGGAGAAACATATCAATAAGTCGCTTTTTTGGGGAGATATGCATGTGTGCTTTAGGCAGTTTTTCTGAAGTTCTGGTACAATGAAATATTTTCAATGCTGAGATTTGATAAAAAATATAAATTTAGTTAACTGATTAGATAGAATTAACTTGCAGCAATTTGCTTTTCATGGGAACTATCCTTACCATTTTTATTGAGATAAATTAAAAGTAGGGTGCATTATACTGTTGCGGAATTACTCTGCTACTCCTGGGGTTCGTCGTTCTAAAGTCCAGTTGGTGTAAAAAGTTCAAGTAAAAAGTCACTTGTCAGGATGGAACACAAACTTTATTTCTTCTAGAACTTCGTAGAACAATCAGCTGCACACAATTCACAAGCACAATCTAGCAGTAACGTGCTTTTAACAATCCGCTTGGATCAGAAGCTCTCACAAATGCTGTATTTCTCACACAAAATAAGTCACTTTTACAGGCTAAAATTCCGTGGAAATATTCAAGGAAGAATTTACACACAGCACTTTAAAAACAGCTTCACAAAGCAAGCTAAAACACAGCTTCTATAGCACTATCAGTTCACACAAAACAAGCGTACTGAGAGCTCTTCACACATTGAATGTTCAACTCGCAACTGACTGACTTCGGGGCGATGCCCGCTTCTATAAATAGCCGACGCAGGAGGTACAAGAGGTTTCCAGAAAAGTCAATTTCTCGAGGGTTCCACATAAAGCGTGAATCTTGACCACGTCATAGAAGAGAAATGCCAGGCTATTATGCGTTTTTAATGCAGGAAAAACAACTTCCAGGCCCCATTGGGAAAATCGCGCCAAATGACCAAAAATGAACATTCAATGTGTGAAGAGCTCTCAGTACGCTTGTTTTGTGTGAACTGATAGTGCTATAGAAGCTGTGTTTTAGCTTGCTTTGTGAAGCTGTTTTTAAAGTGCTGTGTGTAAATTCTTCATTGCTGTGTCTTAAGGGATAGTGTACTATATCCCTTAAATATTTCCACGGAATTTTAGCCTGTAAAAGTGACTTATTTTGTGTGAGAAATACAGCATTTGTGAGAGCTTCTGATCCAAGCGGATTGTTAAAAGCACGTTACTGCTAGATTGTGCTTGTGAATTGTGTGCAGCTGATTGTTCTACGAAGTTCTAGAAGAAATAAAGTTTGTGTTCCATCCTGACAAGTGACTTTTTACTTGAACTTTTTACACCAACTGGACTTTAGAACGACGAACCCCAGGAGTAGCAGAGTAATTCCGCAACATTTGGTGTCAGAATCGGGGTTCTAAAGAAAGACTTTAATTTTCCAGTATATGGTTTTGACTAGACAAAAAATGGAAGAACAACTTCAAAAGCTCATGAATATGATGCAAGAAATGAAATCCGGACAAGATTAGATAAAAAAGGAGATGAAAGCCGGATAAGACGAGATGAAAGCCCGACAAGACGAGATGAAAGCCGCACAAGAACAGATGAAGGCCGATTTAGAAAAGAAAATTGTAGCCGAATTGGTCGGACTAGAGAAGAAAGTGGAAGATGGACAAAGAAAAATAGAAACCGGATTAGATGAGTTAAAAACCGCTCACGAAGAGATGAAAACCGGGTTAGAGGAAGTAGAGAAAAGAGTATCACTCCTGGAAGAAAGTCAAGCGAGATGCGAGGAAAGGATTGAGGAAAAGATCGATCACAAGCTAGAAGAAAAACTGGACAGTTTAGTAAAGCTGGGAAAGGTACCAGAAAACATCAGGTTGTCGTCACGCCACCCAGCAGTGAAACTAACGCCTTATGACGGAAAGACTCCCTGGGAGGCTTACAAGACCCAATTTTCAATCGTCGCCAGAGCGAATGGTTGGAGCGAGTCCGCGAAAGCTAATCAACTGGCCGCTTCCCTTAGCGGCGATGCAATTAATGTATTGCAAACTATCGGAGCGACGAAGATAGGAGATTTTGACGCCCTTGCCAGTGCCTTGGAGATGAAATTCGGAGAGAAGTTCCAGAAAGAATATAGTAGAATCCAACTTAAGTCAAGGATGCAGAGATCTGGCGAGACCCTTCAAGAGCTGGCTTCGGACATAGATAGGCTGTGTCATCTAGCCTATGGCAGTTATCCAGATAATGTTCGAGAAGAAGTTGCAGTGCAACATTTTATTGAAGGCCTCTTGGACTCTGAAATTCAGAAAGCATTGATCTTGGCGGATTATAAAGATCTCAGGTCAGCCCTCGTATTCGCCATGAAGCTAGAGGCAGCTCAGCTGGCCGTAAGAAAAGAGCGGCATAATGTTAGAGCTGTGTCATTCCAGGAGCCTACGGATGGAGAAATGGAGAGATTAGAGAATAAATTAAAGACCCTGGAAAACCTTGTGGAACGACAAGAACGGTCAGAGCCAAGAAAAGTGAAATGTTGGAGGTGCAACAGCGAGGGGCATTTACGAAAATACTGCGACGCACAAAAGAACTCTCGTCGTAAAGATGGCAGTTATCAATGCACCAGAGAAGCCCATGAAGGAAGACAGAAAAGAGACGACTTTCAGGAACAGATGCTGAGGGATATTCAAAAGCCCCGTTTGAAAGTCTTACAGATTTCATCAGTGAATGGCGGCAGTGATGGACTATTCGTACTGGGATACGTTAATGGTTCCCCATGTCACATGGTGATTGATACTGGAGCGAACGTAACCATCATAAGGACGGATCTGGCCAAGAAATTGAACTTGAAGATTATCTGGACTCCGCCCTCGCTGACCCTCCAGACTGTGACAGGTGACAAGATCGAAGTGGGCGGAAAAGCGCAAGTAGAAATCACGTTTGGAAATGCCAGATACGACCATGTGGTATATGTCGCCAATATTACAGACTCTTTTATTCTCGGACTGGACTTTTTAAAATCACACAAATTTAATTTGGACTTTAAGAATAATGAGCTCCGTTCAGATTCAGAAGAAATAGCTGCGTTCGATATTAGAAATGAAACTGTTTTGCCTGTTCAGCAAATAATAGCCCAGACTGATATCACTCTACCTCCCAGAACTGATTCCATAATTTCTGGAACAGTAAAAGAAAGCAATAAATTCCGTTTTGGATTAATCGAACACCCAAGCAATAGTGATTCCGTCAGAGGAGTGCTTGTGGGAGCAACACTTGTGGACTTGTCGAGAACAGAAATTCCAGTTAGAGTAGTAAATGTGACGGACGAGTCGAAGGTGTTAAAGAAAAATGAAGTGTTGGCAACATGCACTCCTGTTACCTGCATTAATAAGAACATCAACCAAACGACAGCTAAATCTTCCGAGTGCCTGACGAAGGAATTATTACAAGACGTGGAGTTAACGGCAGAACAGAGAAGCGCTGCAGAGAAAGTAATAGCTGAATTTGAAGACCTCTTCTCTCGTACTTCCGGTGACTTTGGCCGTACGAGGTTAACGCAACATAGAATAGACACAAGCAGCCATTCTCCCATCAAGCAACATCCTAGGCGGCTGCCGTTTGCTAAGCAAGAAGAGGTGAGCAGACTTTTAGAGGAGATGCAGCGTGATGACGTCATCGAGCCATCGACTAGTCCGTGGGCCTCGCCGATTGTTTTCGTCCGAAAGAAAGATGGTTCCACCCGGTTCTGCGTTGACTATAGACGTCTGAATGACATTACCAAGAAAGACAGCTACCCTCTTCCCAGGATAGACGACACATTGGACACTTTATCGGGAAACGAATGGTTCTCCACTCTGGATCTCAAGAGTGGGTACTGGCAAGTAGAAATCGATCCCGATGACCGTGAAAAGACTGCGTTCACCACGGGACAAGGATTGTGGCAGTTCAAAGTTATGTCTTTTGGACTCTGCAACGCACCTGCTACATTCGAGCGACTAATGGAGACAGTGTTGAGAGGACTTTCCTACGAAGCATGTCTCGTTTATTTGGACGATATCATCATCGTCGGAAGGACTTTCGAAGAGCATCTAGAGAACATCCGAAAGGTGCTGCAGAAATTAAAGGAGGAGAACTTGAAACTGAGTCCATCGAAGTGCAATTTGTTTCGTCGGGAAGTACGTTACCTATGGCACATAATATCCGCCCACGGAGTCCGAATAGATCCCGAAAAGACGTCCGCAGTCCAGAACTGGAGTCGTCCCGAGAATATCCAGAACTTAAGAAGTTTTCTCGGTCTGTGTACTTACTATCGAAAATTCGTGAAGGGCTTTTCTCAAATTGCAAGACCTCTTCACAAATTGACCGAGACTGGACAGAAATTTCTATGGACTGAGGAATGTGAGGACGCATTCAACGAACTGAAGACGGCTTTAACATCTTCGCCGATCTTGACGTATCCTCACCCTGACAAGCCATTTATCCTGGACACAGACGCAAGTAAGGAGAGCGTCGGAGCAGTTTTGTCCCAGGAGATAGATGGCCAAGAACACGTCATTGCTTACTGGAACAAATGCCTTTCAAAGGCAGAACGTAACTATTGTGTTACGAGAAAGGAACTCCTTGCTATCATTAAGGCCGTGGAGCAATTCCATCATTACCTGTACGGCCGAAAGTCTGCTCCGAACGGACCATGCCTCTTTAACCTGGCTTCTAAATTTCAAGAATCCGGAGGGCCAAATAGCCAGGTGGATACAGCGATTACAAGAATATGACATCGAGATACGTCATCGGAAAGGGTCATCTCATGGAAATGCAGATGCTTTGTCGAGAAGGCCCTGCATAGACAGTTGTCGCTATTGCTCCAGGGCAGAGAAAAATTACCATCTGAAACATCCCGTTGTCCGCCAAGTTACATCATCGACACCATCCCAAGATCCCTGGAGTGACGAAAATGTTCGGGCGGACCAATTAACAGACAGCGACATCAAACCTATTGTGGAATTTATGGAAAAATCCAGCGCTAAGCCCAGTTGGCAAGAAATATCATCTTACAGTCCGGCAACAAATCAGTACTGGGCTTTATGGGATTCTCTTCGCCTGAGGAATGGAGTCCTGTATCGTAAATGGGAGTCGGACGACGGCAAGATGCTCCGATGGCAGTTAGTACTCCCTCGTTCGAGGATTCCGAAGGTTCTAGAAGAACTTCATAATGGCTTAACTGGAGGCCATTTTGGCGTAATGAAGACCCTGCAGAAAGTTCGCGAGCGCTTCTACTGGGTTAGGGCTCGAGGCGACGTCGAAAAGTGGTGTCAAGCTTGTGACGCCTGTTCCGCCCGTAAAGGCCCGAAGAAACGAAGCCGTGGAAGACTACATCGTTATAATGTAGGAGCGCCTTTTGAGAGGATTGCCCTCGACATCCTGGGACCTCTACCGCGAACTTCGGATGGCAACAAATACATCCTAGTTGTCATTGACTACTTTTCTAAATGGCCCGAAGCGTTTCCTATTCCCGATCAAGAAGCTACGACCGTAGCAGAGGTACTGGTGCAAGAATGGATTTCCAGATATGGAACCCCTCTGCAACTGCATTCCGACCAAGGAACGAACTTTACCTCTGCAGTCTTTAAAGGACTATGCCAACTTCTCGGAATGGACAAAACCCAGACTACGCCTTTACACCCACAATCCGACGGCATGGTGGAGAGGTTCAATCGTACAATTTTGAACAACCTCTCGCTCCTGGTATCTAGGAATCAAGAGGACTGGGACAAGAAACTCCCCCTGTTCCTGCTGGCCTATAGGAGTGCCGTCCATGAGACTACCGGCTTCACACCTTCCCAGATGCTGTTCGGCAGAGATCTTCGTCTTCCCGCCGATCTAGTGTTCGGCCGCCCTCCAGATGCGCCTTCCTCGCCAGAGGAGTACGTGGAAAACCTTCGGGCACGGTTTGAAGATGTGCATCATTTTGCTCGGGAGCGGATCAACCTGAACACGGAAAAGATGAAGACTCGCTACGACACGAAAGCTACGGGACACGAGTTCAACGTAGGTGACAAAGTTTGGCTATGGAATCCTACTCGACGGAAGGGCCTGTCTCCCAAGCTGCAATCGCCGTGGGACGGTCCTTACACAGTTCTAAACCGGCTGAATGACGTCATCGTACGGATTCGTAAGTCACCGAACTCGAAGCCAAGAGTTGTACATTACGATCGGCTAGCCATCTGCCGCGGTTGTAATTAGCTCAGACCATGCTCACTATGGCGTAATTCCTCTTTTCTTTCATTCCTTTCCTGTCTTTCTCTTCTCTTCCTCTTTCTTCAACTCTCTTTCTCTCACTACTTACGCCATGTTTAGTGTACATATTTGTAATATATTGGTTTTTATTAATGTGTATTTGTTTATTACATTGATTACTTATTAGTGTAATTGTTTATTTTGTATATTATTTATTTATTAGAGTGCATTTGCTTACTGTGTTTATTGATTATTTGCTTAAATTATGTTGTTAAGATTTGGTTAAAGGTTGGACACTGTATATTTGTGTGACCTCCTAACCGGGGATTGTATTGCCCGGGACGTGCAGTCCTTGGGAAGGGGGCAATGTTACGAATTTTAGGGGCAACCCGCTGCTCTGGGGCTTGGAATGGTTTAAAATTCGTGTTCTACGCTTCAAATAGATAAATTTTGCTTTTTGTTGCATCAAAATCGGCCAATTAGAACCGGAGATACGGAGGTTTCGCTTTCCCATATGTTTTTCTATGGGCTTCTAGAAATCTCGAGAAATATTAGTCCTAGAGCTTAGATCTCTTCACTTTTGAGGACTTATTTTTTGCGCCAAATTTGGCGATATTTCCCCAAAAGTCGCCAAGTATGGGATGCCCATATGTTTTTCTATGGGCTTCTAGAAATCTCGAGAAATATTAGTCCTAGAGCTTAGATCTCTTCACTTTTGAGGACTTATTTTTGGCGCCAAATTTGGCGATATTTCCCCAAAAGTCGCCAAGTATGGGAAAGCGAAACCTCCGTATCTCCGGTTCTAATTGGCCGATTTTGATGCAACAAAAAGCAAAATTTATCTATTTGAAGCGTAGAACACGAATTTTAAACCATTCCAAGCCCCAGAGCAGCGGGTTGCCCCGAAAATTCGTAACAATACTTTCTCTTTCTTAAATCGAAAACCCACATGTTCATACATTTTGAATTTATAACCACAAATGTAACCAATTGAATAAAAGGTTATATACAGAAAAAAGCTTTGGGGCAAGCATGGGGAACCAGTGATCAAAGGTTCCCCATGATTCATCTTTATCTAAAACTTCTGCTTACTGTTAAACGAGATTATGCCATCATTACGTGGAATTCTCTCTTTTTTTTTAGTCTCGAAAGATGTTACATTAGAAGTAGTAAAATAACTGTCTATGAATGAAGTTAAATAAATGCCAAGTAATATGCTCTTTATGTTATTCTCGGATTACAGAAAATACTTTTATAGTCAAGTTATTAATGAGCTGTTTTCCCCGTGAAAAGCTTGCAAAAATTGCTCTCGGGTGAATTTACGCATTATTACTATGAGTGCGTTGGGCATGGTCTAAAACATTTTTTCATCCAGACCTTTATCCTTTATAGATTAAGCGCTAAGAAAGAAAAACCTTTAAACGTTAAAAATAAACTTTTTTTTAAAAAAATGAGAGATATAGATAGAATAAAAATTAATTTTACATACAGTGTTATATGTGATATTAGCATAAGTGTTAATTTATCACTAATAGTAAAATCTGGAAAGTATATTTTTGGTGGTTTAATTTTTATACCATGCTTAAGGATAATTTTCTATGCCTAAATATATGACTTTTACATCTATTAGTTAGCTATTACATAGCCAATATGTTAAATTTGAAATGCTGAAACGTTGTAAGGAAAGGAAAACGAATGCGACCAAAGCATAGAATCAACCGCAAGCACAGAAGAAGAATCTTGCCGTTGCTTCTTTGAAACAATGAGAGGGAGCAGGTTACGGCTTTGTCGGCACTGTAAATAAAAATATTTTATTTTGATATAATTATAATTTGAATATATAGAAAAACTTAAATATTTTATTGAATTTTTTGCAATTGTACAGCACATGCGCCCACAGATTGATATTATAAGTTTAGTAATTGTATTTATTAGCACCAGAGTGCTATTAATTTCAACCTTGCTTTTTGTGTAGACACGATTTTGGTACAATTTTCGCGTCGAGTCACTTTTGAAATGTGTTTGCCAGATAACGTGGAGGGGGGGGGGCGTTAATAAAATGTTGAAAGTCGCACAAGGTTTGCAATTTTTGATAAATGATCGCTAAACTGGGTGCCAAAATGCGACAATTTATTATAAATATATTTTGAGTATAGTTAGAAAACGCCTGGCGAATATTGTAAAATAGTTTTAGTAGGCGATTTAAATATAGATTTTAATTCCGAAGAAGTGTTTTATAGAATAGTGAAAACAAATACGGTACACATCATAGATTATGATACACTTTCCAAATGGTATTTATAAAGGTGAAGTGTAGTTTGACTATGCCTGGCGAAAATTGTTAAACAGTTTTGGTAGGCGATTTTAATATAGATTTCTATTCCGAAGAAGTGTTTTATGGAACAAAGAAGGAAAACACGATACACTCATGGATTATGATGCTCATTCCAAACAGTATTTAAAATGTCTACGAGATATATTTGGAATATGCCTATAGTTCGAATATGCCTGGTGAAGATTTTAAAACAGTATCAATAGGCGTAGGTTAAGATAGATTTGGATTCCAAAGATGTGCTTTATGGTTCAAGAAAGAGTTGATTCCTATTTTAACGCCCCTACTTTCGCCAACCTAAAAATTCCCCGCCCTTTGGCGAGCTTGGAAGTCATGGGTCTCTAGGAGTTATGCACAAGTTTCAACGCTCCCTAAACAACTACATGAAAACTAAAGTGAACAAATTAGTGATAAACGCACTAGTTAAGGAATTTGAAGACACTTAATTATTAAAACTACATTAATTGGCAACCCAAAATAAATAAAAATGTAACGGAATGCTGTACTTACAGGTTGTTCCAAATCGCCATTTTAATTCTAAATTACGATTGCCACATAAATACAAAAAATCGTCATGGTTACTCTATATGTTTAATGATCGCCACCTTGGCGAGAGTTGGGGCGTTAAAGTAGAAATCAACCCAAGAAAGACAAACACGGCACACTCATGGATTATGATGCACATTCGAAACAATATTTAAAACTGTGAAGTATAGTTGTAATATACTTGGCGAAGATTGTAAAATAGTTTTAGTAGGCGATTTTAAGATAGATTTCGATTCCAAAGATGGTTTTTATAAAATAAGGAAGAAAAATACTGCTCACTCATGAACAATGATACACTTTCCAGCCTTATGGAATAAGGAAGAAAATAGGGACGATGCATAAATTATGATACGCTCGCTTTTAATATATAGCACTTTGGTGCGTATTTAAAATCTGAAAAGGTTTCAGATTTTCTTAATTTTTTTTTCATTTAATTTTTAATTTATAGTCTTTGTCATTCGCGTAACTAGATGGTAATTTTGCTCTTTTCTAGGGAGTGGTGGTTATAGCCCCCTTGAGGTTTCCATTTCCTATTTTTCCAATAGAAAATATAAGTTTTCTAGAGGGGGCTAAAAGGTTTCTTGGGAGGGCTTAGTCCACCCTAGCCCCCAACCAGTTACGCCAATGGTCTTTTTTTTATTATAAATTCTATATAGAAATGTTAATTTAAGGACTTATTTTCTCTTCAGAAAAAAGTCGAGCTGTGTACGTAAAGAGGAAACGTTTTGTTTGAACTGAAGTGCCATTGCCAAACTTTTCCGACAAACTACTTTTAAAATGCATGCCATATTTCGTACCTTGTAGTTAGATAAATATTCCTTCAAAGTAGTTAACAAAGTATCAAACAAATATTGGGCAATACATTTCTGGGCACGATGTTAAAGAGTGTCGTTTAATTCCGATTGTTCAAGCGATGAATCTTTTGATTCAAATATTTGATATCACTTTGTTAGTAGAAAGCTTGGAAAATCAAGCGGAAAAAGGGTACTAGATTTTAAATTAACGTTTTAAAGAACTTATCTTTAAAAATATCATCGCTGAAAACTATTCAATTCAAATAAGTTAACGTTCATTATCAATGCATTTTAAAAGTTAGTTTCAGATGAAATCTGATTACTGAAACAGCTATTTGTAAAATGTATTTCCTAATTCTTGTATAGTGAATAGTACATCAAAAGACAGAAAAATTATTCGACTTACTTAAGTAATAACTGTTTATAAGGATATACTGTTCAACAAATATGAAATGCACTGGAGTATCATATCATAAATATAATGAATCTCAGTCTCTTCTCTGTTGTTGTTGCCAATGCCCTCTGACAACTGCGGAGCGGTGCCAGATCCCCCGTATAGGAAGGCGATGGGCGGATGGAGCGTGTTAATGGACCATGTTAATGAGCCTCAGTGGGAGGAAGACCGACTAAGCTCAGGGTCCCCTAATTTTGAACCAATTCCAGACGAGAGACCAACCATCTGAAATAGGCACCTCCAGAGTGCCAATTTAGCACTTAAACATGGTTAAAGGAGCACAGTTAAACATGGAGGACATAGGAGCCACGACGAATTTTATGTGCAGCAGCTCCCATTAGCGTACACTGTTCCACAGCAGCGCAGCCGCCAGAGGAGTTCACCCTCCCTAACACTGTTCAAGCCGGGTGCTGCTTCACTTTCCGTGTTCTTACGGGAACGGAGTTTAGTGACTAGACCACCGCGGGATTGTCCCTTTTCTGATTATAAAAAGTGAGCAGTTGTTTGAACACAGAAAAAATAATTCCTCTGTGAAAAATCTAGCGTTTGAAATTTATTCATATCATTTGTTTCAACGTGGTTTTTAAACTTTGTTTTATCTTAAATTATGATTTGCCTTTCTCAGATATATATTACACCATTTGTAAATACATATAAGGGGAATGAAAAAAAATGCATGATCATATTTGCATCGTAAGTTGATCTATGAATGAATTACACAAATCTGAAACTGCAGTTTGAACTATCGCATTCCGATTCTTAACAACAATCTACTTTGGTGCTCTCAGAACTAATACTTTCGACTGTGTTAAAAATTACTCATAAATAAACAAACTCTTACAATAAATTACTTTTACTAATAAATTGCATATTATGAAGTGTGTTTTTTTTCCTCACCGAGATGCATTAGCTTTCGCTTCATAATATGTATGCATTTATTCAAAATGAGAATGCAGATAATTCAGATGTCTTATTTAATCAACTTGCATAACAAAGAAAGATCGAGAGGATCTTTAGTAATTCTTACCAATAGCAAATCCAAATGTTTAAATATCTTGATTATTTACGTGTCCGATGAAAAAACACGTAAATTATTCATTGAAAGAGATGCTGTTCTGTGCATAGTGTATTTGCATAAAAGCTATACTCTATTATACTTTTTTTTCTTTTGAAACTATACAAAATGAGCATAAATTACGTTTTTGTTCATGTAAGAAAAAATAAGATATTGCAGACTTATTTATCAAACGCCTTAGAAAAAACGTAATGTAACATTAAGGCAATGCTCGGAATATTTGGAATTAAAGATATTTACAGTTCTATAGTCAGTTATATTTGCATGCTTTGCTAATTTACAAACTCCTATGAAGTAAGCTTAGTATAGTAAATGTTTAAAATATATTTCATCATTATTTTAGGTAGTTAAAAAATATTACTATTACAGAACGAGTAATAATAGCTTAAATTACCATCTTCTCTAAAAATCATTGTTAAAAGATCTTCCTAAGCGCCTAGGTCATATAAATTTTTGAATGCATGCATTGTGCAAAAACCTACTTTGAACACCAAAAAGTAAATTTTAAAAAATGCAAGTAGTAAGCATAAAGATTATTAAATATTAATTAATTCATTTTTATTTTCACTATACTTAAAAACAGCAATGTATATATGTAATATAGAGCAATAAATGCTTAATTAAAAATGAATTTTAAAGATAAAAGACATTCTAAATCGAGAAAGTATTTAAAAGAAATAACAACCAGTAATAAAAGTTATTTTTAAACATCCTCCAGTTATATTTCTAAGTGAGAAACAAGCTTGTTATTTACCTTCTATTAAATGAAGTTGCTATTGTGAATATACGATTGCAAATCCCGTTGAATACAACTTCAGTTGAATCCTCATAGTTATTATGGTAACCGATGCGTTAACGAAGAAGAATGACTTCAAAAGCAGTAAACTTATCCATCAAGGATCCAACTAACTGTGCAAGTATTATTCAATCTGGTAGTGTTTAGATATTGTTCACAGACTAATAATCCCGATTTGAACGCCATTAATTTGTATGTTTATCATACTTAATATAAAGATAGAAATGAATATGAATGCTGCAGAAATCAAAAGGGTGTTGATTATAAGCATATTTAAAATTTACACAAAAATAAATTTACGAAAATATGAGATTTTAGACATTAACGATATATCTTCCATTTTACACCAGCATTAGTATGAATTGCACTTCACAGATATTTCCTCGCCATGTTATGTATGTGTGAAGTATGCCTGTACATAAATGAGTACAAGATGACAATTTTATAAAAGAAAAAAGGAAGAAATTGAAATATACTTTAATTGCATTTTCTTGATTTAAAAAAGAAAAAACACCTACAATAATTAAAGAAGAAATTACGAAGTGCTTATTGATTCAATGAAAAGAATTGACTTATTTCAGGATTTTTTAACATAAGCTTAGAAAATAAGGCATTTCTGAAATGGTAAAACTTCTTAAATCATTTTCTGAAACAGAAAATTCCTTTCTTTTCCTGTTCATAATTCAAGACACTTTCAGTGTACGCTTTATAACCATTTTGTAAATGTAAAGAAAAACATAAACAAAATCGATATTGCGTTGATTGCGGATTATCCGTTTTTAAATGAAAAGTGTCTGTATCCGGCAAGTAAAATCAATTTGCAGCATTAAAACCCAAAACATTTTTTTGACAGTGATAAATGTTTGTTGAATGAAGTTTCAGAGAAAACAAATAGTACGATTACTCTGATTGCATGCATTGTTTATCGAATGTAGATAAATTATCTTTATAATGTCATACAAAAACGTACTTTAAAATGTATTTTAATAGTTAAAATATGAAATAGATCTTTATCCGGTGTTTCATTTTTATTTCACAATGCAAATAGTAAATTAAAATTTGGATACTCTCAAATAACTTAACCCTCTCAGGGGCTGATACGTAAAATTCCGTTGAGTAAAATCCGATATTCAAATTTCTTCTTTATTTGGTAATTAAAGTACACGCATATAACAAATTATTTTTCAACTTCAACATATGAAAATAGCATTTATACTTCTTTCAACTATAATTGTCTTTAATTTAATTTTTTTTCATTTTCCCTTTTTACTTCCTTATACGGATTATGGAAGTAAAGTGATGGCGAAAACTTTCGGGAACCAGATTTCGGCGAATAAACCGATTTTGACTTCCTCTAAATTTACTTTTAAGAATTTTTACGATGCATCTCATTGTACGCTAGCATGAACGTACATATATTTGCATGTACAACACTTTGACCGACCGCGAGTCTATGTTGACCAGTTTTTCCTATTAGTCATCTGTACATACGTACGTATGTATGTAGGTAACTCGCATATCTCAAGAACTATTGGTTGTAGAATGTTGAAACTTTGTATTTAGGATTGTTGTAACATCTATTTGTACACCTCCACTTTTGGTCCCAATAGACTGGATAATTTATCTACAGGGCCACAGAAAAGATTTTAAATACATTATGCTCTATAGGCAGAAATCCATCAAAGCGTAATTTTAAAGGTATTGAGCTATTTCAAACGACTCAAAAGTGATATATGCTGTTAAGAGTTACAAAATGAAGTTCTCCATCGAAAAAAATGTGTTTATCATTTATAGTTCTGCTACAGGAACAATCAAAAAGACTTCCAACACAATATGGTCAATGGCAGTTTAGGGACATTCATTCATTTCAAGCCCAATATGGTATTGGTAATTGGGTGTGGTTTCATAATGGACCGATCACGGTCACGTTTCTCCCTCAAGAATTACGCCAAAAGTCGTCAAGTTTGGTGAATTTTGGTGTATGTGTTTATGTATTTAACTCTCAAATCTTAAAAACTATTAGTCGTAGAATGTTGAAATTTCATATATAATATTATTGTAAGATCTAGTTGAGCATCTGGATTTTTGGTTTAGTCCAGTAGTAAAATAACTACTGGCGTGTTTTTTACAAGACCACCCAAATGAATTTCAATACGTAAATGTCGGTGGACATCTTCAATATAATACATATCTTACATCATACACATCTTAATCAATCAGTCATTGTTTGGTCCATGCTCAAAATCTCGCCACTTTTCATCGACCTTGGCTTGTTTTGCCAAAATATCGCCAAATTTGGCGTCAAAAATAATTTTGTATTTCGCGTAACTCTAAAACTTTTAACCGTAGAATGTTCAAATTTTGTATTTAGAACTATTGTAACATCGAACTGTGGATCTCTTTTCTGACTGCGGTCGACTGCGTTAAGGGTAACCCAAATGATTTTAAATACATTATGGATAGATTCAATTCATTGAAAGTTTGTAGTCAATTACTACTTTGGCTATCCCTAAAATTTCACAAACTATCTCAAGCTTGTCGGCTTTTGGCGGATATCGCTAAATTAAGTGTCAGCAGGAAATCTTTCAAATTGGACCCACCTAGGCGATATCGGAAATATTTGGCTAGAAATGGCTAAACCTTTCTATATTACTGCAGTATTTTATCTCTTTCAAACAAAATAAGTTTAGATGAAGTGAGCTGAAAATATTTTTCATTTAATAGATGTGCAAGTAAGTCACGTGTTTTCCATATCAGATTAAAAAAATAAATAAATTTGATGTTATGTTTAGAATATTTGAACTCAATAGTATATGCATGGTTTATAAAAGGCTTCGCAACCTCTTCGTTTTTCATTTTTGCTCTTCAAATTATGTTTACATACGTTCAGTTCCATTGTTTCCAAAGTGAACGATGAATGCAATGACTAATAATCATAGATTTTGAATAACACCTCTAGAAAACTCAGAAATACCACTAACGCCATCTATGGACATTTCAAGGTACAATAAATTATAATATATTTCAATTAAATAAGGGATTGAAATTTTTAAATATATTTTCAGGTTATTTTGTATTAGTTAGACTGCATCAGTTTTCAGATCAGTCGAATTCCTTTAAGAAACCAAGACTGAAAATTCCGTCCACTATAGTAAAATTTCACTTCAATCACCTTTTTTGTTAAATAAAGTACTCAGATTACAGTAATTAGATCTTATTGTCTTTTAATATGTATATATATATATATATATATATATATAATACATAATAGCTTACTTACGTAAAGTGAAATCCCAAGATAATCCATTGATAAAATGAAAAAAATAGAAAAGTAGATAGCACATGGTGCCAATTAACGAGCTTATACCGGATAAGTGTTTAAATATAGCCTTTTAAGGCCATGAAAGAGTGGATAAATTGGATATAAAGCGCCAAATTAGAACTGGTGTGCTTTTTAAGCCTAATCACATGTAACCACAAATAGACGGAAAATGGAATTAATATTGAAATAGTGTGCTCTATCATCAGGCGCCACCGCACACAGATTTCAATTTAATCGAAAAAAACAATAATAGCTAGGTTTCTGCAAGTTACCTGACCAAAATTAGGGTCCTTTTGTAACTTGGGGGCGTGACTGTAGCTATTAGAAATAAACAACGAGGAAGTGGACCGACAAGAAGATCAAAGCTCAGTAATGGAGGCAGTATTAGTGCATGTTGCCATCAGAGAAGGCTTAATGCAATCAATAGACAAGTAATGCCATGGGGTGTGAAAAAAAAATGATATATTAATAATACTTTGGAAGTATGGAAAGGAAAAGAATAAATAAAAAGTAATAATTAAATGAATAAATAAAAAGAATAAAAATGGTAATAATTAAATGAATAAATAATAAAATAAATATTACACTGGTATAGCTAGCCTATGTTTTACGTAGTACTAGCTGCAGTAGCTAAGAAGTACTTAGTTGAGGTTGTGGAAAAGGAGAAAAACTGTAGAAATAATTTTAACAGTAATGATATTGATAATAATTATACTCATTTATTAATTGCTATTTATGCTAATATAATTGTAAAATATTTAGGTAGAACAGTACTCTGTATGGCTTCATTGGTTACAGACTCACATAAAAAGGAAAAAGTACCAGTAATCAACCATTCTTAATTATAGTTTTTTTTTTAAATAAAATATATAGATATATATTTTATGATTTTTTTAAATAGAGAAAGAACCAACAACCAACCCCATCCTCACCAACCAATATTCTGATTAGGACATACAGTTTTTTTGATTACATAGAGGATATAAAATGGAAGTTAGAAATTTACTGGGATAATTATATTTTATAGCAGTTTTATATAGGTCAGTTAAGTTATTGGCCTTATAACTATTGGTACATAGAGACTCTATTCTATACTTATGATTAGAGATAATATTTCTAAACACAGAAGTGTGCATACATGAAGTGAAATGAGTGAAAGTATTAACCTGAAAATTAAAGTCATTTCTTTTATTATATATATTAAAGGATAGACTCTTATCATCATTGATTCTAATTTGTAAGTCTAAAAAATTAATTATTCTATTATTATTAGGATTTTTTATTAGTTCTAGGGCTGAATGGTAGGCTATGGGTAGGTGGTCAGTATCACTATAAGTATTGTCAGTAGCTATTGCTATTATGTCATCTATGTACCTATATATTATAAGAGAAGGATTATTGTAATTTTTTTCATAATTCTATAAATATAGGTCTGCTAAGTAACTGGAATTGGAACCGCCTTGTGGTATTCCTATAACTTGCTTATATAATTTATTATTATGTAGAATGTAGTTATTATAGACTATGAACTTTAAAAGATTTTCGAAATACATAGTATCTATGTAAGAAGTCAGGGTTATATTATTATTACTATGTATAAATAGATTCAATATTATATTGTATAAGTCGTCTAGTGGTATACTATTGAATAAGTCTTTAAAATCATAAGTTGATATATTAATTACATCGTGTAGAGCATTAATCTTATTTTTTAGTTCATAGCTATTACCTATAGATACAGAAGAAGTGTTAGATTTTATGTACAGATCATGCATAGAAGTTAGTAATATTTTGCTTGCTACATTATTATAAGTGTTACATCCTATAGTAACAGTTCTGAATTTTAGTGGTGTTTTATGAAACTTTGGTATTAGCACTAAGTAGGGATATTTTAGATTGTCATGCTTGATTTTAAGTAACTTGTGGAAAGCTAAGATCTTTTTCTTAAATGTTATCTCAGAGATAGATGTTAGACTGAAATTTGGATTATTGTTAATGGATGAAGCTAAGAGATTGTGATATAACTGCTTACATATTATAGCGTAGTTATTGCTAGACTTATCAACATAAGTAATGATAAAGTTATTCTGTAGCTCTGTTATTTGATTGCTTAGTTTTATATTTTTAGTATATCTAAATTTACAAAGTAGTTGTTTTTTAAGGTCAGCAAGAATATTAAATTTCCATTCATTAAAGAAGGCAGAAGGTTTGCTGTTTTTTATTGAAGTGTTATATATATATACGTCTATATTATAAGTGAAAGTATCTATTATATCATCTATACAGTATTTAGTGGGTAACCTAAACTTAGTACCTCTTTTCATGATCCGTTGAAGTTTAAGATCTTTGATAATAGAAAGATCTCCGGTAACTATATGTCCAAAATCAGAATTAACATAAGAATTGTATTGACCACTGGTACAAAGACAGGGTACCTCATCATCGGGTACAAAGTTCCTACAGAAAGAGTTATAATTAAATATCTTTCTACCCATAGGTATAGGATATTTGAAAGATTTTTTTAGGCTGAGATGCGGTAAAGGGAAAGAGTCAGAGTGAGATGATAAAAGTTTATTGAAGTTAATCATATTAAAAACAGGATTGGAGAAATTAATTACAAAATTGGAATTTAGCTTAGTACTATTGCGATTGTGACCTAGTAAATTGTAACTTAGTGCATTGGCACGACTAACTATTAAATCATAAAACAAGTGGGCAAAATGGTCAGAGAAAGTATATGAAGTGAAAACTTTATAATACTTTGAGAGGTGTTTTTTCTTTAAAGAGAAAACGTAGGCTCGTATTTTTAGCCAATTATGGTCAACCTCAAAACTTTTATTTAAGGTATATAACTCAGACTGAATGTGCTTATTTGACATTATGTTAGTAGAAGTAGCTTTATGCCTTCCTCGTTTATATCGACTTGTTCGTTTATATAAGGACAAATTTAAATGGTTATAAATAGGAGTATACTTGGAGGGATCAGATTGTGTATTATAATAATGTAAGTGTTTATTATGTACTATTTGGTTAAGGCCATAAGGATAACAGGTGTTATGACAATTGATTAATTGTGATTCGAGGAAAAGCCGTTCAGATGCATTGGTTTGTATTGCGAGAATTTCGATAGTAACATTTTCAAATCCGTGGGAGTAAAAGTGAGCATATTCTACATTGGTAAGGTGACTATTGGATAAATAGTTTTTTACGTTATTTCGATGCAGGTTAATGCGTATGTGTAACGGGTTACGAGTATGTGCAATATAAGCCATGTTACAGATAGTACAGAAATTTTATATATACAATTATATACTTTGCAAAAATTGTGATATTTAGTACTATTGTCTATCTTAGAAGCATAAGGGCAAGTTTTGCATTTTTTGGAGCCACAAGAGTTAAAAAGAAAAGATTGCCAATCACTACTGTAATTTTTGTAGGAAGAGTAACTGTTTTTCGATCCATTGTTCCCCTCTTCCTGTAAATTAGAACAAATGTACCGGACATATGGACTTACATCATGTAATCCACTTTTGCCAGTCACTAAATTACTTTTGTCTAGTACCATTAAGGGTGATATTATACTATATCAGAGTAGAAAAGACACAATTATATCAAAAAGTACAAAATAGGTTACAGTCCAAAAATGTAAATAAGAGAAAAAAAAATATAATTAATAAGAATATCTGGAATAGAGAGTAGAAAAGATCAAATAACGGTAACCAAAAGTAATTTCTAACACTGGAAAATGTAAATTGAGAAAAAATCTAAAATAATCAAAATACTGTAACCAAATGTAATTACCAACATTAGGAAAGAAAAAAGAAAAATCTAGAATACGCAAAAAACACTGTAACCAACAGTATTACTACACAATAAAGAGAAATTAAAAATATATAAAAAAAATAATAATACTATTAATAATAATTAAATAATAATTATAATAATAATCTGGTCTAAGATAGCGTGATATTTACAAGATGTAGTGAATGGCATACGAAGGGTTATTTTAAACTCAAGGATCCTACATAGCAAGGGGAAGAATTAGAAACTTCCCTTATATATCAATCTAAAATCAATGCTTACTATTTAGTATAGATGGCAGCACTATCCTAAAGGTATCAATAGTTTACTTGGATGACGCAAGTGCAATAAATATTTTACAAGAATCAAAAATTGAAATTAAAACTATAGATTAGATTTTAACGCATATACAGGGTGCGTCACAATTCCCTCTCGTGTTTGGAAGGCTTATAAAAAATAATATATTACCAATACAGCAACGAAGCTGACTTTAATGGAGAAAGAAGCAAAACAAGCTTTGTTTCAGAAATAACGAGCTTCCTCGTCCTTGGATAGGTCGCCGTTCTGACGACGACAATTGCCTTCTTCCGTGGCCACCTCACTCTTCGTACCTAACCCTGCGATTCTTTTATGGGGTTATATAAAATATCGTGCGTTCGTGCGCCTTATGCCACATAATTTACGGCACAGTGGTTATGCCACTGAAAATGGTAGATGGCCGAAGTGTGAAGGTCCTGGGTTCGGGTCCCATCGCGCGGCTGTCGAGCTAACGGTCTGGAGTTTTGGTAGGTTTTCTCCAGATGTAACGTGAATACGCGTTAGAATCCCTTAGAAAGTCCTCCTACCAAGGCACACCACCTTGGCAGATCGCCCTAGAGTAGCGTTGCCATAATCACACACACGCATGCCACATAATTTACAAGATTTACGCCAAAGGATCACAACCACATATGCTTTCATTGATCGTGACATGTTAAAGCGAGTGTAGGGAGAATAGACTTTGACTTCAGACTTGATATCTACCGCATTACGAAAGTTTAAGATAGTGACATTTATGAAACAAAAGTTGTAACATTTTTTTATAAAATAAAGTCAACTTTGCTTGTATTGGTAATATATTTTCTTACAAGCCTTACAAATCTGGGAGGGAGAATTGTGACTCGCCCTCTTCATATATATATATATTTAGATTGACAAGTTATAATCATTTTTTTAAATTTTCATTTTGAACCAAGATTATGCTTCTACCGAAGAACGCAGTGCAGCAAATATCCTGAAAGGAAGCTTTCAGGTGAAGTCCTTCGGTTGCTGCAAAGGAAGGACAGTTTTCTTCTAGGGTAAAAAGCAGTCAGAGCTTATTATAAATGTTATAAATGTGCACGTTACTTACTTTTTATGCCGAGGGGAAAAAAAAACACCTGTGTTCCCTTGATTTTTAGATTTCGAAATTTTGTGGCACATTAAAAGCAGCGACGTAAAACCAAAAATCAAACTGTTGGAGCCGCGGGTAAACAAATTGCTATCCTACAAATATTATAAGTGCGAAAGTTTGTCAGTTTGTAGGTTTGTTATTCTTTCACGCTAAGCAGGATGGGCGGTAGATGAAATTCGAGATGGAGACAGTTTATACCATGAATTAACAAAAAGGCTACCTCCCCACCCCACACCGAAGGGAAAAAAACCACTTTTCTCGTGATTTTTATAGATTTCTAAATTTTGTGGCACATTACAAAGCATGACCGTAAAACCAAATATCACGTTAGTGGTGCCACGGGTAAATAAAATTTAAATATATAACCATAGTGTTATTGATATAAGGTGATTACTAATTAGTGAAAAGTGAACTCCAAATGCTTAACTAAACATAGGCTTATACAGAAAAAGGATATACGGTTGGAAATGAGAAAAACTCATAGGTATCAAAACACGTGCATTTATGAAAATCAAAACCTATCAATGCATCAGTAATTGGACGGAAGGTCAGTTGCACCCGCCACAACAGCTATCAATCAAATCGAGGGGTGAGTTGCTCCGGAATCCTTATCTTGCTACCCCTCGAAAATATGCTACCGATGGCCCTCTGCGAGACCCAAAAAATACATGACTGTGTCCTGCCATCGCTGTAGGGAGCCTATTGAAAATATGCTACAGCTGGCTCTTTGCGAGACCGCAGAGTTTCCCTATGATTGTACCCCTCCCCTTCGTTTCGCGGGTGCAACTCGCCCGTGGATTAAACTCATCAGTGGCGTAACTCACCCTTTTCTCCCTTCGATTAGTGCAACTAACCCATTCTCCAGTAACTTACCTCACATGAGAATTTGTTTTCGGTAAATTATGTCCTAAAACTTAGAGCACTCAGGCAACACCGCTGGGCTACGCTACTAGTGAAGTAGGTAGACACAAGATTTTATTAAACGTCTGATATGCTTGAAAGTATAATTTATATCCATCTTGTAAAAAAAAAAAAAAAGAGAGAGTAGAACGATAGGATTTAGATATAATTCTTATACACATATTCTAAATTCCCTTTCACGGTAATTCATGTAATCAGTAAAATATAATTCATTTATTTTTCCAGTACTTTATATTCTGCTGACAATTA
Source organism: Cheiracanthium punctorium (assembly GCA_038373885.1). NCBI lineage: Eukaryota > Metazoa > Arthropoda > Arachnida > Araneae > Cheiracanthiidae > Cheiracanthium > Cheiracanthium punctorium. Next base: position 881,732 of record JAWZYV010002471.1, on the reverse strand, counting down.
CTATAATGAGCGAAAAAGGAAAGAAAAAAAAATTGTGCACATAAAATACATGCCTTAGATAACGTTAACAATTTTTCAAAAGTTATTATATTGATAAACAATTTTTGAGCACGACTAGCAAAAAACAGAAGCTTTAAATGATTTCTTAAATAAAAAGAAAAAAAAATCAGTAGAAAATTGCTGGAAATTTTATAACGCTGTTTAGCTTCTAAACAATGGATTGATTGAAAAAAGTGTCGAAAAAATCTTCTTTTACATCAAGGGTTTAGGGAATAATCCTATTAGACTGCCAACTAAACCCTATATCTTCGGAGACGCATCACTCAGGACGAACATTCGATAACTGCGTGGAACGCCGTGATTGCTTTTCACGAGACTGTGCATAATAGAAAACAGTAAAACAAATTTGTCTGTAATCTGTTTAATGCTTTCATTGGTTGTGCAAGTATGTTTATCTGCATTATTTTTTTTTCTTATTTAATAAAAGGACATGGATGCACAATAGGATGGAACGAAAATGGCCTTTAAATTTTTTTTTTTTTAGATTTTAGTTTGGTAATAGTGGGGAAAGTTGCCTTTTAGGTTCAAAAAGAATTTAAAAAAAAATGGCTGCAATACTACAACATCTTAAGGTGCCGCAAAAAGAAAGTTGTAAAAAATTGAAAAAAAAGGAACCTTGCGGCACCTTAAGACGTAATCCAAAATTTTTCATATTTTTAATTTATCTACACCAATATGCAACTTTTCCGTGCTATTACAAATCAAAAATCAAAAGGTGATTTTTTCGTAAGAAAACTTCAAAATGTAACAAAAATACCTATTTTATGAAACTTTCACGTCGTTGCGGCACCTCAAGGCGTACTCTAAAATTTTTCATATTTTTAATTTATGGTATCTACAACAAAAGGCAACTTTTCCGTGCTATTACAAATTAAAAATCAAAAGTTGATTTTTTGGTTCGACCCTAAGGCACAACCATGGTTCGATAAGTAATTGTAAATATTTTTTTATGAAAGCATTGACCGTCTTGTCTCACAGTGGGATAAATGTTATGGCGATTACTTCTGAAATTACAAACAGTTCACATTTTTTTTTTCAACTGCCTCGTTTTCATTTGGCTTCTCTTTTTAGAAAAGAAAGCATACAAAAACAAGCATTTATATTAAAATTTAAACTTATTATTAACTAATATGTTGCGAGTTATTAAATTACTTACACAACATTTTGCTTAGCTTTAACAAAATCAAGTACCAAACTATCAGTTCATATGTTGTAACTGTAAGGTATGGCCCCTTTCTTTGGATGAATTTGGACAAATATGAAAAATTGAACGGAATATCAAACGTTCATTTATTTTATTTTTAAATCCGCAGTGGCAAAAATAAACTAAAATGAAAAGAGAAATTATTAATATATTTCGTAGAACAAGTCTGATATTTAAAAAATTATTTCTCATTTCGGTATTTTTCATTGTGAATTTCGATTCAGAATTTATTTATTTTGGAGCACCCTGTATATGTAAAATGAAATGTATTACAATTTTTGCACATTTATATATGATAAATATAAATAGATTTGAGGTTTTGGCTCCCGATTTTGATGTTAAAGTTTGCTGAATTGTGCCCCCCAAAATAATCTTTATTTTAACACACTATATTAAGAGTATAAGTAAATAACATTAATCACAGCTTATGTGAAACGCATAATTATTATTTGTTTAGTTCAGTATATTCAGTATTATGCAGCACATCCATACATCACTTGAATAGCGTAAATTTACCCAGATCCACGAGCAAACAAATGTAAATGACTGCTTTGTTGAGTCATAAAATCCCCGATTTACTGATATCATTTCACATTCAAGTCGTTTAACTGGTGTAGAACAGTTTGGCATTGTTACGCCTACATCAGCTTGATCTGTTGCGGAATTCAAGTTTACTCAAACTACATGTGCTCCAGTATTGCATTAGAGGATAAACTCTACTGTTACGTGTTTCTACGGCAAATATCAGCTTATGAGTAACACTGAGTGCATGCAGCGGGAATTTTGAAACTTAAATGATTCATGGTAATATTTGAATCAAAAAATCAAAGCTGCTATATGCGTTGTTAGGTGGAGTTTGAAATAAAATTTAGCAAACTTTCTCAAACAAATTCTATTAGGAAAATATCACACCAAATTAAAAGATCACACGTAGAAATAAAAACTGCTTAAATTAATTCAGTACAGTAGCCCCCGCCCATAGCACGGAAGATACGTTCTATGTTATATGAATCCGTGTTTTACGAGTCACCTGATCAGCATCAGCAGTGTCCACAGGAAATCCAAAAACATCTGTCCTATTCTTCAGGCCTGGACTGGGAGGGTAGGGGCCCGCCCATCTCAAGAGAAGGGGGGGGCGGGTTATTGTGTAACCGATAAATAATAGGATGTGTTAACTTTCGGGGTATGGGGGCCGAGGTATAGTGTTATTATTAATTAATTATGCTTGATAATTAATGTATTAATAAAATATTGATCTATTAATTAATATGCTTCATTCATATTAATTAATCCCTTGTTCATTCGGAAACCCTCACTCAAAAAATTTTGAGAACTACATTTAAAATGAATTGTTTTGAAGCCTTCTGGGGCGCAATTGCAGCTGCAAAAAATTTTGTATGTGTCAAACTTCATTCAAGTGCTATCACTATAGCACTTTTTTTATTTTCTTTCTTTTTTCTGTTTGGGGGGCCGCCCTCAGCCGGGAGAGCCCGCCGAGGGTGGGAGCCCACCCGTCTACAGACAGTCGGACACCCTGGCCAGTCCGGGCCTGCTATTCTCCAACTGTGTTGTTCGGGTGCTTCTTAACGTGTTCCAGGTAAAAGATCACAATTTGTCTGCCGTGTTATACGAATCCGTCTTATATGAACCTGTGTTTTAGGGGGATCTACTGTGTATCGTTCTTCTATTACAGTTTTATGATAACTTGAACTGAACGAATAGCAATCGATTAGCTTGAGATTTTAAAGGCAAGTTCTAAAACATAGTTCTTGTTTTACGTAATGTGCCAATGTTAAACAATGAACATATGGCAATGATATTGTTTCGTTTTCCCTCTCATTTCTCTCTCAGAGGAGGACATTACCACAAGTTTTCTATGGGGTTTAGCTTAACGAGACGCAAAAATCATTGAAGGACATTTTATTGCCTACTCAGCAACTTCATGATGGTTACAGCTTTTCTTTTAAAATTCCAAGAATAACGTAAACATATAACACTAAACTTCGACTTGCAACTTCACGTTGTTTACTTGTCTGCCCATACTACTTTGTAAGAAGACTGACATATTTTTGTCGAAGTTTGAAAATTCCCTTTCTATCACCGACTGACAGTTAGGCTCAGATCTTTTCAACTGTACATAAAATTCATTTTATTAGCAAATTTTTAAGTAGCAGTTTATGCGACTTATTTGTTCAAATTTTGAACTTTCTTTTCACCCTGCAGAACGGACATTTTTACTCTTATGCATCAGATAAATGACCTTTACTATACCATTTTACTAACCCAAGGAATAAAAATTCATTCTAAATTTCATCACTTTATATTTACAAATTTTTCAAAGGGGTTAAATTACGCAAGATATCTCAGCACTAGAATTAAAAGCATCTAGGAGGGGTCGGGTACACATAAACGAATTAGAATCACGTAGAAATGTTAGGTTGCAGACGTCATATTCATGCACCAATGAATGCTCACTATGAAAATCTATTTCAAGTAATAGCCAACATTGCGATTAAGAAAGAATAAATTGAAGCAACTCCTTCAAATATTAAGTTGCCTTCTTTTCCATATCAATCATAAATCTATACCAAATCAGCGAATTGATCAAGAACTGTAACAGCACCTTAAAGTACAAAGGGTGTTCACACATTTTTGTAACGATTTTGATTTTCTCCATGAAGTTAAATATTAATTTGAAAATAAAAATGTGACCGGCATCAAATTGTAATAAGGCTTATTTATCGTCTGCAGCATTAAAAATATTATTTGCTTTAAAATGCCGATGAAAAATAAATGCTATATTTTTGCGTTACCCGAAGAGAAATACTCTTATTCAGTTATTAAAAATGATATCAAAATCATGGTTTTAATATTTCTACACGTAAAGTAAGTGACGTAATTAATATGAAAGGAAAGAAACGTCAAACTTTATATTTCACGAGGGAAAAGACAAAAAATGCATACCCAACAAAGGTACGTGCACCTCTTATTAAATCTAAAATCGCATCTCATGTTTTAAAGGAGAATCCAACTACCCAAAGAAATATCGTAAAATCTTTAAATATCTCTGTAGGAACTGTGAACAAAATTATAAAATCCGATTTAAAGTTAATAAAAAAACCATGATGTTCATCACCTAACGCCGAAACATGTTTCTAAGCGTAAGACTATAGGTAGATTGTTGTATGAAAATTATTTGGTGCGTGAAAAATGGAAATATGTAGTAACAATTGATGAAGCTTGGATACATTTATCCGACTGCAATAGAAAAAGATCGATTTACTTCCGCAAAAGAGGAGAAAAAGACTTAACAAGTTGGTTTAGAGAAAACAAGAAAAGTTTTTCTAAATGTTTTGTGGTTATTACTGGATTTCCTTATAACGGAAATTTTACAATAAGGAAATTAGGAAAAATTTCAAAATTAATTCAGATTACTATCAGAAGTATGTGTTAACACCTATTTTTAAAGAAGAAATTCCATCCCTTTATCCAAACAATCTTCACTGTGTTAAGTTCCATCAGGATAAAGCTCTAAGCCATACCTCTAAATCTACTGCTCTGTTTTTTGATAAAATGAGAAATGAAACTGGAATGGAGGCTATTCCCTTTAAATGCATTCCACCCAAGTCCCCTGACGTGTCTCTTATGGATTACTGTGCTTTTGGACTTCTAAAACAAGCTCTTTATCAGCGGCATCCCAAAACATTTGGTGGACTCTTGAAGATTGTGAAAGAGGAGTGGAACAATATCAGCCTTGATGTTTTAAGAAAAGGACTTTTATCTTGGAATTCAAGATGTAATATGATAGTTCAAAGAAAGGGATATCAGACTGAACACATTAGAAAATAAAATTTTGATATTTATTTCTATATATATCTTTGCAAAATCGCTACAAAAATGTGTGAACACCCTCTGTACTAATATATATCTTTCATCGTTATTAAGAGTGAGGCAAAAATTGTAGGAAAATAACCGAATGAACGTACGTATTAATCAAGCTGTATTTAGGAGGTCTTGTCCAGAAAAAAATATTATGAAATCGTCGCCATACTGTGTTATAGAGTTCCAGTGGTTTGAAACTTATTACACTTAATGTTTTATTGTTACGAAACTTTTTTTTTAAATTCGTAATTTTCTAATCTCTACTAATTAGCTGAAAAAGTTTCTTTCAAAGCAAAGTTCTTTTCCTTTTCCCAGTTGTATTTTCTATTCGAAAGATTATCAATACTTTCTTTTGTGCAATTCAATCAAAAAATTTTTTGAGTGATTAAGAAGGATTAAAATAAATTTTATGAACTAGTATATTATAAATAAATAGTTAAAAATGGTCGTTAGAAAAGAAAAATGGTTTAATTTGAATACTTTACAAAAACATTTCTTAAAATTAACTTGCATGCTATATTTGAATTCTATAATATAAATTAATTTTCGAAACTTATTAAATGAAATTCATATTTTTGGTGATGCTAATTGATGTATTGTACATCCAAAAGCATTTTTAAGTGATTATTTTAATATTTTGAGATTTTCTATAGACATTCAATTTTAGAAAATATTCAGTTTATGATGCACTTTTAAAGCCACCTAAATTTGGAATGTCATTGGAAATGGAAGCTTAGTTTGCTATATTTCATTCAGCCATACGGACAAAAAATAATTTATTTGCAATAATTTGTTAAAATCATACCATAGATGTATATTTTAAATTACGAAAGATATTTAGTTTTATTCAGGTAATTCAACCATTGTTAACCGTATGATCTCTGTTAAAGTTTTAAATGTGTGTATTTGCAAATAAATTAGTAATATATTTAATAATTTTTTTCTATATTGGATACTTCTTAACTTAAACTCACGAGTAAAACTTTTTCTATGTGTGGTACATTATTAAATAAGCATAGTACAGTGACCTCTTACTTATGCGCCTTCAGTTAACCCATTTATGCCTAGTGTCCCTTTTTTGGGATGGCATTATCGCTATTAGTCGAAAATGTCATTTATTTTTCCTGGCCTTTATTCACGAGTATTGAACCTCAACTCCACAAAATATTTTAACATTACGAAGTAGAATGTAGACATTTAAATTTTTATGCATACTGATTTTAAAAGAAATCACCCCTTGTGCAAGAAGCCGACATCAGAAATTTATCTATTATTCTAGGTATTAGCAAAAATCGAAGAAAGTCGCAAAAATATCTGGGCACAAATGGGTTAAACACATCTGTCTTTTATGAGCGAATGTCGAGAGGTCCCGTCACGAGGAATGGGAAAATAGTGATATAGATCTCTCTCACTTATAAGAGCCACTTTGAACTGCCTCTCTCAGTTATAGCTCAGTTATAGCTCAGTTATAGTTCTCTCAGTTCCCGGCAATTCCGGGAGAGTTGCTGCATGTAGGACAGATGCCGCACCCCTTGTATTTCTGGTAATTGTCGATAGATGATCGTCACACGCGCAGTATAGGAGTGCAGTGAGATTTCCTTAGCTGGTGTATAGCATGCTTTAGCTGTGACTGTACAATCCTTATTTTCAGATAAGCGCATGATTTCAATATCCAACCTTTTAAACATATTACGTTAAAGTGCTTTTTTGCGTTAATTACTGAATCCATGCATGATTTCGAATTCAAAACTAAGTGTAGCACCTGTATAGAGTAAGTACTGTGTGCATGGTTACACCACTTTCCATTGCGAACACAGGCAACTGTCATGTGTTACGTCTGCACCGTACGAAATGGGATCCATGTCGCACTGTACATTATGGTATACATGCAGCAGTTTCTTTTGCACGGTATGCAACTTTTAGTAAAATTTTAATTTAACTCTCTATCTCTTATTGTTTTATATCCCTAAATTTATGTTAATGGATTACATTGGTTGGATTTAACTAAGTGTTATTAAATTTTTTCCCTTACATTTTGCAGAGACTCACTAAGTTGGGCATGCCATTAGTCATTTATTGTAATTGCAGTAATTTTTCATTTTAACATTCTGGCTAAAATGAAATATTGATCTTAAAAACCAGATTAATTTTGAATTTGCTTACACATTTATTAGAAATGCCCGTAGTTTATAAAAGAATAAAACAATGTAAAAACAGAAGAATAAAGTAATAACAAATAAAACAAAATAAAAACTAATTTATTCTTCCCCCCCTCTTAAATACACTGACGTTAAGCTGTTGATGAAATAACATATGAGGAAATTGCCAGATTAATATTGATTGAAACTTACTAATACGTCTCTTTGCATAATTTATTTGAAATTTGAAATCTACATTTAGTTTCTTTTTGTTACATACAACAAAAAATTAATTCTGATCAATAATGTACTTATTATATTGAATTGAATTTGATTCCGACCAAGAAGCTCGATCGGTTTCCCTTTTGTTATTAAATATAATGTTATTAAAATTATGATACATAACACAATGTAAAAAACTATATTAAAATAATAAATGTTTTGTTAATAAAAATGATATAAAAGGAAATAAAATGATAATTACTATAATATTTTACTTATAATTATTAATTTCATTTAAACATTACCCTATAATACAATAATATGCAGAATTGAAAAATAAAATTAAACGTTCATTTAATTTTCTCCTAACCCATGTTGTGTCTTTCCCCAAATATAGGTTACAGATGTTTCAGAAGTTTATTTTTGTACTGATGCATGGCTCTTGCCGCTTCTGCTTGTCTTTTGTGTGTAACAGAATGCGGATTTCATTTGTACCGCTATTTTTTTATTTAAAATAAAACATTAAGTTTCTTAACATTAAATATGATCAACGGAATAATTTAAGATCCTTACTCACCAGCTTGAATGCTCACAAGATCCAAAATCACGGCGATTAAAGGTGATGCATTAAGATAATTCATAATCCACGTGTATACTTGGATAAGATTCCTCACACAAGACAGACAATCCTGCTATCTGCTGACACATACAAATACTAGAAGCAAACTTGCGGCTTTCCACCAACTAGCGTCTTCCCCCGAATTATCTTATATAAAATTAAAGTACTATGAAATTTATCTATTTTATTTTCGATCATAGTTTGTCTCTCAACTGAATTCGCAATTTTTTCCCATTCATTTTATATACGAGCTTCCGATTGCTTATTTTCTGCGTCACATTTTACATTCTTGTACATTTGAATTTAAAAGAGTAGTTTCTTTTTTCTAGTACTTTTCTGCCTTTCTACAATTTCATTTTCATTTTTCCGTTTGCCAAAATGTTTTGTATTTCTCAGGAAAATACATTTTCCCCTGAATAAGGTTTGTGAATTTGCCCCTGTTTAGTGATGTTTTAAAATAATATCTTTATTTGCTTGGGAAAAAAATTGTAAAGCTTTTTCTCCCAAATCATCACATTTTGTTTATTTTCGTTATTTAATAGATGAATTAAAATTTTATTGTTGTGATAGATTCTTGTCTTATACTTTTATATTCTGCTTTCTAATCTCTCAGCAGCAAATGCACTATTACAAAGCATTTGGCTATTTTTGAAACTAATTATTTTTAGCTATATTTTAGTAAATTCCCTCTAAAAATCATTCACTATATGAAAATATTATTGAAATAATTTGAACCCATTTTAATTATGTTCTCATGTGAGCTAACTAGAAAATGACAACTGGAGCATTATTCAGTTTGTTATATTTATTTACAGGGTGTCCCTAAAACATTGACCTAAATTTTATTTCTTAAATATTGGTCATTGACATGCATAATTAATTACAAAGATATGTTAAAAAAGAAGCAGAATTTTTTGGTTCAGATTAAAACTTTTCAGTAGAGCAAATTTACATAAATAACAAATTTAAATTATTGCATGGCCCACGTGGAAAACAATTTCCACTGTAACATCCCACAAACTCTGAACTCTCCCCTCCCCCCTTATTCAGACATTACGTCATGATCTTCCTTCCTTCCTCCCCTCCCTCTCTCAATATATTTTTGTTTTTGACGGACTCTTTGGCAGCTCTGGTTGCGAAGAGGATGTTGCTGATGTTCTGATAGAATTTTTGTAACGCGCTTCTACCTAAATAATTTTTTGTTTGGTGGCGGTTATAGTATGAGTAATTAATCAATAGACCCGAGATTATAAAATATGTTGTAGTAAAAGATGGTTGCTTGTTATACCAGCTAGTAAAATGTGTCCCCATACATAATTGAGGTGATGTGCAAAAATTGAGTATTTTATCGTAAAAAGTGATGGAGGTATGAAAATGAGTATACGATGACTTAAATCATTTATCAATAGCTCTCAAAGGGGGAAAAATCACGTCGGAACATCCTTTTTCAGGGGTCCTACAAGAATTATGAAAAAAAAATGATTGCATAATTACACAGTACTTTTGCTGCAGCTAGTATTGTGTAGCATCTCATAAATTTTGCTTAAATATATCTATTTTTATGAAGGATTGCTGAAATTTTAGGCATTACCTATTTAATGTATGAGCACATTTTACTAACTGGGAATTTTTTTTTGCACGGGGGCATATAAAAATTTAAATTTTGTATATATGTAAAGTTTATCTCCAGAAAAACGTTTAATTGACGACATACAATTATGTACCTTTTTTATGTAACTTTATAATTTATTGTTTATGTCTATGATCAATATTTAAGGAATAAAAATATACGACAATTTTTTGGGGGATATACCACGTATGTACAATAAAAATAGATTTCTTGATTTTCATGTTAAAATATGACATTGTAATTTTATAAAAATAATTAAATATTCAATATTGTCTATAGTTAATTAATATTCAATTTCACTAAAAAGTACATTTTTTTCTGTAATTGTCAACGATAAACTTATTGAGAGCTTAGGTTTGCTTTAACTCAGAATACTTGATAATATTAGCTTTTCATATGGCAACCCATTTTCTTCAAATATTTTCATAAAAATATTAGTTAATATGGATTAAAAGGTACTTCAAAAGTACTTCAGTCAGTATGTGCTCATAGAAAAAATTTTGCATCCGAGATATTAACTGTAGATCGAACGCATCCATTTATAAATTTCTTAGCTCATACTAAAAATGTCCACTATTTTCCTGAATTGTCGACATTTACGAGAAACTAGAAACTCACTAATTTAATAAATGGCTCCGTTAATTGATTAGAGTGTTGTAATCATGATTGTTAAGACAATGTCACTCAAAATAAAAGAACTATTCTATCTAAAGCTAGAAGAAAACAACTATGAAAGGAATCTAAATGGTTAGTAAAATGAGTTAAATAAACTAGTATGACAAATTAGATACGACTACAGTATGCGATAAGAATTTCAGTGAAAATTATTATGTCTTCTAATAAAACAAGCTATTATACTTTTTAGAAACATGTCAGCAGGATTTAGAACAAAAGTGAATAAAACTGTTTTTCGATAATTACTCTCTACCATTGTTCAGTGTTAAAAGTTGAAAAAAAATTAATTGGCTTTCAAACATGGAAAAAGTATTTGCAGTTTGGTAATTGCTTTCTTCATTTGTATGATTTAAATTAAATAGCAATCTTTATTTGTTTCCAAACTCGCATACTTTTCCAGATAACGTATAGACACACACACGCATTTATATATATATATATATATATATATATACTAGCTGAAGTACCCGTCCTCGACGGGTTAGTGAATGAAAATTTCCAAAAAGCAAGAACACTTTCGTCAGCATTGTAGGAGTACACAGAATGGATGTAGTATGTTGCCAAAGTAAAGAAAGCGAAGTTATAATTTTCATGTATTGTTAAAATATTACAGGTTAGAGAGTAACTAAGAAATACCATTTCATTCGCTTTAGTCGTAATTATGTGATGCGCGAACGAATATTGACGCATATTGAAATAATTTTCGCAAAATCTCAAAATTTAATCAATATTTTTGAAAAATTGGAAGCCTAGAATTTAAGTTGAATGACAACCTATCATGCCACCCAAATTCGTTTCATTCCCTGCAGTCTTTATTTCGTGATGCTGGAACAAATTTTCAGCATTTTAAAACGATTTTCGCAAAATCTCAAAATGTAAGCAAAATATTTTTAAAATTCAACGCCTATAAATTAAGATTGGCAACTACCTATCATATCACTCAATTTCGTATCATTCGTATTAGTCGTTATTACGTGAAGTTTGAAGAAATCATCATTGAACGTATTTTGAGAGAATTTTCACAAAATCTCAAAATCTAATAAAAATGTTTAAAAAATTGGACTCCTTTAGTTTATGTTGAGCAACCATCTATCGTGTGACCAAATTTCATATCATTCGCTTTAGTCGTTATTACGTAATACGGGAACAAAGATTCACTCAGTTTTAAACGATTTTCACAAAATCTCGAAATCTGATGGATTTTTTTTAATTAGATGCTTATAGTTTATGGTGAGTGACCACCTATCATTTCACCAAATATCATTTTTTCACCTTTGCAGTTATTACGTGATGTGCGAACACAAATTTACGCAGTTTGAAATGATTTTCGCAAAATCTCAAAATCTAGTCAAGATTTTTTTTAAATTCGACGCCTATGTTTTAAGTTGAGTGAGCACCTATCATGACACCTAATTTCATATCATTCGTTTCAGTTGCTTTTACGTGATGCTTGAACACAAATTTACGCAGTTTGAAAGGATTTTCGCAAAATCTCAAAATCCAATCAGGATTTTTTAAAAATTGGACCCCTATGTTTTAAGTTGAGTGACCACCTATCATGACACCCAATTTCATATCATTCGCTTCTGTCGATTTTACGTGATGCTTGAACACAAATTCACGCAGTTTGAAAGGATTTTCGCAAAATCTCAAAATCCAATCAAGATTTTTTAAAAATTGGACGCCTATGTTTTAAGTTGAGTGACCACCTATCATGACACCCAATTTCATATCATTCGCTTCAGTCGTTTTTGCGTGATGCTTGAACACAAATTTAAGCAGTTTGAAACGATTTTCGCAAAATCTGAAAATCTAATCAAGATTTTTTAAAAATTGGACACCTATGTTTTAAGTTGAGTGACCACCTATCATGACACCAAATTTCATATCATTCGCTTCAGCCGTTTTTACGAGATGCTTAAACAAAAAAAGCGTCACGGACAGAATGACAGAATGACAGACAGACAAACTTTTTTTTGAGGGTCGCATCGGAGTCCCGGGTGTTTGAAACAGATAGAAATCGCAAAATTATTGAATTCCAAGAAATGTACAGACAAAAGTCTAATTTTATTTATATAGATTGTAAAAGTCGCATTTTTAACAGATAGGGGAAGGGTGGACAAAATGGAATACTTAAGGTTATTCTGGTCGATAACTCTGTGACAAATAGAGATAAATTAAACAAGTGATACTTATTTCAACTCTACAATATTGGTTGTTTTTCTGCAGTATCGAAACTTGAAATTCGCTAAATATTTTGGGATATGTATCTTAACATATACAAAGCTGCAAAATACTGCATTTTGCCCGATGGGATAGGGCAAAACGGGTTACACAGTTCGCATAGTTCACAGTTCACATAGTACACAGTTCGCATTCAACCATCATCGTCATCGTCAATCAGTGCACAATTCATGATCCCATTTGTTACAAGCACTGCACTTGATCCATCTTTCTTCTTGTACACTCATCTTGAATATACAGGGTATGTCTTGAAAGTAATGTCAGTGACTTTATTGTGACGCAACTGCACGTCGGAGCTCGATTGGACCGGTTAAAACTGGTAGTGGGTGACGTCAGCTAAACAGCGACCCACCGCTCAGTGTGCTGCGAGTATCCGAAGAGTGAGGATGAGCCTATTCGTGAGAATTGTTTCGTGACCTTGTACAAGTAAAAATGCAGTGCTCATTAGAACAAAGAGTTGCAATCAAGTTTTGCTTGAAACTTGGAAAGACCGCGACGGAGACTGTTTCTATGATCAAGTCAGTTTGCAAAGAAGATGCCCTGTCAGATCGGCAAGTGTTTCGGTTGCACAGGGCCTTTTTGAATGGCCGGGAAGAGGTCGATGACGAGGATCGCGCCGGATGACCATCCACGACCGCCACAGCCGACAATGTGGCGAGAATGAGGGAACTGTTGAACTCAGACCGACGATTAAGTGTTCGTTTAGTTTGGCCAGACATCGTCGACAACTGGAGGTTGCACCACGATAATGCTCCGACCCACACCACCTTTATCATCTCCGACTACCTGGTTAAAGCAGGGGCGCCCCTGCACGATTCCCCAGCCCCCGTATAGCACGGACCTAGCTTCCCAACTTCTTTTTGTTTCCACACCTCAAAACACCCATGAAAGGTGAGCATTTCGGGACAGTAGATGGAATCAAAAGAGGCCGTGGCATTGAAGGACATTCTGGAGGAGGCCTACCGCAATGCGTTCGAGAGCTGGAATACTCGCTGGATCCGATGCATTGATGCAGAAAGAGCCTATTTAGAAGATTTTTAATCACTTGTAACAGACAGTTCAACAAATGATTTTTAATCGACTTATTGACATTATTTCCAGGACTTACCCTGTATATCATTATGGTACAGGCATGTAACATCTACATCATCTGGATCACTGTCAGATGGTTGTCGTCAGTTGATAGAGTAGCAAGAAGGACATCTTGGAGCTTGTGAACTGTCCGCCACCCGTCGTTTCTACCGTTTTTCTTCAGCACAGGCCCAGTCAAGGTCAGACATGGTACCTCATTTTGATTCACCTCGAGATACCCCGTTTTGCTTTACAAGCAGCCATTCAAAATAACTAGGACTATATTTTTTTTCAAGTGTAAACTGCCACGTTAGTATCTGCATTCAAACCTAACAAAAAATATCGGAACATTACACTTACCTTAGATCAGGGTAATGGAAGAAATACTAAATCTTTGGAGCGTATGTGTTTGTGACTCAGCCAGCAGTAACCCATGTGGAAATGAAACATAGACACGCTATGCACAACCTGTAGTAATGAAATTGAGATGACAGCACTTGATAAGCTGGAAAAGCAAAAACCCTGTTTTGCCCTACCACCCCATTTTGCCCAACCTTCCCCTACATAAATAGGAAAACAAGTCGAGTCTAATTCCTTTTAACTCGATTAAAGGTTTCCTTATAACATCCCTCTCCTAATTGGAATATTTTATAATATTTAGTAATTTTACCCCTCAACATTTTTATCGATTTCAAGCATTTTGTACAAAGTATAAACAATACTATTACTATTTAAGAAGTGGGATTTGTAAACAAATAATCTTCATTGTAAATGAGTCTAATTTATGTTTACCGAAATCTGTTTATGACGTGCTCAAAGAATCTATCCTCTGTCTGGGCTTTAGGAAAAAATAAATTAGGCATTGTTTTGGTTCTTTGAAAACGCCCTAATTCCTAACAATGCTCTACACACTGCTTTCATTAATCACTTGTTACACCTTTTTGGGAGTGATAAAGTTATTACAAATTATAAAATAAATAGGAACTTTGTGAAAAAATACACATAAATTGTTACTTATAAGTAACATTTTATGTGTGTTTTTTCACAAAGATTTTACTTATTTTATCGTTTAACACCAGTATTTTTAGTGATTTTACGTATTGCAAATAATACTTCAAGTCAGACATGTGTTGGATTTGGGTAACACTAAATTAAATTTGTTTAAATTAAGGGAATATTTTATCTATTTGCTGTTTGATGCTATAAAAAAAATTCTCGAAAAATTACGAAACATATTTTTGTGCAATTCTCCACACCGCTCTATAGATTATTTTATGTAAATATTTTTTTACTTCTAAAATAAATTGGTTATGAGTAGAAGGAACTCTGATTTTTTCTCCGAATTCATTCAAACTATAATTGTGTAAATAAGCGGGCAATTACAATGGTAAGGCTTTAGGAGATTCACAGAATCCATATTTTACCAGATCAAGTTTTCGCATTCGATTAAATAATTATGGAGACCGGAAAGTAATGTCGTATTTTTTATTAAATTGAAAACATTTTCAACGATTTTTCGATTAGAAGCCAGCTGTGCCCAAACACAGGATCCACTTTTGTTACATTTTAAATCAAGTATTTTACATATAGTATTTTTTTCTTTCAAGGAAGATATGTGCAAGGGGCGGAATGCCCGTCAATCCTCATTGAAGAACGAATTTCAGAATAGTCTGAAATTGATTTTTAGGTATTCGTGAGTGTTATATTTTACAGCAAAATTTTTATGACTATCCATGTATTTCTCTTTGATATAGAGCGAGAGAGAGAGAGGTGAAACGAATGTTTAGACCTCCTTCTCGCACAGGTTACGCATTTTGGAAAATGCTGTCTAATCCAGCAAATATTTTAAAACATTCTACATGAAAATTTTCGTATTATTAGTTTCAGAAACTTTGCTTAGGCAAAATTGCGACATTCGAAGATATAAATGTTAAATATACGCCCAATAAAAATAAACGTTATTTTTATGCTTAAAAATTTTCATCTGGTGCGGATTTATAAGACGTTATAATTTTCTCTAGATTGCACCTTGTACAAAAAAATTATTGTTATTGTCAAGTATCACTATTCCTTTAATTCAATCTAACAATAAAATGAGATGAAATAAATTAGATACATAATCAGTGGTATGCTCTCACAATAATAACATGATTCTTCTGCTGTCTGAAAAAGAAAATATTTTTCAAACTCTTTGTTATATATACGGAAGTTAATTTTAAATAAATATGTAAAAACACCTAATGTTAAAAAATAAATTTATATATGAAATAGCAAACATTTGAAATAAATTATTTTAAAGTTTACACAGCATTTCAACAAAAGTTTAATGGTTAGTAAAAAGAATGATATCAGAAATTAAAATAATGGAAGATTCCTGAAAAACATATCAATTACTAAAGTGTGAAAATGTTTCAGAAGTTGCATCGAACGTCGCAAATAACAAACAGATATAAGGTAAAGCGGTGTTAAATGGATAATGCGGCATAATGTGGGCTTATTTCCTTTCTATCAAAAATATAAATGGTTTGTTTTTAATTGATATTTTTTTTCTGTCCGATATTTTCAAATAATAGTTACCAACATTTGTACTCTTAAAGAGATTATTACTTGCATTTGGAAATAGAATATTATTCTTTATCTGCTTACTGAATCCATATTCTTTATTCGTGCCTGAAATAATATTTCAAGAGACTATACTAAAACTAAGATAAGTTTTGCTATTATATTGCTTATTATAGAAAAAAAGTAAGATTTTAAAAATATTTTTCTTTATATTTATATTCTTCATATTTTTTAATGTGATGGCGTAAAATTTATATACTGTTGGGTTTAGCTAACATTATGTTTCCAAATGCAACCGGTAAACATTTTACTTAGTGTCAATTTGCCTAATTGAATCTCAAAGTATATGTTAAAAAAATATATTTATTTGTGTGTGTTGTGTTTGTGTTGTGCTATTGCAAAGTTACGCAAGGGCAATCTTCTAAGGACTTTTAAGGGGTTCTAACACATATTCATATTACATCTGGAGAAAACAGTTCAAAACTGCAGACCGTTAGATCGACAGCCGAGCGGTAGGCCAGGAAAGAACGCTGGGCCTTTACACTTAAGCCGTCTACCATTTGATTGTCTTATCCACTTGGCAATGGTACAAAAATATTTAAAAAGACACATTATTTACATTTTTGCTAAATTAAAAAACCTAGCCACTTTACTCCAACCTTACCTAACAACGATGTAATGCCAGATTTGCCTAGAATTTAAGGATTACAGCCCTGGAAATTGAATTGTTTAATTTGAATATTTTGTAAGTTTTAATATGGAAGAAATGAAACCTGGCAAAATGCATTAATTTTTAAAATAATTTTGGATATATTTCATCTATTACTCATTTCACTCCATCTTCATTGCAAACATCTCTTAATTAAATTAAATATTTTGGAGCTAAAAATGTAATATAAAATCTTTGTATGTGTGGAAAGAATCTAAGGCTTACAGCTCTGGGAATTGAATTGTTTAATTTGAATGTTTTGTAAGATTTAATACGGAAGAAATGAAACTTGGATAAATGCATTAATTTTAAAAATAATTTTGAATATATTTCATCTATTACTCATTTTACTCCATCTTCATGGAAAAACATCTCTTAATTAAGTTAGATATTTTGGAACTAAAAATAGAATATAAAATCTTTGCATGTGTGAAAGTAATGAATTCATTCCACAAAGTAGGTAATATAGAAAATAAATGTTTAACTTTATTAGTAACAAAAAGCAACCAATTAATTTAAAAAATGCTTGTTTTTATACCAATTTTACCTGACCTTCTCCTATATATTGTTAAAAAATAAATTGAAAAACAATAGAAACGTAATGAAAAGGTTTTGATGCTAATTTTATGTTCTCTTATCACAGTTACAACACAAAGTATAAATTTCTTTAACAAATGCAGATTTAAAACGATTTTTTAACCCACTGAACGATCTAATACCAGAAGGCTCCAGAAAAATGGTCTAATGATTCTCAACTGCCGTTTTGGTATTTTTTAAAGAAAAGTGTAAGAAAACACCTGCTAAAATGCGTTTTTAATATCCTTTAAGCGACTGTTTAAATCGTTCGGTAATCGGTGAGGCGAACATGAGATATAAATGGTTGTGTTACTGAATATTTTTACACACACTAAGGAAAATGGGTGTTCTTACACTTATCCACGAACTCTAATACGAAATTTGGAAACATTCTATATGTGTGTCTTTCAAAACGTTTAAAAATTACTCCTTTTAATAAAAGCTTTTTTTTTCCGTAAAGTAGTGTGAAATCGTCTGTTTTCACAGGCTTAGTATTCAAATCTTGCCAAATTAAAAATGACTAGATACTGATTTTTTTACTGTAAAATTTAGCAATAAAGTTCGGCAACCATTTGGTATAGCTGAGGATAGAATTCTTATAACCTCACATTTGTTAGTCTTTTAAAGAATAGTGTATATAAAATAAGAATTAAGGTTTACTTCCTGAAAATATCCATTATTGTATACTGTTTTTAATTGTTACTGTATTATGTTGTATGCAGTAGGTGGTTTGGTGATTTTACACGAGCATTGGATTTCATCAAAGTAAAAAACAAGCTTCTAGCAGCAGAGTAATTCGTATTTGAATTATTGAAAGTTACGCTCAGTAAAGAATTTCTTGTTCTATTTTCAGCATAAAAGTTACCATAGTAACACAACCAACTGATTTCGTTTGAACTGTTTAATTCAACAATCAAACTGAAACTAAAGTCATTTCTAATGTTCTTGATCCGAAAAAGAAAATACATAAATATGGAAAAAGTAGAACATTAGCTTACTAAAGCTTTAAAAATACTCTGATTTTAACTTTTAACATTTTAAACTTTTTATCGAAATTAAACATACTTTGTAGTTAATTCATTCACATGTGCGGCAACAGATCTTTTAAAATGTCCCTAAACTGCACATGAAAGACGCATTTTACCCCTAGCAGAGGCAGCGACATCTAGTACTGTCCGAAAAATCAGATCTGTTTTAAGAATTTGAGTCCAGCAGATACTATCCTTATATATTAACCTACATATAAACCATCGAAACACTTTGCATTTACATATTTTGGTCTCTCGAAAGAATGTTACTCTTCAACCTTGGTAGTGAAAAATGATTTACTGCCAGCTGAAATTGCAAAATAACGAAATTATTGTTATTACTATTATTATTGAGTCAGAGAATTTTTTTAAACACTTGAACTTTAATGTAATCTTAAACTTACAAAATGTTAGTCTCACATTATTCTCTTTAGCTCTCTATCGAAAAGTTGGGGGGAAGCTTTCTTGAGCTGAAAATTGAAAAAAATACATAAATCGGGGGACAAGTGAATTTGCAGAATTGTGAAGCCCCCTACGGACTTTCCTGTACTGCTTTAGATTTCAGAGCAAAATAAAAAATCGATCGGTATAACTATGATATTTAGATAAACGTTGCATTATGTTATAAATTTAGATTTTTCAGAGTTCATTCTCTTGCTACATATGTTTAAATTAAGTGTCATATAATATTTATTATACGCACAGCATCCATTACAAAAGGAAGAAAATTTATTGAACTGGCTAATTAAAGTTGTGCTAATGTTTTATTAAAGAGATATGCTTTATGTTAAGAGCTGAATGTGATATACTACCATTTAAAAACAATAATTCTTCTAAGGCACAAAAGAAAAAAATGATATTAAAAATACCACACATTCAAAGTCATTTTCGTCTTTGTTTTTAAAATGTTAATAAACAACATTTTTCTGACAAAAGAAAAACGCAATTAATTTTACATGCCCATAAAAGAAAACTCGGCTTTCTTGTCTTTCACGTCATGAAATTAGGGGATTTTCATAAAGTAGCGTTGATATTTTTATTTTATTTTGTGTTTTTAGTACACATTAGTAAAATAGTTAAAAAATTAATCTAGCAATAAATTATAAAGCCTAAAAAGTCAGTTTAATCCCTGAGAATTTCTTGGTTTTTTTTATAAAAATGCTGTTATACTTGGTTAACAAGTTCATATATTTTTTAAGTAGTTAAAATTTAATTAAAAGCTATTATACTTTTAAAAAATTTAATATTTTGTGCAAATATGTCTTTTTATGCAATAAACTTCTAAGTTTATCATTACCAAAACAGTTTATTTAAAAACGCATTCGAAATACAAACAGAAAAACAACAGCAACGAAAAGTTTTATTTCCCATGAAAATATTAATCGTAGAATATGAAAATTGTTATGTGTATTTTGAATTAAATTAAATTCATATTTAAGATAGAAGTATGATAAAAAAGAACAACAAAAATATTTTATTAGGAAAACCGTAATACCTTTCAGATTTAACTAATATGTATTGCGTTATTTTCTTTTTAAAATTCTTACAATTAAATTTCTTTTAGAAAAATGAAAAAAATGCAAAATAAAGTATTATTAGTAAAAATTAACAAATAATCGTGAAATATTTGTCAAACAAAGGTGGAGCGTCGGTTCACAACCGGTACTTTCCAACGTACGTAAGGGAGTTCGCCAAATAAGGTATTTGTAAAGAGAGACTTCACATACGAAAAGCGGTCACAAAATTCTTTCGTATTTTAGAAGAGACTTCGGAGGGAGAAAAAGTCTGTGAAAGTCTGGCTTGCAGCATCAAAAGAAAGAATCTCTCATCCCGTTTTTAAAAACTATTTAAAATTGTTATTTTAAGTATTAAATGTTTTAGCGATTTCAGTTCAAACAGAGTTAAACCACGGTTTTACTGTCAGTAAAACTATGTTGGGTCAAGTCTGAGGAAACAAATTTTTACATACGTCTTTATCTGTTGTCACCATCCAATTGTCTTAGAAATTTTAGCTATATGTTGTCCGTTTATTCTCAGTGTTTCTTCTACATTAAGAAACTTGGTTATCATATACTGATTATTTAATGCGACAATGGACTTATAAACTTTCTCTGTAGCAATTCAAAATTTTATGAATTGAACTATTGTAGATTGATTAAAAAAAGAACCCTTCAAAAATGAATTTTAGAGTAAAGTAATTGATAAAATAATTAAAGCTTTCTAATTACTGAGATTAGCTAAAGAAGCTCCATGAGCCTTAAATTTTGTTGAATTTTACTGAAATTCGCTAAAAGAATCCTTCAAAAATGTTGAATATAACTTAGTACTAGTTTTATTAGATTTTTTATTTATTTGTGTTACTTTACTATTTTTCTTGAAAAATTTTGAATAGTTATCCATTTTTTCCTCTCTTCTGAAGTTTTGATTGTAAAAAAAACCTGAATACTAATTTTTTGTTGCATCTACGTAAAGTGAGTAAGAAATGCAAGGTAAGGGGCAAAAATCTATGCTCACTGAGTTTTTTTTATGTAATTATTATCATATTTTACTTTTTTTATTAATTAAACTTTGAGATTTATTTTGATTTGGTATTTTTCATATTTAGTTAACACTATATTAATATATAAAACTTTCTATCGATTGTCTCATGAATGAGAGTCCTTTAATGTCCATCATTGCCTTAAAGAGAGTTTTATTTTTAAATCTTGAAAAATGCACGACTTTTTGCCTTTTTCAATTATCTGTATCACATATTGCAGTAGTACAAGATATATAACTTTTACTTACTACAATGCATGGAATATTTCAATTTTTTAGAAATAGCTTCAAAATTATCTTTAGTAATTTGTTTCTTTATAAATGAATTATTAGAAAGATTTTGCAACTAAAATTTTTCGAACTTCCTTGCTCGCAAGATTTCGAAAAACGTTTAGCTAAAAAAATAAGCATGTATTAGTTTTAAAATTATAAACGGTGTTCGAATACTTAATTAAATCTAAAGTAACTGAAAGTCATAGGCCGTTGTGCAGGTAATTACAATGGGCACTTAAGAATTATTTGACGAAAATATGCCTACACTCCATATATTTAACCTACGACCACTTAAAATAAATAACGTCATATTCAAATTTTTTTATATACCCAAATCGAATTTCACGATCTTCTGGAAATGTACAGAAACTTTTCTCATTCGAACGAGAACGATTTCGTTTTGTGTAAACAACTCTTCTTTTATCAATGCTTCATGCAGACTATATCATTTTGCTGAAAAAAACTAAGTTATCCGTAAAAACTATGTTAAACGCAATGGAACTTCAACTTTCCTTTCAGAGCCTGATGACTGTGACTCCAATTGGGAGTCATGTCAATTACGACAGCCAATTTTGTCACGCAAATGATTCACTTTTTTACACTCGGAAATAAAATGGAGCTGAAAATAACGAAAAATCGCTTAAAAGTTAGGGATGAGGTGTATTTTCAGATTTTTAAAATAGAAGCGTAGATTGTTTTCTACATTTTTATACATAATAATGAAAATTTTCAAGTGGATCAAACAAACGGTGTAGATATTACTAAGCTTTTTGTGATTAACTTTTTAATCTTTTTGGAGTAATGGGGGTAAAAGTTTTATCTCGGAGTGGTTACCCGAAATTGGAACAGAATTAGTTAGTCACTGAGACAGGAATAAGCGTAACTATGTAAATGGATATATAAACGTCGAAATTTTCTATTTTTAACTGTACATTATATCATACTCCACAATTTTTTCCAATATTTATATATGCACGAACCTTTGTAAATAAAATTATTTACATGATGGAATAATACAAATTTATTTAGTGTGTTGACAACATAACATATAACACTGGGGAACAATTTTTAACATAATTTCTGTTGAGTTCGTTTTTTAAGCTGTTTTAGAGTCCAATGGGCACTCAGATTACAAAACTGTTGTTAGTTTTCTTCGATCACGTCAAGTTTTTTCTCTACAGCTACCTTCTCTTCACTATCCGCAAGAGCGAATTTCGTTCACCGGAAACACTGTTGCTGTGCCCCAATGACGAAGAATTTGAAATTGAAGATGATCCCGTTCGTAAGGGATTTGAGCAGCATGAGTTAAATGATTTGGGGCTATCCAAAAAAGCTTGAGAACTGTTAGCATCAAGACTGCACAAAAAAAATTTGCTTGGAAAAGAAACTAAAGTATCCTACTTTTGATACAAGAAAGTGCATTTCTGCAATACTTTCGAAGTGATGATAGATTTTTATATTGCCATAACATACATGGTTTAATGAAAAGAGTTGGGAATTTCAGCTTATCGATAGCTCAATGCGGAGCTTAGACAGTGTACTCCTCCACAATGGAAATTTATTTGGTGCAGTCCCAATAGGTCATTCAGTATGTTTGCGTGAGGAATATGAAGACATAGAGTCGTTGATTTGTTGCAATATCACATGCACCAATGGATCATCTGTTATGATCTTAAAATGGTCTGTTTCCTCCTTTGCCAGAAACGTGGATATACCAAGTATCCCGGTTTTTTGTGCATGTGGGACAGTAGAGCTCGTGAGAAGCATTGGGTGCAGTCGAAATTGCCGCCAAGATATGACCTGAAACCTGGTGATCCAAACATTCTTCATCAGCCACTTGTCAACAGAAAGAACATAATATTTCCACCTCTGCATACAAAACTGGGTCTCATGAAGCTATTTGTTAAAGTTTTGTCAATTGAAGGAGACTGTCATTTCCCAACCTCTCATTTGAAAGATAAAAGCTGGTGTGTTTGATGGTCCACGGATTCGCCAGCTTCTTAAAGATGAGCATTTCATCGGAACAATGACAGAATGCTTGGTTCGCATTCAAAAACATAGTTAAAGACTTTCTTGGAAATACACGAGCACAGAATCACACCGAAATTGTCCAACAGCTCTTGGAGAGCTTCAAAATGCTTGGTTGCAACATGAGCACCGTTGCATTTTTTACGTAGCCATCTCGCTGACTTCCCGAAAAATCTTGTTGAAGTCAGTGATGAGCAGGGTGAACGATTTCACCAAAATTTGAATGGAATCACGCTATCAAGGAAGATGGGATCTACATATGATGGCTGACTATTGCTGGAGCAGAAAACAAGAATGTCCACAGATTAAACATTCCAGAAAAAGCTACAAACGAAAATTTTTGCCTTAATATGTATGTTTACCACTTGGTAAATAAGATTTTCTATTTGTATTAATACAATTTAACTTGTAGTAACTATATATTTGATAACTTTTCCCTTTATTTTTCTTTTTATGCACATTTTGGGGGTACCCTGTATCTTAAATAGTTGACGTGACAGACAAAAACTACAGTTACTTTTGGATTCAGGGGCCAAAAGTGATTCAAAAACAAGTCACAGTTCTAAGACAACAAAATTGCTGTTCCCCAGTGTAATTTATGACAAAAGTTTCACGAGAAAATAATACGAGAAATTTCACGAGAAAATAGTTTTTTTTTTCTATAAAGCTTGCAGTACTGAAATTTCACATTTTGAGAAAAATGAGGTTAAGACTTATATATTTTAAAACTGCTAGCAGATGCTCTTACAATCTTGAAGATATTTCGCGTAACTGATAAATTTCTTTCTTGTGGATTGTTTTAAAATGCCCAGAATAATCTGAAGTATCTTTTTATTAAAAAAATCAAAAATCATGAAGGTTCAATGGTAAGGAGACCTCTTACACACTGTTAAGGAATAACTTTTAAAGCCTAAAACAGCCTTTTTCACATGCTATGGCTAAGTTGCTACATCTCTTATCACAGTCAAGAGCCAAAACAGAAACAATACTGATCTGGTGATTTACTTGGTAGACAAACTATCTTACTGACGGTACACTTACTATACAGAAAAATCTAAAAACATATTTGTTGGTTAAATTAAAAAAAATACAAATAGCTATCAAAAATAACAAGAGTAATTAATTCTACGTGAAGTTCCGGAAAACAAAATAAAAAATAGTACAAACAAAAATAATATTAACAATATTAGCAATAAGTAATAGTTTAAATAATATTAACAAAATAATATTAACTACGTTAAGTTTCGGAAAACAATACCGATCTAGTGATTTACTTGGTAGACAAAATATCTTACTGACGGTACACGTACTATTCAGAAAAATCCAAAAACATATTTGTTGGTTAAATAAACAAAAAATACAAATAGCTATCAAAAACAATAAGAGAAATTAATTCTACTTTTAGTTCCGGAAAACAAAAGGCCTTTCTGTTCAAACGGAGCCCCCCCCCCCCCAACCTCACCCTTCTCATCCATGTTAATTTCATGAAACCGTTCTTCGTTACTTTGAAATTGAAATTTTATGTGAACGATCGCTCTTCCATGTGTTTTATTCATTTTTCTTGGAAAAAGTTATTGTGAAATTCTGCTATACTCTCTTTGTTGCGTGATCAGAAAAGTTATTTGTACTTCTTTACCTCAATGTGTTAAAATAACAGACTAAAACAGATTTAAAAAGTTGTTTACATAGACACAGGGTTACTGGTAACGCGAAGTATTCCTTTTAAGAGCCAAAATGTTTCAATTTTCACCCGCATATGTATGTCCGAAAAACAATAGTTTTCGAGAAAATTGAATTTTAAATTTTTTTCCTTGAATGACTCAAAATTTGACATTCAAGTTCAAATTTTAAAAAATCTGCTTAGTAAATGGATTTCATCATAATTTATTTTTATAGTTTAACTTCTAATAAAGCTAACATAATCATAAAAAGTACAAAACTACTTTAAATTTTCAATTCACGAGCCATTGGATGTATTTTTTAAATTTTTAATTCACGTTTCGTCTCAAAAGATCGTATTTAAAAAAAAACATAGCAGTAAGGTTGTCAATCTGACTGGAGTATTGGGTGAATTTTTCAAGATGTAACGTGAAAACGCATTAAAACAATTCAAAAAGTCCTTCGCCCAAGGCAAATCCCCATTAGACAAATAGCCCTCATCTATCTTAACCACAATCAGCGAGTCTTGTAATTTTAGCAGCTAAGAATGTAGCTTACTAAAATGCTAATGCAGTGAAGTGTACATTAATTATTACAACTTTCTACATAAATTTTAAGCGGACATTTACTATTTAATGTCGGAAAACGGCGATTAAAATCTGCTACTGTCAGGGAGCTCTGTGACAGTGTTTGTATAATTACGTTATAAATCATTGTTTTGTTTCCGTAACCGAGCATTCTAAAATCTGTGTTAATCAAACTGATTATCCATATTACCAACAACAGTAGGTAATGTTGATTAGTTGTTTGATCGAGCAAGCAACGAATTTTTAATTCTGGGAGAAGACGAGTGATTAATTATGATTTTCTCTCATTGGGTTCATGATAATTATGCTTGAATATTATGTTTCAATCTGGAAATGAAACAATGTCACCAAATAATTTTTAAGAATGGAATTAGAGTTATGCAAACTTTTCATAAAATTATTTCTTGCATGATTATTCGGATAATTACGTCAGACAATTTTTTTGCTTTTTTATTTAACAACTTAAAAAATAGCTTTTTAAAACAAGTCCCTTGACAAAAGTATTTCCAAATAAAATAAACCAGAAATCAAAAATTGCATTTTCTTACTTTTTGTATCTTTTTTTCCCTTTTTATTAGTTGCATTAATGTTATAGTAAATCCTAATGAACTTAAAAAGGTTTTCATTATGAGTAAAACTTTAAAATATAATGTGTATTTTACATTGTTAAGGAAATGTTTTAGTCTGTATTCTGGTTTTCGTAAAACATTTTGTCATTTATAAGGATACTATGGCAAAAATGTCCTTTGACATTGAGTGTTGCCTTTTTTAAAAATCATGTGCAAGTCTTTAAAGCAATTTTTCCATTAATGCGCAGTCAAGCTTACATTATAAAATAATTAAAACTTAGTAAAATAACACACATAAAAGGTACTCATCAGATTGATAAGATGCAGATTGATAAATATATTTTATGGGCTTATTTTACAAAGTTTTAATTATTTCATGTTTCAAACACTAGTTTTCTTTTGAGTGTTTTTATACAATATTTACAATACTAAAATTGTCTTTTTCCAAAAGTAGTTTGCGGAATGAGAGAGAATTGTAACTTTCATTTTATGAAATTTTTATGAAATCGAAATATACCTATAAAAGTTAACCAGCCTTATTAATTTAAATTCCAAAATAACAAATGTTTCTGAAAGTACTAAATACATAGTTTATACACAGAAAAATAATCAATCGAAGAACAACAGCTATTTCAATAGGTTCTTGAAAAGACTACAAGTTACTAATCTAGGAAAATAATTTACTCATTTTCTTATTACTACTATCAATTAATCATCAGTAGTCCTTTTCAAAGTAAAATTTAGGATATTCAATTTAATAATTTAATAATCCATCAGTTCGATAAATTAAAGATTCTAACATTACAGTTTCGATATTTCTTCCCTTTATTGATTGTACTTCTGAATTTGGTAAATGTAAATTTCAGCAATTATTTTTTAATTTCTGCTTTTTAAACATTTTTCTTACAAGTAGACATTTGCATTTTGAGAAAAGTTAGTAAGAGTTGAACTTAAGCCCCTTTTTTGCAGAATACTAAGTAAGACATTCTGAAGTGCGTTCTGAAAAACTGTTCTAAAAACTGTTGAATTGAGAGGAAAATGTGTGAAAAAGTGCTAGATAATTTTAGGTAATGACGTAAATATAATATTAAGGAGAGAATTGTTGCTTAGGAAGGAGGAAAAGAAAAAGTCCGCAAGCGCATGCATGAATTAAAGAATCTAGAAGGCATGAAATAAAAGAATCTAGAAGGCCTGTTACGACTTAATTTTACATAAAATTCTCAGCGATGAATGAAGAAAAAAGTTATAATTACTCTAGTTTTTTAGCAACATTCAGATGCGGTAGGACATTTAGGAACAGCCAATAGCCAGTTAGAAAGAAGTACAGACTGATCAATAGGGAAAAAAAAACACCAGCAGAGGTTACGTGAAGGATAGTTCTTACGAGATATTGGGAAATATGACAGGGAATCAGCTAAAGAAATATCCAATCAATATCTTTTTTCAGTAACTTACGCTGTTGATCTTATTCGATCATTAGTATTGATAACTGTTCCAGCTTCTAATTTGCCACTTCAAAGTGTTTCACTTGATTCGTGCTCTTCTATAAGTACACACAAAAACGAAAAATATTTTTGGTATTTTTGGGCAGGGTACATTACATCTGTTAAGAATATTAAATTGTTTCAAAAGAGGACCACCAGAATAATAACTTTAATTCGAATACCCGTTCTTGGAAACATTCCTTGAACAAAAGACATTAATTTTAATGCAAAAATAAGAAATTATAACATGATACATGAACTATAATTTAAAAAAATATTTTTTTTTTGTATTTTTTAAATCTGAACGTCATGGAAACTCAAATTAAAGAAAAATGTCAATGGCTTTAAAACTACTATTAAACAGAAAATCTTGTTTAAATTACATAATGCTTCGCAATTTAATAATTCAAATAAAAGTTTGATCATGCAAACATATCATTAAACCAAGGCTTCAAAGACATTAGAAGCTAAATGTGTAGTATTGAACTCGCGTAGTGTGATGACAGCTGCTTAATTATAAGATTAATTATGCTTGATTAGTTTTAAACTCTCCTATGTGATTACCGTACGTTTATTGGATTTTAGTAATTGCACTATAATTCATATTCCCAATTCAGCGAAGTGTTTGTACATATACATGAAAAGAGAATTAATACCTCGAATATACATACAAATCTACGCATTATTTTACCAATTATCAAATAACAAATTTGATAATTGATCAAAACTAAGTAATATAGGCAACTCTAAAAGAAAATATTACTGTTGTTTTTTTTTCGGGGGAGGGGGGTTAGGTTACGTACTATATTTCGTGTGCTTCATAAGAATATTCAAGCAAGGCACTTAGCGAGAAAAATATTTTGGGGAGTGCTTGAAAAGCGAAAAAGGTAAAATTCCTCACAAAATGCTTGATTTATTGACGTTCAGTTAACAAAAGTCTAAAATTTCGGGGGATGCTCAGTTGACCCATAGCATCCCCTCTCCTGACTAAGTCCCTTATTCAAGCCTTTTCTTATGGAAGTGAAACACTATTTTGCATTTTTGGTTATTTACAAGATTTCTTTTTAGAATCTAATGGTTTGTTTAATAAGGGTCATTGCGAATCCCATTTATCGATTAATTATTGTTATTTTTTTCTATACATACTTTTAAAATGATTACTGTAGACTCTTTCAGTTTCAATGAATGCTAAACAAAAGAGACATTTTCTTAAATTCTTTATTTAGAAGAAAGATTTTCAGACTGAACATTATGATTTTTTCTACATTCTGTTACATGCAAACAGTAACAAAAAATCTATAACCAATATTGTTTGATAATGTTGCCTCACTCTGTTTTCATTAAAAGTTTATTAAACCATTTTTACTGTATAATAAAAGCAAACTCATTTTTAACCCTCAAATTCAGCACTGAAGTGTAGTTGCTCTAAATAAATGTGTTTTATAAATTATTTTAATTTTACTGCATTCTGAAACTGCTTAGAACTGAAAATATATTTTATTTATCGAAAATTTATTGATTCTCAATGAATCACGAAGTTAAAAAAAAAGTGTTTGACAAATTTAATTTTTTTTCCCAAGCTTCATGTGGCTGACTTTCTCAATATCAAATCTGAAATTCTTTTTTTCTAATTTTTAGTTGTCAAGCATAAGTAACAAAGTAAATAAAACATCAAAACGCGTTTTGTGAGATTATTTATTATTGTGTACTCGATACTTTCATTATTCTATGTAAGCAGGAAAAACACGACTATACTAAAGTTTTAATTACTACATTATATTTCTCCTACGGTACACTTTTATTTATTCGAAAATGATAATCAAATGGATTTGCAAATGCATTAAAATGCTGATTTGGTGCTGTAAACGTATTATTATCATACTATTTTGATATGCATGATAACTATTTCTTTTTCTTTCGACAGGTAGTTTCAGATAGATTCTGGGTAATGTTAACTGTTTTTTCATTGCCAAGATATTAATCCAGTTTTGGTCGTCAACATAAAATATTTGAGTATGAAGTTTGATAATTTAACAAAAAACTGTTAATCATCTGATTATTAATAGCTATTGTTAAATTTTTGAATACAATTTCTACAAATTTGTACTACATGAAAAATTTATATCAAATGAAAATTTATAGAAAAAACTAAACCAACTAAACTTTGTTTTTGTTAAATTTATATTTTATTTATAAAACCAAATAATTTGCTGATGCATTAATAAATGGTAGCTAAAGAAAGAAATGAATAGTAAGGAAAAAATATTTCTTTATAAAAACAAGGCTTTTAATTTATAAACTATATTCTTATATAAATAAAGAGTTTTATGTTAACTAATATGTACTTTTTAAAACTTTTGTATCTAAATAAATTACAACTTAAATGACAAATTTATATTCATTATAGATTTTCTGTAGTTCTACATTAAATACATAGTAATACAAATTGATATGTTTCGTAGACTTTTGATTTAGAAATTTTAATCTATGGAGAGCATTAAAATACTCTCTGTGAGAAAAGCTCTTAATCTGATCCGAAATCTAATTTATAATTTAAGAAGCATTAAATTTATTTAATCATTCTGCAATGCTAAAATTCATGAAATAACACATTAATTATAAAAGGCTTTATACAGCTTTGAACGTCCCTGACACTTACTTTGACATTATGTTACGTAACTTCGAAGAAAACCCTTACTTTTATAAAATTTATTGCATATTATTTGAAATTAACCAGAAAATATATCATAAGAATATAATTTTTATGTTAAACATCCACAATGGAAAACTTTAATAAATTCTTTGAAGTGTTAATCAATTCTTCAACACTAAAATATGTACAATTATTTGTTCAGATTCTGAAAGATATTAAAGGAGGTTAAAAGATTCCTTTTATCAGTGGAACAGCAAATCTGAGCTTATGTCTGTCACACAAAGATTACCTCAATGAAAGTATAATTAATTAGTTATCAATTATGTTTGACTTAATACATTAAAGAGAATTTCACGTTTCCGTGACATAGGGATTATATGAGCTGTAGGAATGTAAGTTATTGCCTAAGGCATATATGTGATAAAATTCTACATTTTGTTGACCTTTTGCAAAACTGTCAAGATTTAAGGGCAACATTTCAATTGGACACTTTAAATATTTTATACGCTTGATACATATTAATTTTATGAGCTTATTCACCCTTTGAGAACAGATTTATTTGAAGAAATTCTTGCGTTTTAACGGATATCATTATCAGATGTAGATATAAAATTTCTAAATGGCAATCCTGACAGGAAAAAACGTTGCATACACATTTGTTACAAATCACTCCTGTCTCCACCGTGGCTGACGAGAAAGGCATTCTGCGGTGCTGACTTTTGGTCACAGCAATCTAACAGTCATGTGAACTAGGGAGTGTGGCCATCTTAATCCGAAACAGCCACAGTAAGATGGCCACACCGTCCTAGGTCACATGACTATATGTTGGCAAAAGAGGGTAACCAAAATGTCAGCTCCGCAGCCTGTCTTCCTCGTCAGCCACGTCTTGTCACAAACATCAATGTGCATGCCTCATTTTGTTTTAGTTTGAATAACGAAATATACATCATCCGTTATTTAAGCAAAGCAAGAGCATGATGCAACGAAGTCGTCAAGTGTACCCAAGAGGTTTACAAAATTCCCTTTGCCTATATGAATATACAGTGTGATTATAGTTAAATTTCCCCTTTAAGCAATGTTCTACAGCTAAAATGGATGAATGGATTGTAATCGTGTTTGGTAAGGCGACTACTATATATGAGATGCGCTCATGAAGCTTCAAAAATAAAAGTTCAAAATATGTCCACTAGGGATCGTTTAGCATAAAAAAATACAGAAAATTCAACAACTGAAATGACTAATTCGAAATGCAGAAATACTTTTAAAATTTATTCAACAGCTTTTCAACAGTATCAACTCGTTTCGGTCATTTTTTGAGCTGAAATCACGATACAAAGCCCAACCTAGTGAGCAATTTTTAAGCTAAAATTTCGGAAAATCTTTTTTGAGTGCAGCTTGTAAACAGTCCATTTGCCAAATCTGGTGGTAATCTACTCACCCGTTTCAGCATCAAAATGATGTTAGTGCGGAAAATTTAGTTATAATCGCACTGTGTGTACAAAGCTTTGCAACCATCTATTTGATTTGCTACCATCTTTTTTTTTCTTTGTCCTGTTTACTTGGTTTAGCTTGACTGTGTAACATTTTATTTTTACTGCAACCAAAGAAAACGAACCTTTTATAAACTGTTCTTGTCATAAGACTCCCTACATTTGAAATGGGATTTAAATCTCGTTAAAAATCTTTAAAAAAATCGCTATTTCAAAACATCCAAGATCCAATACTTTTAAATAGAAGTACACTCAACACAACTAGTTTGCAGTAACAGGTTTTCGACTTGGGAAAAAAGAACACTGACTCTAAATTAATATAGTTGAATTTTTTCCCCCATAAAAATAGCACTATGTAGTGCTTACATATTTACCACCATAAAGTCAAGAATTTAAGTATTATTAGAAAAGGAACTGTTTTAAAATTCTTAAAACTCAGATGTAATTTTTGATAAAAACTTTAACCCTCCAAACATTTTTGTTCTCTATTTTAACTTGAACAATGCAGAAGAGCATTAAAAATTTTAGAACATCTTTTTAATTATTAATCGCAATTATAAAACATCTTTCAAATTTCCTTGATTAAAAATAATGCATATATATAACCAACAATAAGAAATCCACTATGTACGCCTTACGTGCTACGTACTGGATTTCTTATTTGCACATAATTTTGTGATATAAAATTTTATAAAGTTTCTATTAAAACAAATGCTGAAACTTTCTTCTGTTTTTCCAAGATTTCAGCCATTTAACACAAATTATGATTATATCTTCTTTTTATATTTCTTGATAAATATGAAGTAAAGAACTGTATCTTTTGAGAGCTCTGATTCTGTATGGGTTAATAAAACAGAACTTAATATGTGCATAAAAAAGCTTTTTGAAAATTTACCAAGCAAATTAATAATTTCAAAGATTATTACAATGAATAAAGAACTAAAAACCTTTATTCTGAAGAATCTGAATAATCTTACAGTGAATAAATAACTGAACATTAATTGAGCTTTTACATTTAGAGACTGTATAATTCCAGAACTAATTGAATTTTATGCTTTTTGGATTTAATGATAAAGACAAAATTAAATACATAATTCTGGATATTGAAGAGAACAGCTACATGACTCTAAAAGATTTTTACACTAGACGATAGTATCTTCAACCGTACTTATTCTTTTTTTAATTGATCACTCACTCTGAGTGATCACTATCATCCTTTATCTCTTCTTTTTCTGCGACAATTGCTGAGTATATATCATCTTAAGTATTCTCATATATCACTGAAACTATTCTCGGGGACATTCTCGAAGTCGTCCAACCGAGCTTGACAAACTTCTGATTAACTATACGTTCTAAGATACTGTTCGGTGCTTTAGTTTTAATTTCTTCCATTTTGTCTAACACACTCGATACTTAAAATAAGTGATTTTGTAGACATTGCAGATATCATTTCTGTCAAAAAGGTAATTAATGAATCTTTCTGTCTTTCTAAACGTAATCTTACGGGTGTTACATTTATTTAATAAAAATGACTCAATTAAATAAATGTACACAATATTTTTGTAAATTTAAATCTTGTTTTTTTTATTAGTTGTATGTTTTTGAACTAACGAGCTAACTAATGAGCTGAATAGTTATACATTCATGGTGCGATGATATGGGAACATCAACGATTGATTCTGTTCTTCGAAATCAAATATTTAACTAAATACACACTCAGTCCGAGCAAATGCTAATTCAGATACTTTTGCTATCTCAATATTTTATAAAGAAAATAAAAGGGGTAACATAGTTCAAGTTTAAATTTTTAAAACTGATTTCTTCACAAATTTCTGAAAAAAGTCGTAAAGTTTAAAATTGAAAGAAAAATACATCTAAAGGAAATCAAATGCTGCATCTTAGTGCCCTAAGAAATTTTAAAATAAATAAATAAATTTTTACATAATTATACATTTTGGGATGTACGTGTAAACTATTACAAAATAATGATAACACTTTTTTAGTGTTTTCATTCTGATTTATTAAAAATAATTCCAAGATTTATAGGAATAGATGTCCTCGGTCGTGTCCTGTGATTACCGTTTGGTGAAAATAACGTCATCAATCTAGAAATTAAATAGCTAGTCTAAGAGCCAGCTTAAATCTGACAACACATTTTTTACGGTATCTGAAATTTCGTCCAGTGAGACTTCTATACCCAGTAAACAAGCAATGGGTACTAGCTAAGCGGTAGTTTGGGGTCCCTCAGGTGAGTCAGGTATGAAAATTAAGTAAGTTTTTAAAGTATTTGACGGCGTCTGCCGTTTTAATATGTTATAATATACCTCTAGAAAAATTGAAAAATAACTATGGCTGCTGATTTTAAAGGTTGCAACATCCTGGCAGCCACTTTTCAAAATTCGAAAAAAAAAAATTTTGTAAAGTATTTTACGTCGTCTGCCATTTTAATATATTATTTATTGAACTATTTTAAGCATATATTGAAAATGGCTGACATTTTTTCCGGTTGTCACTATCCGGTTTACAGCGAAACATTACCTGCAGTCCGTGCATACGTATGTCCGTGCGTACGTATGTCAGTTGTAATTTTCGCATTCGTAAAATTTATACAACATTAAAATTATGTTAGTAAATGTAAAAAATTTTATAAATATACAATTAAACGAACACATCTACTACTTTAAATGTGCATAATAAGGACCAAAAGTCCATTATGAGGCTGTAACAAATATAAAATTATTATAAAGATGTAAAAAAATCAAACATTAATTAGATATATTCATTATTAATATCAGAATATATTTATTTTTGGAAATAATCTATAATGATGAAATATTTTATAATTAATTTTCATCTTCGGAATCATCTCTAGAAAGTGACAAGTCATCTTCGTCCACCAAGTCAGATTCTGTAAAAATAAAATAGAAATTTTTAAATGAGCTTATGATAATTAAAATGCTGTTACAATAAATGCTACAATGCTGTCTTTATCTTCAGGATTTAGAATTAAGTCGCTGACAAAGCAAGGAAGTTGGTCTCCTTCGAACCACTTAAATACGTAGCGGTTTTCCATCTCCATCCAGCCATATTCAAGGGGATTCAGTGATGTGGGCTCTTTCGCATGAACATTTTTCCAAATGCTGGAAATATAATGCGTCCTTAAAATTTGTTGGTACAGTTCAGGTTTACACGGAGGGATCAAGCTTGCATCAAAGCTCTGGACATTTTTATTAAAATTTTCGTTCATACTACAGCCTTGTAAGAATTAACGAACAGTTGAAATCTCCCATCATCAACATCGATGGATTTTTTAGCATTGTACCCTTCGTTGTGTTTCCTGTCCCGGTTAGCATCCAAATGTCAGAAGAAGGATTTTTCAAGTTAACCATATTGCCCAGCATGATTATTAAAATATCAGTATCTGAACCTCTAATAACAATAGTAGACTGATCAATAATGCTAGAAGCATGGAAAACAATTTTACTGTCTGCTTCTTCATGAGATTCACAACACAAATCTTCGACGATACTTGACTCGACTGTCAAGTATCGTCGAGCTGGACCCCGGACGCACGCCGGGTCCAGCAGAGCCGCAGCTTCTATTCATTTTTCAAGACACAATATTTGAATGACCGTTCGTAATATTTTGATAACTTTAGGAATTAGCTAATATCTCCTATATATTTATTACCTTACGTACTGTACTTTTTACTTACAATCTCTAAAATAACATTTTTAAGCATCATAGCAACTCTTATTACTAACGAAACTAAATCGAAAAAACAGAAATTAAGATCTTGCACTGTAATGGTAAATGGACAAATGTTTAATGCGAGACAATAAATTATATAACTTAATTCTACAAAAAAAGCTAAAAAAACTGCAACAAAAAAAAGAGAAACGCTTAAAAATTAAAAAAATAATTTAAGGAAAAGAGCCCTCTGTGGTCTGGTCATATGTGCTGCATTACTCTGCTTCTATCAGGATGCATATTTAATTTGAACTGAAATTTAATTTTGAAATCTGCTGAGGAATACTAACAGAACGAGTCTGTTTTTGGTCCACCGGTATCGAGATGGCCGTGCTCCATTGAGTCCTAGATGGATTGACTACCATCTAGCTTTACAGTGACAATGTGTCATAAGTGTATCTATCAGGAATCGTTACTCTTCCTTTAGGTAGTTATTTTTTTTTACAGAACAGATATTCCCAAAGTGGTGAACAAATATAAAATAAAAATAGGGAGTCTCCAAAAGTAAACTTCATTGTTAAAAAAAATGAGAAGAATTATTTTTTAATGAAATAATTTAGGTTGAAAAAAAATCCCTTCGTGATCAGGTCATATGTGTTCACCACTCTGCAGCTCAATGTAATACTAACAGAACGGGTCTCCTGTCGCCTGCCGGTATCGAGAGGCCTGAGCCCCAAGGCCCCAAGATAGCCGCTAGCTAGTCCTTCACATCGCGCTTGACAGTGACAATGTATCATGGGCGAAGGCACCACAGCCGACCACGACCCCACCAGCTTCCGCCGCAATTCACGGCACTTATAGTAGCTTTGACACTCTATATAAGCATTTCTTTGTTGTAGCTTTGTTTCAGCCTCGATGTTTCTTAACTATCATTGTTACGTGCTGAGCATTGTTGGATCCATCATGGCCAAATGTATAGAACCCTGAACATTGTAAGTGGCTGATTATCGAGGGATCTGGCCTATCGCACGGCTGTTCTTCTAGCGGTCTGGAGTTTGGGGTGGTTTTCTCCAAAGGTTACTTAAGTAAATTGGCGTTATAACCCCCTTAAAAAGTCCTCCTAAAGAAGGCAACCCCCCACCATAAGCAGATAACCCTCTTCTAGTTAAGTTTTAAATCAATACACCTCATGTTCTCAACCAGTGGGGCACGAGAAAAAAAGGCAAAGATAAAGTGATCATGCATGTTTATAAATTCACCTTATTTATTCTTATTTTTGCTCCATTTTTATTTTTCGCTAAAAATGTTTATTCCAACATTATCGATAACATTATTTTGTAGAAAAGGCTACAAAACGTTCATTGTTGTAGTATAAATAAATTGCACGCATTCTGAAGAATATGGGGGGGGGAGTGTCATCTCGAGCTAAACTTTATTGAATGGGAGGTCATTTTGTTAAAAGGTTGGGAGCCGTTGCAATACACAAACAGTAAAATCCCATCTAAACTAAATGATTTTATAACTTTCAATTATTTCCCAAGTGCAAGTGCATATCTATGATTCACTTTATGAAACTATACGATATTACCTTCAGGAACGACCTACCTATTGGTTAAAGCCTGTTAAAGTTCCTGGGGTGTCATGCTGTCCAGTTGAACCCCAGCCGCACGCCAGGTCCAGCAGAGCCGCAGCTTCTATTCATTTTTCAAGACACAATATTTGAATGACCGTTCGTAATATTTTGATAACTTTAGGAATTAGCTAATATCTCCTATATATTTATTACCTTACGTACTGTACTTATTACTAACAATCTCTAAAACAACATTTTTAATCATCATAGCAACTCTTATTACTAACGAAACTAAATCGAAAAAACAGAAATTAAGATCTTGCACAGTAAAGGGAAATGGACAAATCTTTAATGCGAGACAATAAATTATATAACTTAATTCTACAGAAAAAGCTGAAAAAAACTGCAACAAAAAAAAGAATAACGCTTAAAAATAAAAAAAAATAATTTAAGGAAAAGAGCTCTCTGTGGTCTGGTCATATGTGCTGCATTACTCTGCTTCTGTCAGGATGCATATTTAATTTAAACTAATATTTAATTTTGAAATCTGCTGAGGAATACTAACAGAACGAGTCTGTTTTTGGTCTACCGGTATCGAGATGGCCGTGCTCCATTGAGTCCTAGTTGGATTCATTTCCATCTAGCTTTACAGTGAAAATGTGTCATAAGTGTATCTATCAGGAATCGTTACTGTTCCTTTAGGTAGTTATTTTTTTTTACAGAACAGAGATTCCCAAAGTGGTGAACAAATATAAAATAAAAATAGGGAGTCTCAAAAGTAAACTTCATTGTTAAAAAAAATGAGAAGAATTATTTATAAATGAAATAATTTAAGATTGAAGAAAAATCCCTTCGTGATCAGGTCATATGTGTTCACCACTCTGCAGCTCAATGGAATACTAACAGAACGGGTCTCCTGTCGCCTGCCGGTATCGAGAGGCCTGAGCCCCAAGGCCCCAAGATAGCCGCTAGCTAGTCCTTCACATCGCGCTTGACAGTGACAATGTATCATGGGCGAAGGCACGACACGCGACCACGACCCCACCAGCTTCCGCCGCAATTCACGGAACTTATAGTAGCTTTGACACTCTATAAAAGCATTTCTTTGTTGCAGCTCTGTTTCAGCCTCGATGTTTCTTAACTATCATTGTTACGTGCTGAGCATTGTTGGATCCATCATGGCCAAATGTATAGAACAATGAACATTGTAAGTGGCTGATTATCGAGGGATCTGGCCTATCGCACGGCTGTTGTTCTAGCGGTCTGTAGTTTGGGGTGGTTTTCTCCAAAGATACCTTAAGTAAATTGGCGTTATAACCCCCTTAAAAAGTCCTCCTAAAGAAGGCAGCCCCCCCACCATAAGAAGATAACCCTCGTCTAGTTATGTTTTAAATCAATACACCTCTTGTTCTCAACCAGTGGGGCTCGAGAAAAAAAGGCAAAGATAAAGTGATCATGCATGTTTAAAAATTCACCTTATTTATTCTTATTTTTGCTCCACTTTTATTTTTCGCTAAAAATGTTTATTCCAACTTTATCGATAACAATATTTTGTAGAAAAGGCTACAAAACGTTCATTGTTGTAGTATAAATAAATTGCACGCATTCTGAAGAATATGGGGGGGGGGTCATCTCGAGCTAGATGGGAGGTCATTTTGTTAAAAGGTTGGGAGCCGTTGCAATACACAAACAGTAAAATCCCATATAAATAAATGTTTGGATAATTTTTAATTATTTCCCATGTGCAAGTGCATATCTATGATTCACTTTATGAAACTATACGATATTACCTTCAGGAACGACCTACCTATTGGTTAAAGCCTGTTAAAGTTCCTGGGGTGTCATGCTGTCCAGTTGAACCCCAGCCGCACGCCAGGTCCAGCAGAGCCGCAGCTTCTATTCATTTTTCAAGACACAATATTTGAATGACCGTTCGTAATATTTTGATAACTTTAGGAATTAGCTAATATCTCCTATGTATTTATTACCTTACGTACTGTACTTATTACTAACAATCTCTAAAATAACATTTTTAAGCATCATAGCAACTCTTATTACTAGCGAAACTAAATCGAAAAAACAGAAATTAAGATCTTGCACAGTAAAGGTAAATGGACAAATCTTTAATGCGAGACGATAAATTATATAACTTAATTCTACAGAAAAAGCTGAAAAAAACTGCAACAAAAAAAAAAAAAGAGTAACGCTTAAAAATTAAAAAAATAATTATCCAGCTTAAATCTGGCCAGCTTAAATCTGGCAAAACATTTTTTACGGTATCTGAAATTTCGTCCAG
This sequence comes from Cheiracanthium punctorium, assembly GCA_038373885.1. Classification (NCBI taxonomy): domain Eukaryota; kingdom Metazoa; phylum Arthropoda; class Arachnida; order Araneae; family Cheiracanthiidae; genus Cheiracanthium; species Cheiracanthium punctorium. The sequence continues at coordinate 842,272 of JAWZYV010002471.1, read as the reverse complement.
TGAGACTTCTATACCCAGTAAACAAGCAATGGGTACTAGCCAAGCCCGGCCGGTAGTTTGGGGTCCCTCAGGTGAGTCAGGTATGAAAATTAAGTAAGTTTTTGAAGTATTTTACGGCGTCTGCCGTTTTAATATGTTATAATATACCTCTAGAAAAAATGAAAAATAACTATGGCTGCTGATTTTAAAGGTTGCAACATCCTGGCAGCCACTTTTCAAAATTCGAAAAAAAAATTTTTTGTAAAGTATTTTACGTCGTCTGCCATTTTAATATATTATTTATTGAACTATTTTAATCTAATATTGAAAATGGCTGACATTTTTTCCGGTTGTCACTATCCGGTTTACAGCGAAACATTACCTGCAGTCCGTGCATACGTATGTCCGTGCGTACGTATGTCAGTTGTAATTTTCACATTCGTAAAATTTATACAACATTAAAATTATATTAGTAAATGTAAAAAATTTTATAAATATACAATTAAACGAACACATCTACTACTTTAAATGTGCATAATAAGGACCAAAAGTCCATTATGAGGCTGTAACAAATATAAAATTATTATAAAGATGTAAAAAAATCAAACATTAATTAGATATATTCATTATTAATATCAGAATATATTTATTTTTGGAAATAATCTATAATGATGAAATATTTTATAATTAATTTTCATCTTCGGAATCATCTCTAGAAAGTGACAAGTCATCTTCGTCCACCAAGTCAGATTCTGTAAAAATAAAATAGAAATTTTTAAATGAGCTTATGATAATTAAAATGCTGTTACAATAAATGCTACAATGCTGTCTTTATCTTCAGGATTTAGAATTAAGTCGCTGACAAAGCAAGGAAGTTGGTCTCCTTCGAACCACTTAAATACGTAGCGGTTTTCCATCTCCATCCAGCCATATTCAAGGGGATTCAGTGATGTGGGCTCTTTCGCATGAACATTTTTCCAAATGCTGGAAATATAATGCGTCCTTAAAACTTGTTGGTACAGTTCAGGTTTACACGGAGGGATCAAGCTTGCATCAAAGCTCTGGACTTTTTTATTAAAATTTTCGTTCATACTACAGCCTTGTAGGAATTAACGAACAGTTGAAATCTCCCATCATCAACATCGATGGATTTTTTAGCATTGTACATACTGCAAGTGTACTTCTGGATAACATTAAACAGTTCACGTAAGGTATCCTCAGTCAGGCAGTGTCATCGAAAGCAGCGAATGCTTTTGAAATTCAACGTTATTTTTTAGTAACGTGAAAGGTTTTTTTTTGCCCCGATTATAAAAGCTGATTGAAATCACAACCAGTGAAAGCTTGGAAGCCAATTAAGCTTTTAGCTAGAAGTGGACCAAGTTGTGTATATATTTTGCAGACATCAATAAACCTTTCGTTGTTTCCTGTCCCGGTTAGCATCCAAATGTGAGAAGAAGGATTTTTCAAGTTAACCATATTGCCCAGCATGATTATTAAAATATCAGTATCTGAACCTCTAATAACAATATTAGACTGATCAATAATGCTAGAAGCATGGAAAACAATTTTACTGTCTGCTTCTTCATGAGATTCACAACACAAATCTTCGACGATACTTGACTCGACTGTCAAGTATCGTCGAGCTGGACCCCGGACGCACGCCGGGTCCAGCAGAGCCGCAGCTTCTATTCATTTTTCAAGACACAATATTTGAATGACCGTTCGTAATATTTTGATAACTTTAGGAATTAGCTAATATCTCCTATATATTTATTACCTTACGTACTGTACTTATTACTAACAATCTCTAAAATAACATTTTTAAGCATCATAGCAACTCTTATTACTAACGAAACTAAATCGAAAAAACAGAAATTAAGATCTTGCACAGTAAAGGTAAATGGACAAATCTTTAATGCGAGACAATAAATTATATAACTTAATTCTACAGAAAAAGCTGAAAAAAACTGCAACCAAAAAAAAAGAGCCAGCTTAAATCTGACAACACATTTTTTACGGTATCTGAAATTTCGTCCAGTGAGACTTCTATACCCAGTAAACAAGCAATGGGTACTAGCTAAGCGGTAGTTTGGGGTCCCTCAGGTGAGTCAGGTATGAAAATTAAGTAAATTTTTAAAGTATTTGAAGGCGTCTGCCGTTTTAATATGTTATAATATACCTCTAGAAAAATTGAAAAATAACTATGGCTGCTTATTTTAAAGGTTGCAACATCCTGGCAGCCACTTTTCAAAATTCGAAAAAAAATTTTTTTTGTAAAGTATTTTACGTCGTCTGCCATTTTAATATATTATTTATTGAACTATTTTAAGCATATATTGAAAATGGCTGACATTTTTTCCGGTTGTCACTATCCGGTTTACAGCGAAACATTACCTGCAGTCCGTGCATACGTATGTCCGTGCGTACGTATGTCAGTTGTAATTTTCACATTCGTAAAATTTATACAACATTAAAATTATGTTAGTAAATGTAAAAAATTTTATAAATATACAATTAAACGAACACATCTACTACTTTAAATGTGCATAATAAGGACCAAAAGTCCATTATGAGGCTGTAACAAATATAAAATTATTATAAAGATGTAAAAAAATCAAACATTAATTAGATATATTCATTATTAATATCAGAATATATTTATTTTTGGAAATAATCTATAATGATGAAATATTTTATAATTAATTTTCATCTTCGGAATCATCTCTAGAAAGTGACAAGTCATCTTCGTCCACCAAGTCAGATTCTGTAAAAATAAAATAGAAATTTTTAAATGAGCTTATGATAATTAAAATGCTGTTACAATAAATGCTACAATGCTGTCTTTATCTTCAGGATTTAGAATTAAGTCGCTGACAAAGCAAGGAAGTTGGTCTCCTTCGAACCACTTAAATACGTAGCGGTTTTCCATCTCCATCCAGCCATATTCAAGGGGATTCAGTGATGTGGGCTCTTTCGCATGAACATTTTTCCAAATGCTGGAAATATAATGCGTCCTTAAAATTTGTTGGTACAGTTCAGGTTTACACGGAGGGATCAAGCTTGCATCAAAGCTCTGGACATTTTTATTAAAATTTTCGTTCATACTACAGCCTTGTAAGAATTAACGAACAGTTGAAATCTCCCATCATCAACATCGATGGATTTTTTAGCATTGTACCCTTCGTTGTGTTTCCTGTCCCGGTTAGCATCCAAATGTCAGAAGAAGGATTTTTCAAGTTAACCATATTGCCCAGCATGATTATTAAAATATCAGTATCTGAACCTCTAATAACAATAGTAGACTGATCAATAATGCTAGAAGCATGGAAAACAATTTTACTGTCTGCTTCTTCATGAGATTCACAACACAAATCTTCGACGATACTTGACTCGACTGTCAAGTATCGTCGAGCTGGACCCCGGACGCACGCCGGGTCCAGCAGAGCCGCAGCTTCTATTCATTTTTCAAGACACAATATTTGAATGACCGTTCGTAATATTTTGATAACTTTAGGAATTAGCTAATATCTCCTATATATTTATTACCTTACGTACTGTACTTTTTACTTACAATCTCTAAAATAACATTTTTAAGCATCATAGCAACTCTTATTACTAACGAAACTAAATCGAAAAAACAGAAATTAAGATCTTGCACTGTAATGGTAAATGGACAAATGTTTAATGCGAGACAATAAATTATATAACTTAATTCTACAAAAAAAGCTAAAAAAACTGCAACAAAAAAAAGAGAAACGCTTAAAAATTAAAAAAATAATTTAAGGAAAAGAGCCCTCTGTGGTCTGGTCATATGTGCTGCATTACTCTGCTTCTATCAGGATGCATATTTAATTTGAACTGAAATTTAATTTTGAAATCTGCTGAGGAATACTAACAGAACGAGTCTGTTTTTGGTCCACCGGTATCGAGATGGCCGTGCTCCATTGAGTCCTAGATGGATTGACTTCCATCTAGCTTTACAGTGACAATGTGTCATAAGTGTATCTATCAGGAATCGTTACTGTTCCTATAGGTAGTTATTTTTTTTACAGAACAGAGATTCCCAAAGTGGTGAACAAATATACAATAAAAATAGGGAGTCTCCAAAAATAAACTTCATTGTTAAAAAAAATGAGAAGAATTATTTATTAATGAAATAATTTAGGTTGAAAAAAAATCCCTTCGTGATCAGGCCATATGTGTTCACCAGTCTGCAGCTCAATGGAATACTAACAGAACGGGTCTCCTGTCGCCTGCCGGTATCGAGAGGCATGAGCCTCAAGGCCCCAAAATAGCCGCTAGCTAATCCTTCACATCGCGCTTGACAGTGACAATGTATTAGTCTAAGAGCCAGCTTAAATCTGACAACACATTTTTTACGGTATCTGAAATTTCGTCCAGTGAGACTTCTATACCCAGTAAACAAGCAATGGGTACTAGCCAAGCCCGGCCGCGGTAGTTTGGGGTCCCTCAGGTGAGTCAGGTATGAAAATTAAGTAAATTTTTGAAGTATTTTACGGCGTCTGCCGTTTAATATGTTATAATATACCTCTAGAAAAAATGAAAAATAACTATGGCTGCTGATTTTAAAAGGTTGCAACATCCTGGCAGCCACTTTTCAAAATTCGAAAAAAAATTTTTTTTTTCTAAAGTATTTTACGGCGTCTGCCATTTTAATATATTATTTATTGAACTATTTTAATCTAATATTGAAAATGGCTGACATTTTTTCCGGTTGTAACTATTCGGTTTACAGCGAAACATTACCTGCAGTCCGTGCAAACGTATGTCCGTGCGTACGTATGTCAGTTGTAATTTTCACATTCGTAAAATTTATACAACATTAAAATTATATTAGTAAATGTAAAAAATTTTATAAACATACAATTAAACGAACACATCTACTACTTTAAATGTGCATAATAAGGACCTAAAGTCGATTATGAGGCTGTAACAAATATAAAATTATTATAAAGATTTAAAAAAAATCAAACATTAATTAGATATATTCATTATTCATATCAGAATATATTTATTTTTGGAAATAATCTATAATGATGAAATAATGATGAAATATTTTATAATTAATTTTCATCTTCGGAATCATCTCTAGAAAGTGACAAGTCATCTTCGTCCACCAAGTCAGATTCTGTAAAAATAAAATACAAATTTTTAAATAAGCTTATGATAATTAAAATGCTGTTACAATAAATGCTACAATGCTGTCTTTACCTTTAGGATTTAGAATTAACCCCTTAACCTCCGCTCCCGTCAAAATCACGGGCTAAGCTTTCTCCCTCTATTTCTCGTGCCCGTCATATTTCAGGGCAATACTATTAAAAAAAAAAAAAAAAAAATGCGCCAGAAAGATAAGGACGTTCCAATTCTGATGCACGGATTGCTTTGTAATATATAATTTTACACAACAGATGACAATACCAGAGTATTTTTAACTTAATTCGGAGAAAGTTTATTTTTAAATACATGGTAGCATTACTCAAACACACGTGTATTTGTGATATGCATTATGCAATCTTACCTTTCTTTTTTTTATGTTCAAAGAAAATTTTAGAAATGTTTACTTATTTTACGTAGTAAGTTTAATAAAATTTTCTAGTGTTTAAAACATATATTTTTAATGATTCCCTGCTTACTACAAAACACACATTCAGTCACAATGACCCTGAATGTTGGCTTTTCCTAAAAAATATTTTTTTTTTCTCTAGTGCTTAAAATGTCTAAAACCTTAAAACGAATAAATATACTATATATACACTTGTTTCATACAATTTTCTGGAATAAAAGAAATAAGCACTTTTATGACCGTTTTCTTGAAAATAATACGACGGTTAAGGGGTTAAGTCGCTGACAAAGCATGGAAGTTGGTCTCCTTTGAACCACTTAAATACGTAACGGTTTTCCATCTCCATCCAGCCATATTCTAGGGGATTCAGTGATGTGGGCTCTTTCGCATGAGCATTTTTCCAAATGCTGGAAATATAATGCGTCCTTAAAACTTGTTGGTACAGTTCAGGTTTACACGGAGGGATCAAGCTTGCATCAAAGTTCCGGACTTTTTTATTAAAATTTTCGTTCATACTACAGCCTTGTAGGAATTAACGAACAGTTGAAATCTCCCATCATCAACATCGATGGATTTTTTAGCATTGTACATACTGCAAGTGTACTTCTGGATAACATTAAACAGTTCACGTAAGGTATCCTCAGTCAGGACAGTGTCATCGAAAGCAGCGAATGCTTTTTGAAATTCAACGTTATTTTTTAGTAACGTGAAAGGTTTTTTTTTTGCCCCGATTATAAAAGGCTGCATTGAAATCACAACCAGTGAAAGCTTGGAAGCCAATTAAGCTTTTAGCTAGAAGTGGACCATGTTGTGTATATATTTTGCAGACATCAATAAACCTTTCGTTGTTTCCTGTCCCGGTTAGCATCCAAATGTGAGAAGAAGGATTTTTCAAGTTAACCATATTGCCCAGCATGATTATTAAAATATCAGTATCTGGACCTCTAATAACAATATTAGACTGATCAATAATGCTAGAAGCATGGAAAACAATTTTACTGTCTGCTTCTTCATGAGATTCACAACACAATTCTTCGACGATACTTGACTCGACTGTCAAGTATCGTCGAGCTGGACCCCGGACGCATGCCGGGTCCAGCAGAGCCGCAGCTCCTATTCATTTTTCAAGACACAATATTTGAATGACCGTTCGTAATATTTTGATAACTTTAGGAATTAGCTAATATCTCCTATATATTTATTACCTTACGTACTGTACTTATTACTAACAATCTCTAAAATAACATTTTTAAGCATCATAGCAACTCTTATTACTAACGAAACTAAATCGAAAAAACAGAAATTAAGATCTTGCACAGTAAAGGTAAATGGACAAATCTTTAATGCGAGACGATAAATTATATAACTTAATTCTACAGAAAAAGCTGAAAAAAACTGCAACCAAAAAAAAAGAGCCAGCTTAAATCTGACAACACATTTTTTACGGTATCTGAAATTTCGTCCAGTGAGACTTCTATACCCAGTAAACAAGCAATGGGTACTAGCCAAGCCCGGCCGCGGTAGTTTGGGGTGCCTCAGGTGAGTCAGGTATGAAAATTAAGTAAATTTTTGAAGTATTTTACGGCGTCTGCCGTTTAATATGTTATAATATACCTCTAGAAAAAATGAAAAATAACTATGGCTGCTGATTTTAAAAGGTTGCAACATCCTGGCAGCCACTTTTCAAAATTCGAAAAAAAATTTTTTTTGTAAAGTATTTTACGGCGTCTGCCATTTTAATATATTATTTATTGAACTATTTTAATCTAATATTGAAAATGGCTGACATTTTTTCCGGTTGTAACTATTCGGTTTACAGCGAAACATTACCTGCAGTCCGTGCATACGTATGTCCGTGCGTACGTATGTGAGTTGTAATTTTCACATTCGTAAAATTTATACAACATTAAAATTATATTAGTAAATGTAAAAAATTTTATAAACATACAATTAAACGAACACATCTACTACTTTAAATGTGCATAATAAGGACCAAAAGTCCATTATGAGGCTGTAACAAATATAAAATTATTATAAAGATGTAAAAAAATCAAACATTAATTAGATATATTCATTATTAATATGAGAATATATTTATTTTTGGAAATAATCTATAATGATGAAATATTTAATAATTAATTTTCATCTTCGGAATCATCTCTAGAAAGTGACAAGTCATCTTCGTCTACCAAGTCAGATTCTGTAAAAATAAAATAGAAATTTTTAAATGAGCTTATGTTAATTAAAATGCTGTTACAATAAATGCTACAATGCTGTCTTTATCGTCAGGATTTAGAATTAAGTCGCTGACAAAGCAAGGAAGTTGGTCTCCTTCGAACCACTTAAATACGCAGCGGTTTTCCATCTCCATCAAGCCATATTCAAGGGGATTCAGTGATGTGGGCTCTTTCGCATGAACATTTTTCCAAATGCTGGAAATATAATGCGTCCTTAAAACTTGTTGGTACAGTTCAGGTTTACACGGAGGGATCAAGCTTGCATCAAAGCTCTGGACTTTTTTATTAAAATTTTCGTTCATACTACAGCCTTGTAGGAATTAACGAACAGTTGAAATCTCCCATCATCAACATCGATGGATTTTTTAGGTGCATTGTACATACTGCAAGTGTACTTCTGGATAACATTAAACAGTTCACGTAAGGTATCCTCAATCAATCCAATGTCACCGAAAGCAGCGAATGCTTTTTGAAATTCAACGTTATTTTTTAGTAACGTGAAAGGTTTTTTTTTGCCCCGATTATAAAAAGCTGGATTGAAATCACAACCAGTGAAAGCTTGGAAGCCAATTAAGCTTTTAGCTAGAAGTGGACCAAGTTGTGTATATATTTTGCAGACATCAATAAACCTTTCGTTGTTTCCTGTCCCGGTTAGCATCCAAATGTGAGAAGAAGGATTTTTCAAGTTAACCATATTGCCCAGCATGATTATTAAAATATCAGTATCTGAACCTCTAATAATAATATTAGACTGATCAATAATGCTAAGAGCATGGAAAACAATTTTACTGTCTGCTTCTTCATGAGATTCACAACACAAATCTTCGACGATACTTGACTCGACTGTCAAGTATCGTCGAGCTGGACCCCGGACGCACGCCGCGTCCAGCAGAGCCGCAGCTTCTATTCATTTTTCAAGACACAATATTTGAATGACCGTTCGTAATATTTTGATAACTTTAGGAATTAGCTAATATCTCCTATATATTTATTACCTTACGTACTGTACTTATTATTAACAATCTCTAAAATAACATTTTTAAGCATCATAGCAACTCTTATTACTAACGAAACTAAATCGAAAAAACAGAAATTAAGATCTTGCACAGTAAAGGGAAATGGACAAATCTTTAATGCGAGACAATAAATTATATAACTTAATTCTACAGAAAAAGCTGAAAAAAACTGCAACAAAAAAAAAGAGTAAGGCTTAAAAATTAAAAAAATAATTTAAGGAAAAGAGCTCTCTGTGGTCTGGTCATATGTGCTGCATTACTCTGCTTCTGTCAGGATGCATATTTAATTTAAACTGAAATTTAATTTTGAAATCTGCTGAGGAATACTAACAGAACGAGTCTGTTTTTGGTCTACCGGTATCGAGATGGCCGTGCTCCATTGAGTCCTAGATGGATTGACTTCCATCTAGCTTTACAGTGACAATGTGTCATAAGTGTATCTATCAGGAATCGTTACTGTTCCTATAGGTAGTTATTTTTTTTACAGAACAGAGATTCCCAAAGTGGTGAACAAATATACAATAAAAATAGGGAGTCTCCAAAAATAAACTTCATTGTTAAAAAAAATGAGAAGAATTATTTATTAATGAAATAATTTAGGTTGAAAAAAAATCCCTTCGTGATCAGGCCATATGTGTTCACCAGTCTGCAGCTCAATGGAATACTAACAGAACGGGTCTCCTGTCGCCTGCCGGTATCGAGAGGCATGAGCCTCAAGGCCCCAAAATAGCCGCTAGCTAATCCTTCACATCGCGCTTGACAGTGACAATGTATTAGTCTAAGAGCCAGCTTAAATCTGACAACACATTTTTTACGGTATCTGAAATTTCGTCCAGTGAGACTTCTATACCCAGTAAACAAGCAATGGGTACTAGCCAAGCCCGGCCGCGGTAGTTTGGGGTCCCTCAGGTGAGTCAGGTATGAAAATTAAGTAAATTTTTGAAGTATTTTACGGCGTCTGCCGCTTAATATGTTATAATATACCTCTAGAAAAAATGAAAAATAACTATGGCTGCTGATTTTAAAAGGTTGCAACATCCTGGCAGCCACTTTTCAAAATTCGAAAAAAAAATTTTTTTTTTAAAGTATTTTACGGCGTCTGCCATTTTAATATATTATTTATTGAACTATTTTAATCTAATATTGAAAATGGCTGACATTTTTTCCGGTTGTAACTATTCGGTTTACAGCGAAACATTACCTGCAGTCCGTGCAAACGTATGTCCGTGCGTACGTATGTCAGTTGTAATTTTCACATTCGTAAAATTTATACAACATTAAAATTATATTAGTAAATGTAAAAAAAATTATAAATATACAATTAAACGAACACATCTACTACTTTAAATGTGCATAATAAGGACCTAAAGTCGATTATGAGGCTGTAACAAATATAAAATTATTATAAAGATTTAAAAAAAATCAAACATTAATTAGATATATTCATTATTCATATCAGAATATATTTATTTTTGGAAATAATCTATAATGATGAAATAATGATGAAATATTTTATAATTAATTTTCATCTTCGGAATCATCTCTAGAAAGTGACAAGTCATCTTCGTCCACCAAGTAAGATTCTGTAAAAATAAAATACAAATTTTTAAATAAGCTTATGATAATTAAAATGCTGTTACAATAAATGCTACAATGCTGTCTTTACCTTTAGGATTTAGAATTAACCCCTTAACCTCCGCTCCCGTCAAAATCACGGGCTAAGCTTTCTCCCTCTATTTCTCGTGCCCGTCATATTTCAGGGCAATACTATTAAAAAAAAAAAAAAAAAAAAAAATGCGCCAGAAAGATAAGGACGTTCCAATTCTGATGCACGGATTGCTTTGTAATATATAATTTTACACAACAGATGACAATACCAGAGTATTTTTAACTTAATTCGGAGAAAGTTTATTTTTAAATACATGGTAGCATTACTCAAACACACGTGTATTTGTGATATGCATTATGCAATCTTACCTTTCTTTTTTTTATGTTTAAAGAAAATTTTAGAAATGTTTACTTATTTTACGTAGTAAGTTTAATAAAATTTTCTAGTGTTTAAAACATATATTTTTAATGATTCCCTGCTTACTACAAAACACACATTCAGTCACAATGACCCTGAATGTTGGCTTTTCCTAAAAAATATTTTTTTTTTCTCTAGTGCTTAAAATGTCTAAAACCTTAAAACGAATAAATATACTATATATACACTTGTTTCATACAATTTTCTGGAATAAAAGAAATAAGCACTTTTATGACCGTTTTCTTGAAAATAATACGACGGTTAAGGGGTTAAGTCGCTGACAAAGCAAGGAAGTTGGTCTCCTTTGAACCACTTAAATACGTAACGGTTTTCCATCTCCATCCAGCCATATTCTAGGGGATTCAGTGATGTGGGCTCTTTCGCATGAGCATTTTTCCAAATGCTGGAAATATAATGCGTCCTTAAAACTTGTTGGTACAGTTCAGGTTTACACGGAGGGATCAAGCTTGCATCAAAGTTCCGGACATTTTTATTAAAATTTTCGTTCATACTACAGCCTTGTAGGAATTAACGAACAGTTGAAATCTCCCATCATCAACATCGATGGATTTTTTAGCATTGTACATACTGCAAGTGTACTTCTGGATAACATTAAACAGTTCACGTAAGGTATCCTCAGTCAGGACAATGTCATCGAAAGCAGCGAATGCTTTTTGAAATTCAACGTTATTTTTTAGTAACGTGAAAGGTTTTTTTTTTGCCCCGATTATAAAAGGCTGCATTGAAATCACAACCAGTGAAAGCTTGGAAGCCAATTAAGCTTTTAGCTAGAAGTGGACCATGTTGTGTATATATTTTGCAGACATCAATAAACCTTTCGTTGTTTCCTGTCCCGGTTAGCATCCAAATGTGAGAAGAAGGATTTTTCAAGTTAACCATATTGCCCAGCATGATTATTAAAATATCAGTATCTGAACCTCTAATAACAATATTAGACTGATCAATAAGGCTAGAAGCATGGAAAAAAATTTTACTGTCTGCTTCTTCATGAGATTCACAACACAAATCTTCGACGATACTTGACTCGACTTTGCTGTCATTGGATCTATATGAATAACAATTTTTGAAACTCAAATGGATCAGTTTATTTCCAATAAACGGCGCAACATCATCCGTTGCCCAATGTACAGTGAAAAATTCAATAAGAGCTTCCTTGAATTTGGTGTTTCGCATTTCTTTCGTAAAGTCACTTGGTCTGATTTGGTCTGGTCCAGAAATCGAGTAATCAATTAGTGATGCTTCATGTCGAAGATTCCGCTCGTTGTCTTTGATGGAAGGGTACCAATATTGATCAAAGATAACATCTATTCTGGATGCTGAAAATTTAGTAATCATTTGCAAAAATTTCTTTGAAATATTACCAAAATAATATTATATTTTCGTGAGATGGTTCAGTGGTTTTCCAATAATAATCAAATCAGGTCTAATACAATCACATATAATTTATTTACATAATTCCTATATACAATTTATACGTTCAAAATAATTAACAGATTCAATCTAATGCCCTTTTTGGGCCCCCAAGCAGAAATCGATCTGCTCATCTACGAATCTGTTCTCGAAGTGTCGAAGTTTTTCACGGTCACCCAGGGGGGAAAGAACCGCGTGACGTCAGGGGCGTAGCCAGGGGGGGGGATATCGGGTTATATCCCCCCCGAAATTTTTTGATGATGATGAAATTCCGTATATTTATACAGATATAAGTTCATATCCCCCCCCCCGAAATTTTTTCCAGGCTCATATCCCCCCCCCCCGAAAAAGTTTCCTGGCTACGCGCCTGCGTGACGTCATCCAGCGCACGTGGTGCTACATGGGAAGCAAATTGCGTCAAGCATAAACTACTGCTCTTACTTTACCACATGTTTTCTAAGCATAGACTGCAGGTAATGTTTCGCTGTAAACCGGATAGTTACAACTGGAAAAAATATCAGCCATTTTCAATATTAGCTTAAAATAGTTCAATAAATAATATATTAAAATGACAGACGCCGTAAAATACTTAAGAAAAATATTTTTTTTTTCCGAATTTTGAAAAGTGGCTGCCAGGATGTTGCAACCTTTAAAATCAGCAGCCATAGTTATTTTTCAATTTTTCTAGAGGTATATTATAACATATTAAAACGGCAGACGCCGTAAAATACTTTAAAAATTTACTTAATTTTCATACCTGACTCACCTGAGGGACCCCAAACTACCGCGGCAGGGCTTAGCTAGTACCCATTGCTTGTTTACTGGGTATAGAAGTCTCACTGGACGAAATTTCAGATACCGTAAAAAATGTGTTGTCAGATTTAAGCTGGCTCTTAGACTAAGCGTATTTACTTCAAAGTAAGAAAACTAGTTTGTTTATTTGTTTAAATAGCGTATTTACTTCAAAGTAAGAAATCTAGTTTGTTTATTTGTTTGTATGCTATTTAATTCTCGACCGCTGAAATTCGTTTTTATTTTCCAAAATTAGCTGTTGGATCATTCCAAATAAATAAAAATCTTCATAAATTAATGCAACGTATGATTTCAGTGACATAATATAAAATTTGCTATCTACTCCTAATTCGTTTCAAGTTCATTTAATTTACTTCAGGATTAAAACAACATTGCCTGTTCTACGCGGATCATACACACACATTTCAGAATTTGAGATCATTAAGTTTTCCGGATCATATATATGCAAATATTTATTTACCAGTCAAAAATTGTTTACCAGATGATGATAAAAAAGTGTAAAAATAATGTGTTTGAGTAATTTTCAATAGAAGCAATGTTTTATCAAATGTGATTATGAAATTAACTTCATCTATGATTGACTTTGATCAAATAAGAACACACTGCATTATTAAATTAGTGAATTTACATTGATCGAAAATGCTACATTTTATTTTTTAAGTGAACCATTAATGAAATTTGCTTGTATAAGTATTTCGGAGGGGTTATAAGGAAAGAAGAAGTCTGCCAAAATCTATGAGGAACTGCATTTGCATTGGTTTTGAACAATCCAGGATGGGCTGAGCTATCAAGCATGATTATTAAATTTGTATTGATAGAAATCCTCATATTTTATTTTATAAGCAAATCATTTTTGTAATTTGTTCGACTATACACTTTAGGATAAAAGCCTGTTTAGATCTACTAAAAATTTAAAGGCATGAAAAAAAATATTGCTTCTGTATATATCTCTGGCAGATATGTCTTTCAAAACTAATTTTAGTAATGGGAACTCTGTTCAAAAGAATTCCATTAAGTTCTTCGCGGAATAAATTTTTCTCTTTAAGTAATTTATGAGAGTATATTTACTAAAAATACACCATCGCTACATAAAGAGCTTCTTTTAAAAAGAAATTTATGAATGAAGAGTTTTTAAATAATTTTAAATAATTTTAAAATAATAAGGTATATTTTTGGTCTAAATTCATTAAATTTAGGCAGTACTAGATATTCATAAATTTTATATTAAAGTGTATATCGGTTATTGCTTCCGATTCAAAATGAAGATGAGTCAAATTAAACAAATTTTTTGAAAATGCGTCCATCATTTCTGATTTTGGTAAAATAATATTAATTAATCTTTTGACATACACTGTTAATAAAAGAGTTAACATTTCACCATAAATTGGAGCTGAATTAGCTCCGACCTTTCTATGGAGGAACGTTGAACCATGATTTGGTGCTTTATAACTGTTCAATGTAACCAAACCATGGGGAAACGTTTCTCGGTAGAAAGAATGCAGCTAAGTTAGCGCTAGTGTATGGTGAAACGCTTAACTGCTTCTATTGAGGGTGTACGATCTGTGGATATTTTGATGCAATTCAAAATAACTTTATTGCGTCTGTTAATTTTTTTATAACGATGTAAGGTCTTTGTTATTGAAATGATTTTATAGCAAGAAAAAAAAAGACGATGGTACCAGCTGTTCAAGGGCGTATTATTTAAAGGGTAAGAGGGTCCAGGGGGGTGCAAACCTCTCCGAAATTTTGATTTTTTTATGTCAAAATTCTAATGGCGAAGTTTTTTTTTTTTTTTCAAAAGTCTGCCTTTTCTACTGTTTGGACCCCCCTCCAATTTTTATTTTCTGGATATACATCCTTGTAGCTGTTCTAGCGCAAATGATCGTTCCTCCTTTCAAGGTCACTCCAATCTTTTGTTTTACCCATTTTGACATTAAATTCTGTGATAACAACTTCGTCCAGTTCTGAGCTTCTCTTATATAAACAATTTTTCTTATATAAGAGAGTTAGACTAGTTTACTTTCAAATAAAGGTGTCTCTATTTTTCTCTTTTCTTTTGTCGTGCAGTGTATAGCAAAGTGAGTAGCTGAATTTGATTAGACAGGCATGTATATAAATTAAATACTCTTAGAAATGTTTGTATGCAGAGGCACAAAGGTAATCAGAACTTTTCACTTAGAGACTTACAAGTTGTATGTTACAAGATAAAATGTATCACATTTACAAAAATACAGATATTGATAGAAATAGCAATAATCCAAAAAATGTGAAGCGCACTAAATGTCTTCAAGTTACGCAACACAGAACATACATATAATGGAAAAGCAACGCAATTCAGATGAATTATTCTTAAAGGAACAGGGTTTATGCAAATCACAGATGCCAGAAAGAACTCCGCAAATGAAAATGCTGTTTGCAGAGATGAAAGAAGTAATGGTTTCACGCTAATAGCAACAAGTTCGGGAAAGAAATAACATTCAAGTATCGGATAAATAAATACTCTGAAATATATGCTCTGTTTTATGCATTCTTTGGAAAATAAAGTTACTTACTAATGATCAGAAGTCATGAATTTCCGTCAGACACTAGAGCATGGACACTTCGTTTGTTATTTAAACATAATGCACCATAAAAAAAGGCTCTGTAAGCAAAATCAAATTCTTGATTGGTAGAGAATAAGATTACTGTTTTATATGTGAGCTGGAACTGTAATACAGAAGAAACATTTAAGAACTGTTGAATCTTATTGTATTTTTGTAAAAAGAAATTTTCCTAAAAATAAGGAATTATCATTGAAGGTATGGTACATAGCAATATATTGAAGGCCACAGACACTCAACTTTAATAATAGGCAGCTTTGAAGCTACAAGCGACTGCTGTGGAAAATGGCGATGCAATGCAATATTTAGAAAGATAAAATGTAAAATTATTTCAGAGTATAAATGAATATAGCTTATTTTTTCAATCGATTTAATAACACTAAGTATAAACGCTAATAGTAGCATTTTTAATTCTTCTAAGTACATAGATTTTTCTTGGTAAATTAGACCGGTGGAGTAAATCCTGGAAACAAGTCTCTCCAGGTGCTTAGTAGTCGATGTGAAACTCCTTGTCACAGCAGTCAAGTGTTTAATCTTTTTATAAAGAAAAGTCTTCCGCATGGACTTGATAGGTTTGGAATCTAGTTAGATTGAGAAGCAAGTGTGTACGCTACAACCTTGCTATGTTGAACTGAGATATGGACTTGCGCTGCAATTTACTCTTTTATATTTTCTTTTCTCTTTCTTTTATTTTTAAAAATATTATGATTTAGCATTCCCCCCCCCCAACTCTCTTTCTTGAGTTCGCAGTTGTTTTCAGATCTTTTCTTTCGTTTCAAGGCATCTAGAATATTTTTTTTTTTTTTTGGAAGTGCAAAAATATCGGCCTTCACTTTCCCTGTGTATATTTCTTAATTAATTAACACAATGATTTACCTTCCACGAAATTTTTCTTGCTTAATGTTTGTTTTACTAATACTGGACAAAGAGCAAACATAAAACATTATTTTTCCATTTTATATTTACTGGGAATAAAAAAATAGCATTTTTTTATAGGGAAATATTATTTCTAAATTCCATTAGAAAATTTATTCTCGCGTGCGAAATTTTCACGCTGAAAAAGTTTTGATTACTTGGTTTATTGAAAACTCTTTTAAGAAAGTTCCACTGATTTTTAAATGTTATTTCGGGAATTTTTGTCAACGGAATTTTCACAGAGCATATTCGTGAGGGGTATTAAACATTTAAAGGAGTTTTTTGATAGATGGCGCAACAGTTTCCAGATTTTTGTATTGGCTGAAGTATCAATTTACCCATTAGCAATTGTTGATATTCTTTTGTAGCACAACAATAACTATAGAAGTTTAATTAAAATTGTACGTAACTTTTCATTAAATTACACGGTATGAGCTAAATAAATATGATAGTCTTTTTCAATACTGGACTCCTCCCAATAATTTAGACCGAATCCCCAATTTAGACGAAACTACCTGTCCTTTACTATCCGTTATTCACGGGTAGCACTGTACGTATTTTACTACTATCTTTAGCATCCTTAATCTAGTATCAGTACTCCTCCGGTACTGATACTAGAGTTTTCTTAGTAACCTGGTAAGTTCAATAAGAAATTGTTAGATCTTTCAGAATTTTTTGAGTATTCCTTTCCACATAGATTGGCAAGAAAATGTATTATCCATTAAATTGGGTACGTTTTAATAGACGAAATGCATGATAATTATGATATCCTTTTTAAGGCGAAGTAATTCCTTTTTTTTAGTGATATCTGAAAGGAGGCCACTGGTACTTTAAGTGAAAAAAAAATAAACCAAAAAATTATCAAATAAAGGATGAAGAGCAATTGTTTTAGTATTCATGCTTTTTATTCAGGAAATTTCTCTTCCTTACAAGCAAAACAAAACTAGTTTAAGTGCATTTAAAGAGGAATCTTAAATAGTTATTTGATGAAATCTATTGGCATTGTGTTCTCTTGTGCAATTTACAACATTTTTGTAAATTGAGTGACAAATAAGTACATTCGAAACTAAAATTTATCTGTTTGTGTTACATTAAATGTTTTTTCATAATTTCTATTCTTTAAATAGAAAAATAATGTACTACATATATGATGTTGTTCTGCTTTTTTCTAAAGTTGGTAAAGAAAAATCAAATAGAGCCGAAAGTATGAACAGTATCTCTCGATATTCCTTGAAGCATATAGAAGCTGTTTATCTGAGGAGACTAAATCAATATTGAAGAGTATGGAACGAAATGATAGCACAGCTAAATGAAAGAACTGGAGAAAGTTGGATTATCAGGATAGTGAGGCAGCTATTCTAACTTCGCTCACTTTCAGAGAATGTTTGCATTCTCTTTAGGTGTGTTGTTCTGCCTACGGTAGGTGAAATAATTCACTTGCATTTCAGCTTGGAAATAGAAATTTTATTTTCCGAAAGGGATGTGGGCCTTCGTCTGGCTATTGCATCAGCATCAGTAAGAGCTAGTCTGTTGGAAAGTTAAAAAACTGTCACTGGTTTCTTTTCAAAGTCCAAACTATCGACGTGAGCTGGAACCGTATTTTGGACCGTTACTATTTTATTCATAAACATTACAATGTCCTGAGTCAATTGAAAGTTGCCCTTCTGGATCCTCTGGAGCGAAGGTTTTGAATCTAAGAATACTACGATGCCTCTGAAATTCTGAATTGCTTTGGAACGAAAAATATCCAAAGTACCCTTATGGCTGCCAACTCACAGATATAATAAGAAGTAATTTTTCTAACGGAATTTTAATTGTATTCATGTTCGCTGTTTGTGTGTACAAAATAGAGATTAGTGCTTCGTCTACTGAGTTCAGAGTCAGAGGAACCATCTGTATAGGCAGTAGCTACGTTTTGAGCTGAATGCGTAAACTCATTGATGGTGTAAGTGCCTTTCAGATTAATTAGTGCAGAGATTTAAGTTGATAATTATTTATAGATAGGGACTAATCAGAAGTAGATTTTCTTTTATTATATCAATAGGTTCATATTTTGCCAATTTGTTTTCCTGATGTCATGTTGTAGGGAGGAGTGCCTTTACAATCTAGTTTTTACAAGTTCGTGCCTTGAATGTTTTGTTGGAGATGTGATGGTCAGCATGCAAAGTTTCCAGTTGTATACAGGTATCCGATGATGGCTAATTTTCTTTTGTTTTCTAAGGAGATTGGCCATACTCAGTTCCTGTTTTATAGTTGATCATGAATAATAATCACTGTCGGGCTTTTCTTTTGCAAGGGACGAAACAAGTGTTATATGGTCTTAGCCCAGATAGTGAAATGTATGTGTTAAGATGGATATTTAGTCTTGATCTCCCAGATGCATCAGATAATCTTTTTACCATATGAAGCCATTTTTTAAGGCTTTGTTAAAGAATTGCTCAAGATTTTTTGTAAATATCAGTTCTACGTCAAAAGTTAAAGCCAATTACTTGGGACACCAAAATTGTCTGATTCCAGATCTACACAGGTTTATAATATGATGCAAATACCTTTCATTTTAACTTTCAGAAGAGAAAATGCAATAATTAGTTTTGGTAGGACTTATAGTAAGATAAAATCTTTTGACCAAGTTTCAATGACTTGCATACAACTATTGAGAACCTTTTGTGAAATATGAAATTAGAGTGAGTATTCCAATGCCAGACTGCGATGTCGTTGACAGAGTAAGACACTTTAGGATCCTTAATGATGTTAGGAACATTGATATTCAGTTGCAGAGGGAAGAGAAGAGGACGCAGCACAAGGTTTTGGGGATTCGGGACAAAGTTAGTCATTTTTCCAGATGAGAGATAAATCGCTTCTTAAGCTTCAAATACATATATGACAGAGAAACTGTCATAAATATTTTATATAATCATTATATTTTAATCGAAAATTGATATTCCCGTTAATTCTGTAAGAGTTAAATAAGCCTTCGACCAAAGTATAACTATTTAAAGTGTATGATGCACAAAATTGTACATATCAAATGAATATTGTCAATGAAATTAAGAACATTATGTGGCCAAAGTAACATTTCATGCTCGTGCTATGCAATTTTCACTTATATAACATTTTTTCGTACTATCTTAAAGAGACAGCTGATATTTCTTGCAAATGGTAATTTTTTTCAGATGCTGGTAAAGAATACACGATATTGCTACAAATTTTGTAGGAAGATTTGTTCTTCTACAGTTTACTGAATCTAAAATTAATGTTCTAGTATTCTCAAAAAGTAATGTTAATTAAAGTTGTATATTAATGAATGTAAATCGCGAGTATTAGACCATTAAAATTCCTTTTAGGTAACATTACGGTTCAGTAGACTTTTTAAAATATGGTCAAGCATGATTTGATTTTTAGTATTTATAAACACAAAATTTGGCGATATTTTAACAAAAATTGCCAAACTTGACATCATTTAAGACGATTTAAGAAATGATCTGGTACGGCTATCTTTTCTGAAAAGAAGTTTTGCTACACAATCTGTTTTGCGAAGCACTGATGTAAATTGCAACAATCTTCATAGCTTGGTTACTCAACAGTTTTGCAGCAACTTTCTGTAGGTGCATACGTAGAACTAAAAAAGCCGATTAATAATATAATACTTTCAAAGATGACCTCCAGAAAAAGCCGAAAGAAAGTTCAAAATTCCAAAACAAAATAGTATTAGATTTAAAATGACAAGATCTGGCGAAGTATTGATCAAAGTCTATGGTACTAGTAAAACAAAAGATATTCTGAAAATTTTTCAAAAGACAGACTCACTGCAATCAATATCGAAAAATAAAACTTAAAATACTAGTTATACGTCAGGCAATCTTATGTACACTTATAAAGTACAATATGTGAATAATGTACATAACATTTAATGTATGTAAAGTGAAGAACACGGAATTTATATTCGTGTAATTATTTTGATGTATATGACTACCGCTTCATAGTCACTAAAATATAATTAGCTCACGTATAAACAAAACTATATCTAAAGTAGCTCTCTGATGATTTTCTTGGCATTAAATAAAAAGTTGATTAAAAAAATATATAATGAAAAAAGAACTTAATGGTATGCACTTAATGATTGCACTAAATAAAATTATAATAACCGCAAAATTAATTTTTATTATTGTCTTGAAATTAGTTTTATTCATGTTAGATGTAAATTCCATATCTAGTTACCAAAATATTAGATTCAGTAATTACATAATTCTGTTCCGTTGCATAAATATCCTAGCTATTCTTATGTGCTTTGATATAAAATTCCTAGAAGAAATAAATGCGAAAAAGTTAGGCGTTATATTCGTGCTATTTATTTCAACTACGGATCAAATATTTCTCAAGAAATTTTAGGGAGACTCCTGTCAGTCTTATGCTTGATGATATTTCTTCTCGGTGATGACGGAACACATTACTTAACATAATGAATTGTAGTTTTAGCCATTACCAGATGTTTATTGTTTCCACAAATTTTATTGCTGACCAAAAGAATATTTTACTGTAGTTTGAAATAAGCACATTTTTTTAATCTGTCAGATTCCAATTCCCGATTAATAAAAATCTTCGAAAGCGACAGTCTATGAGGTAAGCATAATTTATCAAAGAATCATCTATCTGATTTTCAACCTTTATTCATTTATAATATAAACTAAATTTTTTTTCTCTCTCCAACGCATTGTACTCTTTTATTTACAGGTTTCATAGCAAAGCTGTAATGCATTTAGCAAAAAATTCAGCGCAAGTTCTCTACAATTTCAAAACTCTAGAAACACAAAATTACCAACATCAGAATAATGTCTGAAATTGGTATCTGATTGAATCTGAACCATAAAGAACTTCAAAAACATGAACGGAATTACCTCCCAAGTGATGATTGCATCCAACTAATATAAATGCGGTGATGAAAAAAAAAATTACTTTGATGAAGCAATATATTTCTTTGTGAAAATTTCTCCGACAAGTGCTAAAAAGGCTGAAACCCATCCCGATATCAGAACGATGAAGGCTCCTGATATATCTTGTAATCGTATTTTGTATACTGAAACTGTTTCTTCGGTAACGAAATCATCCATGTATAGCTGCCATGCAAATCTCGATTCATCATCCGTTTTTTGTTTGAAACCAACTGCATGTAGCTGATTAATCAATCTGTCGAACTGTTTCAGGCAACAAAAGTTCTTCGAAAGTAAAAAGCTGTATAACTGAATGTTAAACGAGTCTTCCGAAAGGTAAAAATAATTTTGATGAAAGGATAAGGCCCGTCTTGAGCGTATCATTACTTTTTTTGATTTTATGCTAATAAATTTTTCAAAATAGTCTGTATCATTCATAAAATTATCTTTATTTCTTTCCAGACAAGCGCCGACAGCTTTAAATGAATCGACATCCGAGTCAGTAAAATGTGAGAGATCCATTGACGGGAAGGTAAAACACGTGACTGAGTTTTGAGCTGAAGCTCTACCTAAGTCTGGGATGTCACGAATGACGGTCGTACGAGGAAAGGACCGAGAAGACAACAACACAGCTTTATATCCGTAGCTTATTATCATGACACCCAAAATCCAACCTGCCAAAAGCAACCTGGCACTATTTCTTCCCACTTCAAAAGTAAACGACTGCTCAAGTAGACTTCCAAATACATTGAACAATACTTTGTGGTATTTGACTCTTTTTTTCATCAAAATGTAGAGGAAGATTGGCATCGTTATTAAAATCATCGCAAGGGTAATCCATACAGAGTACGGGAAAGGATGAACTACAGCTAAACTCTTCGAGACAGGTTCAGGTTTGTTTGTGATGAAAGTGACATCCGTAATCCCATAAGGATAACTGACGTGTACGTTGTCTGGCACATATGAATCTGATTCGAAAGGAAACATTACTACATCGACTTCGGAACGGACCATCTTTCCCAGTATCCCGCTCCAGTTTCCATCAGTCTTTTTAGAGCCCAGTTGTAGATCAGGAAGTTTTATCACTTCATATCTTAATTTAAGTGCTTCAAAGATAAAACGGATTTCATTAGCAAAATGGGCATAAATTGTTGTGCCATCATAATCCTTAATGGCATAAGGTTTCAGAGGAATAACCTCACAAACACCTAATCTAATTGCGTGTGGCATAACTTACGCACAATATACTCCTCAAATTTATTAATTGTCTTTTTTTAAAATTATATTTTATATTTCATTATTCAAATAAAAATTCTTATAATTTCCTAACAAAAGGAATAAATGTCTCTAGGTGCAAGATATCTTTCGTATTCTATTTATTATATTCAACTTCTGGAATATTTTTTATAAAACAATTAAATTTTCAAGTTTTAGTATGTAGTTTTAAATCTTACTTCTCCGTTTTACAATTCATTCGTGTCCTTTAAAGAGTATGTTGTACCGTGAAGTGAAGTTTTGTGAACGTAAAAGTAGTCCACGTCGAAAGTAGTAGTCGAAAGTAGTAGTTGTCTGCTCAGGTTTAAAATTTTTCATTCTCAGACCTAAAAAAGAGAAAAAAAATATTGCATTTTATTGCTTTATATCAAGAGTATCACATTTCTTTTCTAACTCACTAATGATGCATTTTTTTCTATTGTTTGAATAAAATTTAAAAAATGAGGAATCATGATGCATTAACTGAATTTAAATGTGAGATATAAATTGATGATCGCTTTCTTAGCGCACGTTTTGAAGAAACAAAAATCAGGTTTTCTTTTTTCACTTCATGAAAAAGCTGCCAAAGAATCTCAATAACCTTTAGGAAATGTTCAAAAATAATAACGAAACGGATGGCAAAAGTGTAAATTGGTTTCACTGTTGCCCATAAAATTGTTTTCATTCGAACTCCTCATCCTCATTCTACCCAAGTTTAACTTATTCGCTATCAATGATAAGACGCAAAAGTGAAGATTCCATTCTGTGTCCGGAGTTGTTCCCGAGTTTGGAAACTATGATATATCACCAAACTAAATGGGAAAATCATTATTTTTGCTTCTTTACAACGTTTATACTTAACATGTTAAGCCTCGGTTTAATATTAAATGTAAAAAAAAAAAAAATGAAAAACACCAGTAGGGAAAAGTTTGACCATGCTCTTCAATTTACATACCTTGACTTAAAGAATATTCAAGATAATGCATTTGTATATGCCAACTCAAGTAATGTTTTAAAAAGAATTTATGAAGTACATGTTTTCATATTTGATCTACTTCTGTTCTGTGTAATGAGAAATATCAACCAGTTAAGAGAATTTTTCAGCTCAGCCTCTCAATAGTTTATTGCAATGATCGGGCCTTAGTTGTGAGCCATGTCAGCTGCTGTTTCAGAACTACCAGAACTACCCATGAGTCTGAAAGACACGATTTGCCTTGGAAGACCTGAAGCGTTCGAAGACGATGTCTAGAAAAACTAGAGGTAATTTGGTGATAAAAATGGGACATCAATTCAATACCTTTCTGATTTCAAACATTTTCTGTAGTTGAAAGCATACTTTTAGGACATGATTTATGAGAAGACTTTCAAGAGTGATAAGTTTGGTGAATCATTTTCTGGGAAAAATGGGTAATTATATGTTATGATTTAGTTTTGAATTTTTTGAATTAGATCAATATTTTTACGAAAGAAAAAATTCCATCAACCCAATTCTTGTATTTTCACATGAAATGGATCACAATATGTAATATTGATAACAATTTTTTAAAATTAGAATAGCTTAGTAGTTACCACATATCGCTAAACTATCATTAGATATACTATATCCTAGCAGTACTTTTCTATCAGTATGTAATATCTTTTTTACTATACGCTCGATTTGACTATTTGAGAATATTCGAGTGAATACGTCTCTCCGAGGTTGTAACATTATTACGTTTGCTATATTTGTTTAAAAAATATTTTGTCATAAAACAATTTTTTTCAAGATAGTATTTAATTATTTATTTTATCGAGTGACTGCCTTGTCCACAAAAAGGACAGTTTTTATGTTATGTCAAAATCGGTCAGTGTAACTGTTAAAAAAAAAGCTTTAATGTGAGCTTTAATATTTACCTCATTAAATGCATTTTATTTTGGGGGTTAAAAAGAAAGAAGCATTTGTAAAAAAAAGTAATTTGTAACTGATTAAAAAATCGGCAGTATTCATAAGAATAGCCATTTCTTTAAATATAGTAACAGAAAATCTGTAAATTGTGATGTATCAATTAATAGTATTTGGATATATTCTACAGAATTCACTGTTCAGTTATTTTAATTATAAGATTCTCATTTAACTCTAGATGTATTACAGTATCTCATTTTTACAGTTTAAAACAGTACTGTTAATTAAATTAAAGAATTGTTTCCCGAAATTTCAAAGTAATACAAAAATAACTGTAACTAAAAACTTTTATTCAGAAAATAGAAAACTTAAAAGAATTGCCAAAACCAGAGTTCGGTTCTACAACAATTTTTCTTCAAGCTCTCACTTACGTAGATATTTGTTTATTTATTTATTTATTTATTTTAAAGTAGAATATGTAAAGAATACAGTGAAAGATGTTTTCGGAGTCCTGTTTCACCAAACTCCAGACTATATTAATTTCTTTTTTGGGATTTAAACATTAATTTTTCGACAGCTTGCTCCACGCTTTTTCAGAACAATCTTTGTTTTATGAACTTTGAAATGCGTTTGAGAAAAGGATAATGATCGTTGTTAAAATATTTCAATGGGGATATTAAAGAATACCTTTTGAAGTTAATAGTATTTTATTAGAATAAGAGACTGTAACTTAAAAATTAGGGTAAGAAACATTTAATAAATATTTAATTTTTTTAGAAATATTTATATAAAAATATTTTTAAAAGAAGCACTTACTTCTTCTCACACACTTCTTCAGAAAATGAAGACATATAACTATGAATATTGGCTAAAAATGCAAATCTATAAAATGATTATGTAATACACATTCCGCATACGTTATTGTTCAATGTATAATGTTTAATTTAAATAAAATACCATAATTAGTTTTAAAAAATCTCATTATTCAAATCTTAAATTTGAATGAAAATATTTTTATTTGTTGACCCTTTGCACACAATAATGTTAATTAAGGATTTTTGCTGATTAATCTTGATATAGAACATGTTTATTAGATTCAAAGTTTTCATGCAACAATGAGGTTTTAATCGACATAAGCGACATAATGTCGAATATGCAAATCTGTAATATTGTCTCTCTTTTGAAAATTTTCCTAGTATACTTTTGATTAAGGAGATGAAATTTAAGCGAGATGTTTGCTGAAAAAATATAAAAATATTGATTATAATGTCATTTGATGGACACTAACGTTATAATAATTTACATATATTTCAAAGTATTACATATTCTAAAATCAAAAGTTTTCATTAAAACTTCAATTTCAGATACTACACATATATACATACACACATATACATACACTCATGTCCATAAATTAAGGATAATGAAGTTCAGGCAAAGAAAGAGAAAGAAGCAAAACAAATTTGACTTATTTGTAAAGTCTATTTATTAAACAAAAAGTAAAGAGCAAAAAAGATGCTATATGTTTGACATAATTAATAAAAACTGCAAGTTTTACTCCCTTGACCAAATTTCAAAAAAGAACCTATTTACAAAAAACAGTATAACATGGTTAGTAGGATGGTTAATACGGAGTATGTCTCCCGGACGATGCAATACAGGCCTGACAACGCCTAGGCATGCTGAGTATCAAATGATCAATCTGATCTTGGGGAATATTACACCACTCATCAAGCAATGCACTCCGAAGTTCCGGTAGACAGGTGGGAGGGGGTTGACGGGCTGCAATTCGTCGGCCAAGCATATCCCACACATGCTCTATTGGATTCAAGTCCGGTGAGTATGCTGGCCAATGCATACGGGTGATATCCTCCGATTGAAGGCATTCGTCTACAATGTTTGCACGGTGAGGACGGGCGTTGTCATCCATAAACACAAATTCAGCACCCATGGCGACCCGAAACAAACGTACATGTTATTCCAGAATGACATCCCGATAGATGTGGCCTGTCATCGTTACACTCTGAACATGCAGGTCAGTTTTGGAACCAAGAATAATTCCTCCCCAAACGAGCCATCCTGCACCACCGTAACGGTGTCTTTCAATGGTGTTCTCTTGGTGGTAACGGGTACCTGGCGCTCTCCAGATGAATGTCCGGCGAGAATCAGACTCCAAACTAAACCTGGACTCGTCGGAAAACATCACACAAGACCACTGTTGCGGTGTCCACAATGCATGCTCTCTACTCCAGGTTAATCGCAGGCGACAGTGAGTTGCGGTAAGTGGAACACATCTGACAGGCCTACGAGCATATAGACCAATGTGCCCTAAGTGTCTGTACACGGTCTGCCTTGAAACTGTCGTACCGGTAGCTGAAGAGAGCTGACGAGACAGGTCTGATGCTGTACTCCGTCTGTTTCTTTTGGCAGTAACTGCCAAATAGCGGTCCTCATTCGGCGTTGTAACTCGGGGGCGACCTGTGCTGTAACGTCTACTCACATTACCATCATCTTGGAATCGTTGCCAAAGCCTGGAGATGACACTCTGGGCGATTCCAAGTTCCTCGGATACTTCCAGCTGGGTACGTCCACATTCCAGTCGTCCGATAATTCTGCCACGTAAAACATCATCCAAATGCCTCCTTTGTGCCATAACTATGCGGTTTTTGCACTGAAAGGCTTTCACAGCGCTTGTGAACAATTTTACTTCTTTGCCACCATTCCTTATATACCCCTCTCTTACACTCTCGTCATTGTGACGTACCATCCACGTCATCTGGTGGTTTCCTGTAATTTGCATATTCTTCTTCAAGATGTGTGTGATCATTCCACAGGTGAAATTTTTATTTTAGAGATCAATTTCTGTGTAATTCTGAATTATCCTTAATTTATGGACATGAGTGTACATACATATTATATATATATGTGTGCGTGTGTGTGTGTATATATATATATATATATATATATATACACACGCAGGATGATTTTAAAAAATCCTGATAAATGGACCTCTAGTGGCAGTTTCATTAAACTGATCACAATGAGATTTCAGATATAGTAGGGGAAGGCCTAAAATATGATCCCCTCATGGGAAAAGTATAAAATAACGTAAACGTTTAAACGAAACTTTGGCATTTTGCTAGCATGTTTTACAATATATTTTGAACTGTAAATATATTTCAATAATATTTTCAACGCATATTGAGTAATTAAAATATAGAATTTTAAAAAAGTGTCGAAAGGATCATTTTACCCTGAACCAAAGGGCAAAATGAACCTTCGTTTAAAAATAATTGTAAATTGTTTTTATTGGTAAGATAAAACGTAAATGTAATTATGACTTTACAATAAAGCAACTTTTACAATTAGAAAAAAGCAATTAAAAATAAAACAAGTTTTACAATGAGAAAGCACACATAATTTATTTTATGAAAATTTTAAAATAAAAAAGTACACACAAACAAAAAACAGAATATTTGAAAATTATAATTGAAAAGTTGTGACCTACAATAAACGCGGAAATAAATTAAATAATGTATTTTTCCTCTACTTCGAAAATTCGGAATATTTAAGCACATTAACAAAAATACACATGATCACCATTCTCAGGTGTGGCAGCGCATGCATAATTCATCCATTTAGGCATTTGTAATACTGGATCTAATCTAAATGATAATCTAAAAAATATACTACGCTCAGTAAACCAAGTCAAATTTCTGTGCATGAAAGACTGTTTATCTAAGTAAATAGGAATGTTAGTGCTTACCTTATGAAAAATATTATAAAATGCATTTTTTCAATGAATTCTATTTAGATTCTTAATATTGTGATCACTTTAATAATGCCGAGTTGGAGTTGGATTACACGTCAGCATGTAAAGAATACCCGTTAAATAAAACAATAATAAAAAAGCTGAAGTTTGGTGAAGGGATAGTTAACTTTATCAGTTTTATAAAAAATATCGTCCGTTGAGTTTTCCGTAGTGGAAAAGTGCTCAGCTGGTGATTGAAAGTTACAGCGTATTGCGTCAAAAATGGGCCACAACAGAACGGGAGGATACAGTGATTGTCAGTGCAGCTGTCACAGCACCGGATTCGTCGCTATCAACTATTCACCGTTTGACCCGCACACATGTATCCAACATGACCCTCCACAGCCCGATTGAGAGACCGATATTTACGCTCGCGCCGACCGTTACGCCGGTTGCCTCTCACGTCTGTACACCGTCAAGTCCGATTACTGTGGTGCCGGGCTCGATCAACGTGGAACTGCGCTGACTGAGCACGTATAGTCTTTAGTGACAGGTCCCGTTTCCAACTGTGTCCTGATGGCAACCGTAGACGTGATTAGAGACATTCAGGGCAGAGGAGGAACATGCCATGATTATCGCACGCCACACAGGCCCACAACAAGATGTTATGGTCTGGGGTGCCATTTCTTTTGATAGCCGGACCCCTTTGATAGTCATTTCTGGCACATTGACAGCAGAGCGGCAAGTTGACGACATCCTACGACCGGTTGCGTTACCGTTCCTTTTGCAACACCCTGAACTTATTTTTCAACTTGACAAATGCCCGGCAGCATACGGCACGTATTGATATGAATTACCTTCAAGCTTTCCCTCTACTTCCTTGGCCAGCTAGGTCGCCTGATCTCTCACCCATAGAGCACATTTGTGACGTTATGGGAAGGCGATTGCAACCATCTCAAAATGTTGCCGATTTAGCCCAACAGCTGGAGACAATTTGGCAAGAAATAACCGCAGGAAAAAAACACCATCTGGGAGCTTTATCAGTCTGTGCCACGTCGGGTGGCAGCTTTCATCCAGGCCAGAGGTGGACCAACGCTTTATTGACTTCCTCCCTTTGTAATGGTCAAACTTTACAATAAATCATTCAATTCTTCGGAAATTTTAATTGTTTGTTTTTTATCTATGTTCTTTACATCCGCCAATTTTTATCGCCGTTGGACAATTCCTTCTTGCTGCTTCTTTTTTACCCTCCGCTAAAGAGGGTAATAGTTTTGGGCAGACAAAAAAAGTCGTGGATGATAATTGCTAGTAAATAAAATCTTACAGATCTCACGGAAATTTGAAACACACCAAGATCCGACACATGATTGGAATAATGGATACTTGAAAAATTTCAAAGTAACTTTCAAAGAGTCTATTGTGGTCAGTTTTTCCATGCCGTCTGTACGTACGTACGTATGTTCGTACGTACGTACGTACGTATGTATGTAACTCGCATATCTCAAAAACTATTGGTCGTAGAATGTTGAGATTTGATATTTAGGATTGTTCTATGATCTAGTTGTGCACCTCCCCTTTTGGTCGCAATCGAGTGTATAGTTTATGTACAGGACCGCCCAAAAGATTCGAAATACATTACGCTCTATGGGCCGAAATTCATTAAACTCGCCTAACGCAAAAACTATTAGGCGTAGAATGTCGAAACTTCATATTTTGGATAGTTGTAACATCTAGTTGTGCACCTCCCCTATTGGTTCCATTCGACTGGATAGTTTATCTACAGGACCGCCCAAAACATTCGAAATACATTACGCTCAATGGGCCGAAATTCATTAAACTCGCATATCTCAAAAACTATTAGGCGTAGAATGTTGAAACTTTATATTTAGGATTGTTGTAACATCTATTTGTGCACCTCCCGTTTCGGTTCCATTCGACTGGATAGTTTATCAACAGAATGGCCTAACAGATTCGAAATACATTAAGCTCTATGGGCCGACATTCATCAAAGCGTTTTTTAGAGGTTTTGGGCTATTTCAAACGACGCAGGAGTGATATATGCTGTAAAGAGTTAGAAAATGAATTTCTCCATTAAAAAAGTGTCTTTATCATTTACAGTTCTGCTACAGGAACACTCAAAAGATTTCCAATACATTACGGTCAATGGCAATTTTAGGGGCATTCATCCATTTCAAGCACAATACCGTCCTACCACATAAGTTTGGTAATGGTCCGACCACGGTCACGTGCCTCCCTCAAGAACTATGCCAAAAGTCGCCAAGCTTGGCGACTTTTGGTGTACGTGTGTGCATATTTAACTCTCAAATCTGAAAAACTGGAAGAACGGTTGGTTTCTCCCCGTTTGATTTACATGCAAATACATCCTGTACATGGCTGCCAATACAAATTAAAAGGTTCTGTCAAAAAACCTCTTTAGCGGAGGGGAAACTAATTTCAGCTGAAGGCTGAATATTTTTTTTTTTTTTTTTTTTTTTTTTTTTGTTCTGTTTTGTCATAGGGTGTATTTGCGAATTTAAGCGAAATTTTCTTCGCGATGCTTACATAGATATTTTTCACATTGTTATGTATTTTAAAAATATAATTGAAAGTAAAAAGAGACCATTTAGGTACCTTCATCGACGTAATGTGAGACGCACCATCTTATCTTATATATAATAAAATTCGAGAGTAAACATTGTATGTAGCTAGGTTTGTAGGTAGGTTTGTGACCTCCGATCTTCTTGCGCGCGTCTCTCGATCGCATTGCGTCGAGACGGTTGGTCGCAGACCTACCGAATTTTGCATACGGCTTCACTAGGACAGATACTAACACGCCTCGGAGCGATTTTTTCTAAATTCGAATTAGAAAATGTTTTATTTTATGTTTTGTCCGATTTTTAGAGATTTTTCTTCCATAATAGGTAAGAACGCCGGTCATTGCACTCGCAATAAAACGATATTTGCATCATCGGATAGAGGAGAAAATTTTCTTTCGAAAACAGTTTGTTTTGACTATGTAACATATTTTGCCGATTTTTGGGAATTTTTAAAAAGAATTTCTCTTTTGACGACGTTTGCGTAAAAGTAATTTTAAAACTGTTGCATCTTTCATTCTATCTGTCATTGCTTTTTTATATTTCGGCGAAAGACGGAGCATATATTTCGCCCACTTTTAAAAGAAGAACGGAGGAAAAATATAAATTAGGAGATTTTTTACGAATTTTTATGTAAAGAAGGATTTTGAATTTAATAAAAGCTGTTTCAAGATTTCGGTATGATATCTTCCGCTATGGTTGTCTGGGAAACAGTAACAATGAATAAAATTGCCATTTGAAAAACATAAATAAAATGACTTTAAAATAACTGAGTTTCCACATGTTAGATCAAAATGACTTGTTAGATTAAAATGTTAGATCACGAGATTAAAACCCCTTTCGAAACTCAATCAAAATTACGGGCTCACAAACAAAACATACGCCACGCACGAAATTATTCCCTTTTTTATAATTCGTTGCCAGAAAAAGAATTGAATGCTTTTTTTTCAACGATGAATTATCCAGCATTATTTTCGATATAATTTTTAAACGGGACACGTTTTCGAATCGCAGGAAATATTTTACGTGCTAAATACGCCAATCTGACAAGAGTTATGCATAAGAATGTATGGAGAGCTGTTTTAATGGCAGCCAGAAAGTGAAATGATTATCGTTTATACTAATGCGTAAATTGCAAAGAATCACCAAAGAATAAAAAACTACATTAGTGGCAAATATCTAAACCGTTTCTTTAAATTAAACATTAAAGATGGAAAAACGAAAATATATTGGTATCAGTAAAGGATACTCTTAGTAATAGTTATTAGATATGCTAGGGCAATATTGATCAAAGCACAATATACCGCGTTAATAAATATTTCGTGAAACTATTCGTTTCTTTTCGTTTTTCAACAGCCATCTTACATCACAGCTAACTAAACATTAAATAATTCTACGTCGCGTTAATATATCCCGCGGTAATTTCAACAGAAAATTCTGTACCTGAACTTTTTTTTTCTTGGAGATTCTGTTTGTCACAAGTAGTTATGATAACATTTTAGGAAAATGTTCTCTTCTTACCTTGCGAAGAGCGGGTACACACAACTATTTAATTATTAAAAAAAACGGTTCTTCACATCATGTAGTATCTAAGGTATTAATGGTATAACTTAAATCTAAAAAAGAGTATGATGTAGAAATGAGACATTTTGAAAGTTAGAAATTTTTAGGAACCGTCACGCTTTTCTTTTTCTGATCGCCAATGACACCGACATAGTTTTTTGTTTCATAATATTAACAATGTTCTCAGATCAGTATTTAGTTATTCGTAAAGTTAGTATAATGAGTAACTTTACGCCAAGAGTCAAATCATTTTGTTTATTTTTAGATTCCACATTACTGGAATCAATTCGAATTATACATGTAAGAAAAAGCTTTGTTCCCTACCGTGCGGAGAACGGGTACGCAGCTAGTGTAACATTAAAAATTGATTGATATCAGAAACCAAGAAAGCTGAAGTTTTGTAAAGTAGTTCTTTATAAAAGTTACCTGAAAGAAGTTGCCAGCTGAATTTTCCGCGGTGTCAAAATGATCAGCTGATGCAGTGAAATACTACATCGGGCGCCTGTGCGTGTAGAAATACGCTGTAACTTTCGATTGCCAGCTGAGTACTTTTCCACCACGGAAAACTCAGGGGACGGTAATCTTCATAAAACTGATAAAGTTAACTATCACTTCACCAAATTTCAGCT
Source organism: Cheiracanthium punctorium (assembly GCA_038373885.1). Classification (NCBI taxonomy): domain Eukaryota; kingdom Metazoa; phylum Arthropoda; class Arachnida; order Araneae; family Cheiracanthiidae; genus Cheiracanthium; species Cheiracanthium punctorium. Next base: position 809,070 of record JAWZYV010002471.1, on the reverse strand, counting down.
CTTTTATTATTATTTTACTTAACGGGTCTTCTTTACATGTTGGCGAATAATCCACCGTTATACAGACGAATACAGATCATCGTCGGCAGCTGACGGATAATCCACCGCTATAAAGTCAGCTGACTATTTTTATTATTTGTATACAGCGTGTTAAACACATGTAAAAAGTATCAACTTTTTTATTATAATTATTTTTTTTTATCATTTTACATGTTTGGCTACATGCTGCACATGGTTTACATGTTTGCTACACACACCGCAAATGCGCCAGCTGACGTTCTCTTCTACTATAGGTATAACTAAATGAACTATAGGACAAGATTTCAGATTTTTTTCTATTGGTTTAAAAATGCCAGCTGGCTCCCGGACTATTACAAACACTTCTAATGTATTCGAATGTAAGTGTGATTAAATATGACAAGGAAGAATTACCGTTTACAAGTTTTCGATCAGTAAAAGTCTGTTTATTGCTCATCTGTTTTAGTATTTACATTTTAATTAGTCAAATATGTTGTACATAATCTTTTACATAAAAACTTTCAATCCTATATTACATTTACGTTCTCACAAATTTTGAGAATTTCATTTTTCATGTTGTATATACTATGTAAATATAATAAAAGCTCGATATGCACGATCGGTTCTTATCACTTCGTATTTATCTGTTTCCTGTTTACGATGCAGGGACAGTTATTCATTCAATATAACTAGCGTCTAATATAATCAAATATGCATATAGTTTTTGTATAAAACTTTCATGGAAATGGCATGTCATATTTACGTTTTTGCATCAGTCGTAGAGTAGTGCCAGTAACTAAGATAATTTAGTTATCTTCCCTTTCAGAAATACTCAAGCTTCGTTCTCCTCGGGGAAGGCTAATGTATTTACATGAAAGTTAATGCTATGCACATTTTGGCCTGTTTGACCGAACATGAAACTATTTTATTTACTGCTTCACGAAACAGCGTGATAAATATTAACCAGCAAATTCTGAAAATCCCCGAAGAGAATTTGTTTTTTTTGATACATCGTCTACATTTTCTAGATTATTATGGGCGAGTACGTGATATAAAATGAAAGCTATAGTATCATAACGTAGAATATATAGAAGATTTTAAAAATGATATTTACTTTCTATTTCGAAATACACCTCTTAATGATATTCGTACATGATAAACGGCTGTCGCAGCACGTTAAATATATCGCATCTTTACAATAATTAGTGTCCTAAGTTGAAAAGTGAGGTCTTTGCAAAAATATGTGTAAAACTGTTCCTAACTACAATAAGAATGCGTATTCTATAGCACATTACATGTCTCATCTTAAGAAAACTTCAGTCTCTTACTCAATATAGTACGTACGTACGTGATAGATTGAGATTTTTTTTTCTTGATTTATATTAATGATAAAAATATTTAAAAAACATTCTTGAGTGAATACACTTTTGCTGAATGGTGCGATATGCTAAGGTGATATCTAATGCTTCTCCTATATCTTCTTCAGCCCTGAGATCCACATTTGTAGGCAATTATTACTTGCCTCATAAACTTTAAGCCATCAAAATTGTATGAGATTTTGACTTACCATTAGAAAGATGAAAAATTTTTGCTTTCTAAAGAAACACACGACATCACTGAGCTGGTTTTATTTATCAAATTGCATGTTATTTACCGCAATTTTCAAAATAAAACAAAAATATTAAGGCACGGAAAGTAATATCGCTTTTTCGTATGGCAATATTTCGCATATCCAAATCTAATGACTCTAATAATACGAAATGTGGCATGTCTGTGAGTTCTTTTTAATATAGGTGCTAGAGTAGACAGCATTTTAAAAATTTCGTAACCTATGTGAGGTAGAATATCTTGCGTGATCTCAAAGAAGAAAAAAAGAGTTATCCATAAAATTCTTGCTGTACAATACAACACTCATGAATGTCTAAAAATCCACTTCGGGGCATTTTGAAATTCCTCTCCATGGATTGCAGACGCAAAAAAAAGGGGAGAGTGGCCATCTTCCTTAAAAGAAAACAACAATATTATCAGTAAATTTCTTTCTTTAAAATGTAACAAATATGAATCCTACGTTTAGGCACGGCTTCATCTTCATTTAAAGCTTGTTGAAAATTCATTTATAGTCGACTTAGCTTAATGGAATAGTAATTTTTCTACAAAAATTAATCTAGTAAGCGGGATATTCCGTTATCCGGTATCACTACATTGAAATTTTATTACAATAAGCGGGATATTCTATTATCCAGGATCACAAAGACTATTTACAACGGATTAGTACATTGAAAATTTTATTACAATAAGCGGGAAATTCAATTATTCGGGATCACAAAGACTATTTACAACGGATTGGTACATTAAACATTTTATTACTATAAGTGGGATATTCTATTATCCGGGATCACATCGACTATTTACCACGGATTGGTACATTGAAAATATTATGACAATAAGCGGGATGTTCCTTTAACCCATATTCCGCTAAGCGAGTTCGACTGTATTTGATTTTAATGCAGAAAAACTACATTAGTTTCATGTCCCTCTAATACTATTTCCCCTAAAAAATCAATTTTAAGAACACGATTTTTTCTGTGATCTGTGATGTAACTAAGTATGCAAAACCATGGGAGCCGGCATCATAGGGAAAGGGGGACAATGCCCCCCCCCCTGGATTTTTGTGTGGTGTTTTTCCGTGCTTTTTTTGCTCTTTCCAACATGGTAACCATACGTTGAAGTAATCCTTGCCCCCCCCCCCTCCTGGGAAATATTCTGCCAACGCCCATGTGCAAATCCCAGGAAAAAGTTTAAGTTGTTATTATAACTTCGAGTTAAATAAATGGTAAGTGAGAAGTATCAAGTAATGATCTTGTACTATTATTGTTTTTGAAAATTGAAAGACCCCCAAAATGCAGTACGATCGAAGCAATATCGGATAAACAGACTGATTACGCTAACCTATATATATATAAGTCTTCAGGTTTTTAGTACTTTATCGTTAAATTTTGATTTTTAATAAGCCCTACAGTGTAATTTGTCATACAAAAATTCCATGGAACTTTTAAAACATTCAAAATAAAACGTTCCATGCTTAATAACATAATATTTTGTACAAATAACTGAATCAAAATTTTAATAATTTTATACTTATACATGCCGAGTAAAGATTCATTCACTACAGCAGTTCCTCTTAATTATGCTCTATTATTTATTTTTTTTTAAATAATCTTAAACTGTTCCTGAAACTCTTGCTTATACGTTTAAGTAACTTTTTTTAATCATTTGAAAGTGTTTTTAACATAAACGAAATAAGTCGAAAATTTTATTTAAATCCAAAACTAAAAATTAAATTTAAGACTTTATGCTATGCTATATTTAAAGTTAATATATGTCAATCTATTTAATCTAATGTTCTGAAAACTGAGTTCATAAGATTTCACACTTGACATTTTGAAAGTGTCTACATATCATGTCATGCGAGTCTCGACACTGCAACTGAGCTCTATGCAATTACCGCTAAAGACTCGGAAGTAAGAATTCATGCCGTCACAACAGAACGATTTGAGTCTGAAAGTAATTTTATCTAGAAAGGGTGTAAATGTGTAAAATGTGTAAACGTTTAGAGCCTTGCGATTATAATCATTTGTAGAAGTGAAGAATGTACGTGAAGAGGAATCTAATCTAAATCTATCGTAGTTACATTTGTAAACTAATACAATGGAATGGCTTCTTGGAAATATTTGAGAAATAAAATGTGCTAATTTACTAATCATAAATCAAAGCAAAAATTTTCAGCTGAAGTTAATTATTAAGGTAATAAAAATTGTTAGAGCGATCAATACTGAGTTATTAAGCGCTATTTTGGGATTATTTCGGGACATCGCTATTTCAAATCTTACCGAGCGCTACAAAAAGAATTTAAGGTTTTATTCACCGAATTACAAGTGGATTAATCCAAAAATACGTGTTAAAGTCGTGAGTACGATATCTTACAGTTGACTTTAATATGCGAGTCTGGGTAAATCCCCATGTAAAGTGCGTGATGAGTCCCAGACAGCACAGCAAACTTGCATCGAACTTGCAGCAAGCTTGATTTATCAAGTCAAAAACTTGAATTAAGCTTGAAAATTTCAAGCGTGTAAGCTTAATGCAAGCTTGAATCAAGTGTTCTAGTTTACACTTGCTCAGCTTGCATTAAGCTTGACCTAGCAAGCTTGAATCAAGCTTGACATAGCAAGCTTAAAATTTTTTCTAAATACACGGGGCGCCCGTCGGCGAACGCGCCCTACATACTTTATTTTTCCACGCATTTTCCCCTCTATGCTGAACTTTTAAGTTATTTTAATCTGTTAACATCAAACGTCCACGGCTGGGTTCGATCTCGGGAACTATGGGCTGGGAGGTCAGCGTGCTAACCGTTCCGCAAATAAGCCTCGCGCTCCTATGACTAAAGTTTGAATTGACTGTTACGGTTTGAAGTGACTGGTACGGTTTCTGGCCAGATCGATTCAGTATGGGCGATGCCGATAAGTTTCTTTTATTTTTCTATGGGACGAATCAAAATTTAAATAATGTTATGAGTGATTTATAGACTCTACTAATAATGAAATAAGCATAATATAAACTTAAAAGCAGTTCACGCTTTAAAACTTTCAATATCGCAACAGTCATGTTGAGCAATACTGCTGCCCAAAATCGAGACAAGCAACTGATTTTGAAATCAATTTCATAGTATAATTGTATTTTATTTTGAAGAATTTCCATATTTGGAAATATAGAATCTTTTTTTTTTAATTCTATGGTGAACCACCCATAAAGTGAAGTAGATTAACTAACTAAATTGTGTTAATTATATTAAAATTTATTTTTAGGGCTAATTAATTAGTTAATGGAATTACTAATGCTAATAAGATGTAAATAAAACTAAAAGTCCCCTCGTGTTACACTTCAGAGGGGCTTATCCCATTCATTCCTTCCCCTTGCGTGTTCTAATGTCCAGATTTTGTGCGATAATAAAATAAAACACAACTTTTACGAACTTTTCTTTATTTAATATCAGCAAATTTGAGAAACGCTAGACAATTAATGTCCATTCCCTTTCACAGATGGCGCCATCACTGCACGCTTTCGAAAGCTAAAATCAAGCTGTATTCCAGCTTGACATTTCAAATGACTTTTGATAGCTTGCTGCAAGATTAAATTGAATTGAACTGTCAGGCTTGTATTAATACGTCAACTTCAAAGAAATGTCAAGCTTGATTTAAGCTTATGTGCTGTCTGGGGTAAGGCCGTTATATTCAACAACTCATTATATGAAGAAGTAATTTTACAGCAGGTTGCTCTTAGATAATATAGTAATATAAAATGTGTAAGCACATCCTAAATGTTAGTTATTTAGCTATAGTATGGACCCACCATGGCCGAGTGGATAAGACACTCAAAATGGTATACGGTTGAAGTGTGAAGGTCCGGGTTCAGCTCCGTCGCGAGGCTGTCGATCTAACAGTTTGGTCCTTTTTACTTTCCGAACGTGCACCATGTAAGGAAAGTATTGTAATCATGAAAAAATTCGACTTCGAGATTTTTCTATATTTACACGTTTTGAGGTCATCTGAATTCATTTATGCTATTTTTACGAGATGTGTGTGTGTGTGTGTGTGTGTGTGTGTGTGTGTGTGTGTGTGAGTGAATACGATAGCTCTTAAACGGGGCATTCGATTCAGCTCAAATTGGGTATATAAGTTATAAACCACCGTCGCAAGACCGGTATTGATTTTGGTGTGTATAGGACTTATAGTTTTTCTACAGGGATACGAAAAAGATTTCTTTTACATTATGGCCTATGGAGGGAAATTCTTGAAAGTACGCTAGCGTTTAAACGGTACATTCGATTGAGCTCAAATCGGGTATATATATATCATAAGCCACCATCATAATACCGGTATTGATTTTGATGTGTATAGGATAGTTTTTCTACATTGCTACGACAAAGATTTCTTTTACATTATAGCCTATGGGAGGAAAATCTCGAAAGTGTACTAACGTTTAAATGGTACATTAGATTGCGCTCAAATTGAAAAAAAACTAAGAATTTTTCCTGAATTATTCATGGATTAAAATTTATTTAAATGCTTGGTAATGATCTTAATCGTAAGTGTTCGGACAATCGAGTGGAGTCACTCCAGATTTTTTTCCAGATGTAATGCGAATACGCGTTAGAACCCCTTAGAAAGTCCTCCGTTTAAGGCACCCCTCATTCTATGCAGATCGCCCATGCGTAGCGTTGCCATAGCAAAACAAACAATAGTCAACTATAGTATGACTATTTTTTATAATCATTTATAAAGTTTAACATTGATTGCGTGATACTATCATTTGAAATCGTTATGCCATTATTGTAAGAATTTTGCTGTTTTCATTTATAATTTCAAGACGACCTGTAGTTAAGCATTTTGGTAAACATACCGCTGGTGGGCAGACAACATTTTAGTGACATAAACAAACTGAACAATCGAAGAGTCCTGAGTTTGAACAGCAAAAGGTTTTGGATGATTGTAATAAATTGTATTTCTTATTAAATCCTACTACTTGTTCGACAGCAGCATCTAGATCAAGTCCATCAACCTACGTATTTTCAAACTGCACCAGAATGAAGAACCGCACCATTATTAGAGTTCAGGTTCTTCTGGTAACCAATGCATATTAAGGCATGGGCAGGATTAAATTGCGTTGTGCAGGAGTGGCTTGAGTCAAAATGCATTTCGGCAAAGTGGATAAACTTTAAGGCCCAACAGATGCCGTATATAGCGATTGCAATCCGGCACCAATTTCAGTCCGGTCGGATCCGGCTAGATGCTCATCAATCCGGTCGGATCCAGCCATATCTCATCAATCCGGTCGGACTGGCCATATCAAAACGATTTCTCTTTCGTTCCAAAATGAACTTTCTATAGAATGCGTTTAAGCGAGCGTTTCATAAAGTTTATAAAAAGGACCGTTTGTTTCTTAGGAGATCCAACTTAGTATCAACTCTATTATAATTGAGCAACAATTACGAATAAATAAACAATGAAAATCTAGTTAAATTTTAATATTTATATTATATAAGACTTGATCTAGGTTGTTATATAATATAATAGCAAAAATTTATTTGTAATTGAAACAAAACACTGTATATCAATGAAATAGTATTTGCATTATTATGTAATCGTTTAAAACTGAGTGAATCTTTGTTCCCGCATTACGTAATAACGACTAAAGCGAATGATATGAAATTTGGTCACACGATAGATGGTTTCTCAACATAAACTATAGGAGTCCAATTTTTTAAACATTTTTATTAGATTTTGAGATTTTGTGAAAATTCTCTCAAAATACGTTTATATTTCTTCAAACATCACGTAATAACGACTAATACGAATGATACGAAATTTAGTGATATGATAGGTAGTTGCTAATCTTAATTTATAGGCGTTGAATTTTTAAAATATTTTGATTACATTTTGAGATTTTGCGAAAGTCGTTTTAAAATGCTGAAAATTTGTTCCAGCATCACGAAATAAAGACTGCAGGGAATGAAACGAACTTGAGTGTCATGATAGGTGGTCACTCAACTTAAAACATAGGAGTCGAATTTTTCAAAAATCTTGATTGGATTTTGAGATTTTGCGAAAATCCTTTCAAACTGCGTAAATTTGTTTTCAAGCATCACGTAAAAACGACTGAAGCGAATGATATGAAATTGGGTGTCATGATAGGTGGTCACTCAACTTAAAACGTAGGCGTAGAATTTTTTAAAAATCTTGATTGGATTTTGAGATTTTGCGAAAATCCTTTCAAGCTGCGTAAATTTGTGTTCACACATCACGTATTAACTGCAAAGGTGAAAAAAATGATAGTTGGTGAAATGATAGGTGGTCACTCACCTTAAACTATAAGCATCTAATTAAAAAAAAACGATCAGATTTCGAGATTTTGCGAAAATCGTTTAAAACTGAGTGAATCTTTGTTTCCGCATTACGCAATAACGACTAAAGGGAATGATATGAAATTTTGTCACACGATAGATGGTTGCTCAACATAAACTATAGGAGTCCAATTTTTTAACCATATTTATTAGATTTTCAGATTTTGTGAAAATTCTCTCAAAATACGTTCAATGATGATTTCTTCAAACTTCACGTAATAACGACTAATACGAATGATACGAAATTTAGTGATATGATAGGTAGTTGCTAATCTTAATTTATATGCGTTGAATTTTTAAAATAGTTTGATTACATTTTGAGATTTTGCGAAAATCGTTTTAAAATGCTGAAAATTTGTTCCAGCATCACGAAATAAAGACTGCAGGGAATGAAACGAATTTGGGTGACATGATAGGTTGTCACTGAACTTAAATTCTAGGCTTCCAATTTTTCAAAAATGTTGATTAAATTTTGAGATTTTGCGAAAACTATTTCAATATGCGTAAATATTCGTTCGCGCATCACATAATTGCGACTAAAGCGAATGAAATGATATTCCTTAGTTACTCTCTAACCTGTAATATTTTAACAATACATATAAATTATAACTTCGCTTTCTTTACTTTGGCAACATACTACATCCGTTCTGTGTACTCCTACAATGCTGACGAAAGTTCTTGCTTTTTGGAAATTTGCATTCACTAACCCGTCGAGGACGGGTACTTCAGCTAGTAATTATATATAATAATAAATAATATATTTAAAATAATCTGTATAAATGTAATATTTAGTACAGCAGTTTAAGATCAGTCATACAGTTCACGACATCAATGAAAATTATCTTCTAACTTACATTACATTATTGTAGTGCCATTCTATCCTGCCAGTCACATAATTCGTATTGGCTCACAAGATGTCAGACTTCGCAAGAGATGCCGCCACTTGCAAGCGTCATCAGTTTACATGGCAACGAGACTAGGGAAATTCCCGTTTTGTCTTTTCGCGCCAGAGAGCGAGATAGAGAGACGAACATGCAATTGAGATGCTAAAATTTGACGTGTGTGATGATATATGTTCTCAGACTATTACTCATTTTTTTTAAATCTTTCTCTTCTGACATGTAAATAAATTGTCTAATTCGTATTGTGTTTAACCTAGACTTTCATTAAATATTAATTGTTCGATGCTGGAGCAGGCGCGTAGCCAGGAAAAAATTTCGGGGGGGGATATGCGCCTGGAAAATTTTTCGGGGGGGGGGATATGAACTTATATATGTATAAAAGACGGAATTTCATCACTAATCCAAAAATTTCGGGGGGGGATATATCCCGATATCCCCCCGCTGGCTACGCCCCTGTGCTGGAGTATCATTTTCTACAATGGTGTCAGAAATTAAGAACGAAAAACGCCCGAACTGTTGTCGAACTGATAGTCTAAGAGCCAGCGACCGCCAGACCTTCGTCATAATATAAAAGCTGAAACTTTCTCTGCGCATACCCCCCAACAGAGGTAGGAAGGAACAATCGGCCACTATAAAGTTTGGATGATCGTGGCTTTGTCAGGTAACAGGTGGCAAAGGTGTATAAAATTGCCGAAAATTTCGTCATTTCATAAAGCTTAATTTTTTTATAGGTTCTTCTTCGCAGTACTAGAAATCACTTTATCCCTTGCCAGACACTTTTCCATCGTGGCAAACCCCCGAAAGACAACCTCAAAGTCATGGAAAACTGTTGTATTCGTAAACTCCCGCGACGAAGTACGTCAAGCTGTCACAAAGTGCCAAGCACATTTTATACCGCTACTTCTGAACTTTCTTACGCGCGAACTTTCTTGCAGAGCGCTCGTAATAGAATTACGTTTTCCATGACTTTGAGATTGTCTGGCGGGGATTTGCGTCGATGGAAATATTGTCTGGCAAGGGATAAAGTGATTTCTAGTACTGCGAAGAAGAACATATAAAAAAATTAAGCTTTATGAAATGACGAAATTTTCGGCAATTTTATACATCTTTGCCACCTGTTACCTGACAGAGCCACGATCATCCAAATTTATAGTAGCCGATTTTTCCTACCTCTTTTGGGGGGTATGCGCGGAGAAAGTTTCAGCTTTTATACTATGAGGAAGGTCTGGCGGTCGCTGGCTCTTGCTCTATTATGAAATATTGTATTCGATATTTTTCTCAAAACTTTTCACGATACGAACTTTAGAATTGTTGTACAGCCGACGAAGATAATATTAATAAATTGTTCTACAGCCGACGAACATAATGTTAATAATCAGCCGATGAGAATTTACTGTTCTTCAGTGCCATATTCTTATTGTTGGAATTTAGATGATAAAGTACCTTTTTTTTTTCTGCCGTGAAAATCTGTTGTGTTTATTTGGTGCACTTTTAACTACATTCGTGTTTGGTTGCCGGACTTCGCCGATTACTAGCTGACTGAACTAAACTGTTTTCAATCTTCTGGTGGAGAAAGAACGTTCCCGCTTCTATCAACGTATTTGATGGTTTACTTCTGTTTTGAATGATTCTAGCTGTTGATTGCCTATTTTTACATCGAAGTACCTGCATTATTATTTTTGGATTACCATTTTACCGAAGTAAGTGTGATTTTCTTTTATGTAAGCATGAAGTTAGAACAAATTTCCGGAATGGACCGTGTTCTCAAAACAGAGAAGACATAAAATTAAGCTTTTGCATAGAATCATATTTGATGAAGTCGGTGATAGAAGTAATGGGAAGAGATTACACGCGTTTGCCGGTCTTGGCTTTGCAGAGGATAGTGTCGAGTTGACAAATAAAATAGAACAAGTAAAGCAAGAATTTAAAATTCATGAATTGATCACAATTGCAAACACTTTGAATATTGATTCTTCTGGTGAGCAAAATGATTTAGTAACGAGAATTGTTTCTTATTTGAATGACTTAGAATTATTTAGAGATAATATAATTCTTGATGAAGAAAATGACAGTGACTTAGAAACCAACACTACTGATGTTAGCCAGTTTAACAAAAGTGTACACAGTGATGATGAGAGTTGCAAAAGTGACTTTGAGAATAATGAAAATGAGGTTAATGAGAATAATGAAAGTGTTGACAAAACAAAAAATAAACAAATAGAAAGAAACAATTCTGGTTCTCTTTCAAGACGGCTTCCCTTCCAGAATGTTGACAATGTAAACAATGTTGTTCAGAATAGTGCTGATAAATTTCATCGTAATTGTAATATTAACATTACTGTTGATGATATTAAGAGTTTCGTTGCTCCGTTTGATGGTCATAAGCGTGAGAACATAAGCAGCTGGATTGAATGTTTTGAAGATGCTGCTGCTGTTTTCAATTTGAATGAATTTCAGAAATTAATTTTCGCTAAACGACTGATGACAGGAAAAGCAAAACTTTTCGTCCTTAGCGAGTCTAAATTAAATTCTTGGCACAAGTTTAAGAATGCTCTAGTCGATGAATTTGAATCTAGTTACAATTCTGCTGAGCTGCACGAATTGCTATCAAAACAGAAAATGAAGAGCAACGAGACGCTTGAAGAATTCTATCTCAATATGAAAAAAATTGCAAAAAATGGTAACATTGATGATGTATCTCTAATAAAATACATTATTGGTGGTATACCTGGATCCGCATTTAAAAAATCTTGCTTGTATGGATCTAACACTTTGGCTGATTTTAAGAACAAATTGAAAAATTTTCAACAGTTATGTGATGATGAGGAGAGGGTACGGGAGTCGAAACCAAAATTCGAAATAAAATCAAAATATGAGTTTAAGAATAAGTATGAATTTAAAAATGTTGATAAACCAATTAAGCGAGATGTAGTAACAGTTAGTAAAGAAAATTCTCGGGATAACAGACGTAATAACACTTGTTTTAATTGTGGGGAAAATAATCATATTTCTAAATATTGTGTTTACAAAGAAAAGGGAACAAAATGTTTCAAATGTAAGGAGTTTGGTCATAAAAGTTTTGAATGTACTCGAGTAAGTCCTAAATCAGAAGTAGCAACTGTAAATATTAAGGTCAATTCCAAATTGAGCAAGCTCATTAAAATAAATGGCATGAATGTATCCGCATTAATCGATACCGGAAGCCAAGCTACTTTGTTGTGTAAATCCCTTTTTGAAAAGTTTCACACTGCCAGACTCGAACCCGTAAACTCCACATTGAGCGGTTTTGGTCAATGTCAGGTGAAACCCCTTGGTTTTTTTAAAGGGGATAAAGAAATCGATAACTTTTGATGCACTGCTGATATTTATGTCATGAAGTCATTTTAGGTTTAAATGTTCTGTTAGAAGGCGAAACAGTAATAACTGAAAATGGTGTTACCATCACCTTCACCTAAAGTCGAAGAAATAAATATTATGTCTGTTTTGCCTATTAATGTTGCCAGTGTTGAAAATGAAATAGATGTTGATCCGAGTGTTCCCATTTGTTTTAAAGAGACTGTCAGACAGTTAGTTTCAAATTATGTTCCACTTAAGACCAAATCTACTGATGTACAAATGAAAATCCTCCTAACTGACGATGTCCCTATTTGTTCCACACCTCGCCGATTACCCCAAGCTGAAAAGAAGATTGTTGAAAACCAAATAATGGAATGGCTTGATGCAAGAATTATTCGCCCTAGTTCCTCTAATTATTCTTCCCCAGCCGTATTGGTAAAAAAGAAAGAACATTCATATCGTCTTTGTATTGACTACAGGCGACTAAATAAAAAGACTGTCCGCGAGCATTTTCCTCTTCCAGTAATTGATGACGTCATAGACCAGCTCCATTCTGCCCGTCTATTCACTACTCTTGATCTCAAAAACTGTTTCTATCACGTGGATGTAGAGGAAACTTCGCGCAAATTCATGTCATTTGTTACACACGAAGGTCAGTATGAATTCCTCGAATGTCCTTTTGGCTTGACCAACTCGCAAAGTGTATTCCAAAAATACATTTATACTGTTTTTCGCAAGTTGATAAAAGATGGTATCGTAGTTAATCTACATGGACGACCTCATAAATCCTTCCCGCGATGAAGCCGGAGGTATTGACAAATTGGCACTAGTGTTGCAAACCGCCGCTGATTATGGTCTAGAATTTAATCTAAAAAAATGCCAATTTCTAAAACGTGAAATCGAATTACTAGGATATAGAATTGTCAACGGTAGACTGTATCCGTCGTCGAAGACAAAAACTGTTTTACGTTACCCTGAACCACGATGTACTTAAGATGTCCAACGATTCCTTGGATTAACTGGATACTTTCGAAAATTCATACGAAATTATTCAATTATTGCCAGACCATTAAGCGACCTCCTTATAAAGGACAATAAATTTAAATTTAGTGATGACGAGCGACATTCTTTTACTCATCTGAAATCTCTACTAGCTGAAAAACCGATTCTTGCGATCTATAACCCAAGTTACGAAACAGAATTGCACATTGATGCTAGTTTGGAGGGTTATGGAGCAATTTTGATGCAGAAACCCCCTGGTGACAGTAATTTTCACCCCACGTACTTCATGAGCAAGAAAACATCAGACGCTGAAAAGAAATATTCGAGTTACTAATTGGAAATCCTTGCAATTATCGAAGCGCTTAAAAAGTTTCGTGTTTACCTTTTGGGCATTCCATTCAAAATAGTAACCGACTGTTCAGCTTTTCAGAAGACAATGGAAAAACGAGATCTAGCGACGCGTGTTGCACGTTGGGCTTTATTGTTACAAGACTTCAATTATGTCATAGAGCATCGCGCAAGTCTCAAAATGCCACATGTTGATGCCCTAAGTACAGCCCCTGTCAGCGTTTTGCGTGTTTCTGTGGCAAATGCCTTACCTAATTTAAGACTTGCCCAAGAAAATGATACCGAAATCAAGACAATTGAAGCCTTTAGAGCAGCAACGATACAAGCTACAAAATTGTCAAAAATTAGTTACATGTATTTTCAACATCAATGGGCACCAACCTATCTCTCATGCAAAAGTTTTGGCTATTGTAACATAAATGTCGGCACAAGTCAATAAAATTCTTATTGCCTTTAAAATTAACTTGCCTTTCTGATGCTTAACAACGGTACAAGCCACATTATTTTCAAGACGGCTGAACCTAGTTGGTCTCGAACGCGCAGAAAACTGACTTATTTAAGAGATTCTTCTAAGGATATCACGGACACTGATTATGACTCTGATGATAGTTTTAAAGACAAGGATTATGTGCAAAATGAAAGTAGCTACGATACCTCTTCAACTGACGATCCTGAAGTAAGTAATTAAAGTATGTGGCTTATCCCCTTTTTAAGTGAAATTATTTTGGCTTAACTCCTTCAATAGAAATTTTTAAATAACAAAGCTTTTAAGTTTTGTTGACGTGCAGAAATGTCACCTGTACATAAAGTAATCTCTTATGTAACAAAATAATATATAGTATGTCCATTTCGTGTTCTTATTCTAAGAATAATGCTTGTTTGTGGCTTATCCCCTTGTTCCTTTAAAATTTTTAATATAAGATTTCAATAGAAAAAACAATAGAAAACTTTGTTTTGTTTTTTTAGGAATCTTGTCTTCCTAATGTCAAAGACGCAGAAAATGGTTCTTTTAAAAGAGGAATATTGGTTACACCCAGGGGCGTAGCCAAGGAGGGGGTTAGGGGGCCATAACCCCCCCATGAGGAATTTTTTGCCATACAAAATGTATATTCTTCACTAGATTATCACACACACGTATACATATATATGAGTTGTAGTAGTCGTAACCCCCCATGAAAAATTTCTGGCTACGCCCCTGGTTACACCAGTAAAAAATGGTCCTTCAAGACGTATGAAAGCAAACCCTGAAAGACAGATTAGAAATAAACGTAAAATTAAACGAAATTTGAACCATGAATATGTGAACAAGCGTCAAAAACAAGTACCTGGGCGGGAAATTTGTCCACCATGCAACTGTGAACGCAAATGTCGATAGACTTTAGATGGAAAAGAATTACAAATCTTTAATGCCTTTTGGGACTTAGGAGATTACCAGAAACAGTAAAATTTACCGTTTTTCTCAAATGAAATCGGTACCCAAAAAGAGAACATACCCTAAAAAAGTTAAAAAGAATGTATCGTCGATCAAAGTCTCGATAGAATATTCTGTTCAGATTAACGGTATCGACGTCAAAGTATGCAAGCAAGAATTTCTTTCAGTTCACGGACTTCAAAATTCGAAAAAACGAATTCAACTTTTGTGTCAACAGATGCGCCAAGGTGTTACTACCTCAAAGCAAGATAAACGTGGTAAGCACCAGAACAGAGCTGACAAGATTAGTAATGGTGACCACGAGAACATTAGAACACATATTAAATCTATTCCCAAATATACTAGTCATTATAGTAGGAAAAAAAAAATCCAGATAAAGTGTATATAGATCACGACTTATCTATTTCTGCTCTTTATCATGATTACTATCTTGAATCGTGTAAAGTTAAAGGTATACAACAAGAAAGCTACTATAGACACGTATTTTGCAATGAATTTAAAATGCCTAAAACAGATACCTGCAAAACCTGTGACTATTATCACATTGAAATAAAAATGCTGAAAGTAAAAACGAATCAGTTGATAGCCTTAAGACTCAGCTTGAATTACATCATTAGGGCAGAGGCATTACAAAATAGTCTGAAAGACGAAATTCAAAATTCTGAAGACACAAATGATACCCTTTTCGTAAGTTTCGATTTGCAACAGGCTCTACCTGTACCAAATGTAACAGTTGGACCTGCTTTTTATCTACGGAAAGCATGGACGTACAATCTAGGTATACATGATTGCATAGAAGATAAAGGGTATATGTATATGTGGCCAGAAAACTTGGCAAAACGTGCAGCGATGAAATTTCTAGTATTCTATATAAACATTTCAAAGAAAACCCCAAGGGATATAGAAAGCTAGCTGTGTACAGTGATAACTGCGCGGGGCAAAATAAAAACTGGACTTGTGTATGCTTATGGCAAAACTAGTAAAAGAAAATATGTTTCAGTCGGTGGAACACAGATTCCTAGCAGTAGGACATATATATTTGCCATCTGATCGTGATTTTGCGATTATAGAAAAATATAAGCGTCAACATTTAAGCAAGTTTATGCACCCGAAGACTGGTATAAAGCCATTGAAAAGGCAAAGAGAAACAATTCTTTCAAAGTGGTTGTCCTTCAGCAGCAAGATATTTTATCTTTCAAAGACCTACAGATGCAAATTGTGAAAAAATCCTTAACAGATAACAATGAGAAGCTCCAATTCAGTAAAATATGTGCATTTAAGTTTATACAAGGCAATCCAAACGTAATGTTTTTTAAACACCTCTGGAATGAAGAATATAAATCTGTTAATATTTGAAAGAAAGCAGTAAGAACATCGATAAATCTTGGGCTGAGAGATTTAAAAATCAAAAACGATGCTCCTATTCCATTAAATAAAAAAAAAGCTTTCTAATCTTTCAGCGCTACTAAAATACATACCACCAGTTTATCATGACTACTACCGAGAGATTGGTGCTATTGAAAATGATGTGAGCATTGTTCAGCAAGATATCGATGGTGTAGAACATTTGGATGAATTCAGTGACATTAACGAAGAAAATTAACATTAATACATTTCTTGCTGTTATTAAGTTTATTTCTTCGTAAAAACAGTATAAAATAGTTTGCTTTTCTTGTCATTTTACTGTATTATTACTACTAAAATAAGGCCTCCTTACCCGTGCTTTTAAACTTTAGGTACGATGCTGAATATCGGTAACAGATTTTTATACAATAATTAATATTTTTTCTTTTAATTTTTAATTGTTTAAATGTTTATTTGAAATAAAGTACTATCAAAAATACCTTTAATTGATCATTTCTATTTTAGGGAAATAAGGGTACAAGCCACATTTGTTTCACAAAAATTAAATATTTGTAAAGAAAAATTTTTTTTCTTTAATTCTCTACGTCATTCTTTCAAAACAGGTTCGATGTTTCCAAAAATATAGTTTTAATTATTTTATTTCATATTTTTTATTTCAGGATTTGGTTAAATGTTTTAAACTCGATTTTCTCAGAAACTATGTTATGTGGCATGTATCCTTGTTGTTCTAGATTCTTCAATTATGGAATTATTGAAAACCACCAGTCATGAGAATTATTCTGATCGAAATGGCATACTATACAAATTTGTGGACGGCAAAGAACTGATAGTTGTACCGGAAAGCATGCAAACGGAAATTATAAAATATGCTCACGAGAAAGGACACATCGGAATTAAATATACCGAAAAACACATTGAAGATTTTTTTTCATTCCGAAACTTCGTCAAAAAGTAGAAAATATTATAGCCAATTGCGTTCATTGTATACTTGTGAATCGTAAAACAGGCAAAAAAGAAGGCTTTCTACACCCGCGATTCAAAGCCGACATCCATTTACACACATACCATATAGATCATTTAGGTCCTTTGGAAAGCACTCGTAAAAATTATAAGTACATACTCGTCGTAATCGACGCATTCACTAAGTTCGTCTGGATTTATCCAACAAAATCTACGACCTCCGCCGAAGTGATAGCGAAGTTAGAGACTCAGAAAGCAATTTTCGGAAATCCGTCACAGATAATATCCGATAGAGGAATAGCCTTTACTTTGAGTGAATTTTCAGAATACTGCACTAAAGAGAATATAACCCACCATCTAATTACTACCGGCCTCCCAAGAGCGAACGGACAAGTGGAGCGTATCAATCAAGTCATAATACCAGTATTAGCGAAATTGTCTTTGGAGCATCCGACCGAGTGGTACAAACATCCGAATGAGGTTCAGAACACAATTAACTCAACGTACCAACGAAGCATTGATGCTACTCCTTTTGAATTACTCTTTGGTAACAATATGAAGAATAAGGGTCTTGACCATCTGAAAGAACTTGTAGAGACTGAGTTCAAACTTCAATTTGAATCCGATCGAGAAGAACTACGAAGACATGCTAAGAAACAAATCTTTCGAGTCCAACAGGAAAATAAAAAGACCTACAACCTTAGGAGAACAGAAGCGCGGCCTTACAAAGTTGGCGCCAAAGTTGGCGTTGCCATAAAAAGAACACAATTTGGACCGCATCTGAAGTTAAAGACCAAATTTCTGGGACCATACAAAATTACCAAGGTTAAAGACGGCAACACCTATGGTCTGTTCAAAGAAGGATCTCACGAAATCCCCAATTGTACTTCAACTTGTGCTGAGTATCTCAAGAACTGGACAACAATTACCGAATAACCTTATAAACTTAAAAAAAAAAAAAGACTTTTTGACTTTTTTCCTTTTGATTTTAACCCAGATACTTCCAATTTGTATTTTTGCTGTTTGTTTGTTTTGTTGTTTTTTTTTCTCTTTTTTCAGTGACCTGGAGACCAGATCACCCGAGGATGGCCGAGGATGTAGTGCCATTCTATCCTGCCAGTCACATAATTCGTATTGGCTCACAAGATGTCAGACTTCGCAAGAGATGCCGCCACTTGCAAGCGGCATCAGTTTCCATGGCAACGAGACTAGGGAAATCCCCGTTTTGTCTTTTCGCACCAGAGAGCGAGATAGAGAGACGAACAATTGAGACGCTAAAATTTGACGTGTGTGATGATATATGTTCTAAAAGACTATTACTCAATTTTTAAAAAATCTTTCTCTTCTAACTTGTAAATAAATTGTCTAATTCGTATTGTGTTTAACCTAGACTTTCATTAAATATTAATTGTTCGATGCTGGAGTATCATTTTCTACATTATGTAAGTTTCCTATATTACCTAAACCTAACTTAATCAACTGAGTTCTAAATAATTAATTAATTTCGTCACGCTAAGCAGTCTTATTATAATACTGATGGCAATTATCATAGATCTGTTTAATGAATGGCGCAATTATCACAATATCGAGTATTTTTCAATAAATTTTCTTTAAATAATAATTTTGGGTATATCGCTCATAACAAATCAAGTGTGATTTAAAAAAAAAAGGATCGTAAGATGTAGTGTTAATCGTGTCATCTGCAAATCAACTTCTCATAGAGTTCGAATCACAGCCTGTGGCTGAAAAGGTCCTTTCAGCTTCTACGCATGTCGGTTTTATGGTCAACAGAAAGTCATGATTATAGGACAAGTATTGTCCTCGTACTCCTTAATTTTCATATGTAGTTGTTTCCTTTCTTAGTACTTTCCGGATACGGTAGACGTGTAAGGATGTCGGATCAGCCGGATTACCGGATACGGTTTTCCGGATTGAAATCTTACTAACCTCTTTAATATTATTAAAGGACCATTCATAAAATATTTTCGAAGGGTGCCCCTCTATAAAAGTAGCCGGACTCACTGATGTTTTTTAGGTTATTAAAAGATAAAGAGTAGCGAATGTTTTAGGTTACTCCCACTGTGATGGCCGACCTCACTATCACTAATATAACTATAAAGGTCTGCGGCACCGCTACTTTGATAATCTCAAAATATCAAAGTGATATTTTGAGGTTATCAAAAGAACATTGGTAGCGATTTTTGAGCATTCTCCCCACCACCAGCGGTCACAGAACACTCTTTTTTGTTACCAACTCTCGAAAACATCGTTCATAATCAGAAAATAACCTTTTAATTTCCCAAATAGTCAATCACTCTAGAATGGCCAAATGAAGGCCGTGATGACGCATAATCACCAGATTATTCATATTTGCTTTAATTTAACATAAATTTGCACACAGTTTTCAATGTCAGATGGTTTAGAGCATTCCATTCAAGTAGACTCTTAATTCATTGGAGCGTATTTCTACAAAGTGAGCGGCTAAAAAAAAAAAGAAGAAAAACCACGACATGGATATTTTGATTCCCCGCGATAAGTTTAAGATACACCCCGAAAGCAGAAGCTCACATTCCACATCGAATTTAAATTGCTTGGTTTAAGCCTGTAATTTGCAAGTAATCCAAAATGTTTAATGAAAGATTAAGAATTTGATTCAGGAAAAATAATTTTATTCAAAGTAAAACTGTGTTACTACATAAATAATAATTTAGTAATTTTAAGCGCAACGTTTGAAAACAATAATTATAAAATTTTTTATTCGCGCTGTAAACTTCTCTTTAGAATTAAATGCTCCTAACATATTTAAATTTCTTGTGATCATACATTTTCTAAGTAAATCATAAAATAATCGATAATTCTTATTGAAATATTTTCGCACCAGTTTCATTAAGTTAATCTTTCGGAGCTCAGTTTAACGCATGTCTTTGACAGCTAATTTCAGTGTTAAGTTCGAATTAGATAACACAAGAACCGACGATTATTTAAAAGGTACGACAGTTTTGGGGCATAGTACAATTATTGGATTATTTCAGATGTGAATAGCATATCTTATAAAACTAGTTCTCTTAAAATAAAATATTACAGAGTTGCTCAATGTCATTTTCTTAAATTTTTCGACATAGGGAAAATAAGAAAGTTTGTTCATTATTGAAGTGAAAGATTTTATTTTGGCTAGTTCTTAATATTGAGAGAATATATGTAAGATAAATGGATTCAACAATTCTGTTTAACTTACGAAAAATGAAAAATATACTTTAAAACATTTTATGTTCATTACTTAGTTTATAACTGAATAAACATCTTTTGAAACTGTATCACTTAAAGAATATGATTCCATACCTTTATTAATTAATATTCTCAATTTATGTCATTCCAGATTCTAATCTCTGTTGTTTTTAATTGTTACATACGAACAATTCATGCAATCACGGTTCAAGAGTTTGACAGTATAAATGTAATTAAACCTTTTGTCTAGAAACTGTGCAAAATTTGAAATTTGTAACTACAATCACCTGTAAAATTGAAAGAAAGGCTTAAAGGTAATATGCTTTAAAACTGTAAGTAATTACTTTTTCGAAAGACAAAAGGTGCAAATAAACAGATGATTGTTTCTTGACAATTTATTATTGTCAACAATGTAAAATTATTAACGAAGTTATGAAATAAAATTTAGCACTAAGAATGTGTTACAACATATTATTTGAGTATTTTTTTTCAAATTTATTATATTCAAATGAACTGTTACGCATTAATTACTCACTTCTTAAAAATTTTTTTTAGAATTAATTGCTATTCATACAGTCAATTTTCTGATGACCAACCATCTCCTGATGGTATAAGGTCACAAATATTTCTTAAAGTTTTTTGCACTTTCATTTCTCACTTCACGGATGCTCACTTATTGGTTCCCACATTTAGATACGTCATCTAACGGCCGAATCTAACCAATGAGGAAACGTCCGCAGGCCTTTTCCAGAGTGCACGAGCACTCCCTGTAGAATCACAATGGCCTAGACTTTGCTTCGCTGAGTGACGTCATCGCGGCGTCTTAGCAATACGGAAGGGACAGTATGAATCCAGCTTCACTTGAAGCTAGAGGGGTGATTGAACGACATATTTTTCCGTTTATCCGCCCCCTTAGATCGTGATTTTCCTTGAGGATTGAGGGGGGCACTTTTGCGTTATTTTACGGTACAATTAAAATAGTGAAAGTTAATCCTTCTGTACTACATTACAAAGAACCGAGCCGGGTGGTTGCATAACTGACCTCACAACACCGTAAATGTGAATGTAAACTACATTACAATAACTAAATTTTCTTTTTTCATTCATTCTGACACGAGGCTACATGAGGGTCGTTCGGTCAGTGTCCAAGACCTCCATATGCTTTCTGAAATAAACAACATATGGAGAGCTTAATCTCATAGGCGTAGAGTTATATGGGCCCATGGGGCTCAAGCCCCCCCAATAAATTATGAGTTGGGGCTGAGCCCACCCAATAATTTACGTTAAATTAAAAAATAATGCATTTTACTCAATTTTTAAAATTTAAAGAAAAAGAATTTCTCTCAAGTTATAGAAAAAAAAAACAACTTTTCTTTTATTCATAAAAATTTTCTTCTGATTTCGTTTTCGATGAATATTTGAGATTCATTCTGACACCACATAATACAAGATGTTATTAAGCTGGCCGCGCCAGGAGCCGGTTAATAAAAAACAGTCTATGCAATGGTAATTATGTAATCAAAAGTTCACATCAGCCTAAAATGCGTTCAGTAATCTAAAATGCTCCTTCCCCACTACCTTCGCATCTTTCACTATGCTTCCATTTTTGACTTTGTTTCACTGCATTTTAAGAAGGATAACTTGGTAGGAAGGCACTATAACGGATAGTTACCTTATAAAATTAAAAAAAAAAAAAACGCCAGAACCAAAGGCAAGTGAAACGTTTCAAACGAATGCAAGTCGCAGTGATGCTTGCACAGAACAGTAGGCATATTTCTATATTTTTGCTTCTGCATTAAGGGGTCTCAGGAGGATTGAGGAGCAAATATACACGTATTATAAACCCTAGCGTTTTTACATTTTATGATCAAAATAAAGTCACAGAATAATGAAACTTTTTTCGTATAATAATACACTATAGTACATCATAAAATTTAGGATAAAAATCCATTACCTTTCACATATCTTTACTTATTATCTTTACTTTCACATATCTTTACTTACTTCATATATCTTTACTTACCTTTCACATATCTTACAGTAAGTTACCTTACTGTGTTCAAATATAAAACATTCATAAAATGTTTTTATGTTTATCACCGGTTCTAGTTGGAATAATTGCATAAAATTGGGGTCAAAATGCTCAGATATAATTGAACTCTCAAATAAAATTAAAATTGAAAATATCGATTTTTTTAATCCTTATCCTCCTAAGACCCCTTAAAAATTGGGAGATATACAAGCCCGGAAAAATCTATTGCGCGATATGCCGGGGGCATGTAAAATTCTCAAC
Organism: Cheiracanthium punctorium; assembly: GCA_038373885.1. Taxonomy (NCBI): domain Eukaryota; kingdom Metazoa; phylum Arthropoda; class Arachnida; order Araneae; family Cheiracanthiidae; genus Cheiracanthium; species Cheiracanthium punctorium. Next base: position 786,232 of record JAWZYV010002471.1, on the reverse strand, counting down.
AAGTATGTATTTTTTTTAGCCATATGTGCCTGATCGGGCATGTAAAAAATTGATCAAAAGTGATTCATAAAATAGTTTTAATATGCTGGTTCATATATCATACGGATTTGGTTTGTGGTTGCAACATTTCCTTTCAATGCAAACAGTCTGAATAATGTAAATTTTATAGAGCAATAAAATGTAGTAATTTTCGGGCTTGTAAATTTTTGTTCGGGCATGTATTATTTTAAGGCTACATGTCCGACTGGGCATGTAAATGTTTGGAGATTTTTTCTGCCTCTGAACATATTTGCCTCTAAACAGGCTTTAATCAGGTTTGACACTCAATTTCTGAAAAAAAAATTCCCTGACTTTTTCCAGGTTTTCCAGACCATCATGCGATAAAAATCCAGACTATTTTTCATGTTTATAATGCCAACTTTGCATACGTTCTTTAATATTCTTAGCTTCCTAAAGTAAGGTTAAACGTTGTTTGTTTACAAACACTGATTTTTCAGTCCAAATTACATGATTTTCCAGGTTTTGGGCCAAAATTTGCAATTTTCCCTGACTTCTCCCTGAACTTTTTTGCCAAAATGAAATTCCCACACTTTTCCAGGCTTTCCCTGTTCTCCCTGACTAGTGGCGACCCTGTTTAATTCTTATCTGTGAGATAAGTATAGGCAATATAAATTGGGAAAATGTTCCAAATAAGGTCGGAAAAATTCTCCGTTAAGAAAAAATTCCTCTCGTTTATTTTCAAAAAGTTACTCTTTTGAAATTTTTATACGACCCCGTAATTCCCTATTAGTAAAATGTGTCTCGTACACTCATAAAGTGATGTACCAAATCTGAGCCTTTCATCATACGGTGTCGCAGAGATATCTTTAAAGAAAGAGGATCGGGGGCTATCTATGATTTTGTATGTAAAAGTTTATTTCTAGAGTGGAAAAAAAAGATTTTCTGTCGTAATTTCTGTACGACCTTTGAAATGCGATTATTCGACGCATTTCAGTCTTAAAATGTTATTATTCTGAAGCTAATAAATTCGATTAATGAGTTTAGACTGGGATTTAAATCGTGATTTATAAACGAGCTGAGCCATAAATCGCGATTTTTGCGATATTGGCTCTCTAAAGTGATGTCATTTACTTATTTAGGCCAAGAATTTTAGGTTCGGCCACCAGAAAACGCAAATGCCTGCAAATTTAGCTTAATTCGCACTTTTGATTCTCATATGCTCTCAAAAATTGTCTCTGAACGTAATAATTGTCTAGCCGAGAAACAAACCTTACAGTGAAAGTACTCTGTTTCAGACATTAAAGATTGTTTTTCAGATGTCTTTAAATTAAATTAGATTAAATTGCCAAAGGCTATTTTATTATTACATATATGTATGTGTATATATATATATATATGCGTATATATATATATATATATATTACATACATATATATACATAATGTGTATATATATATATATATATATATATATATATATATATGTATATATACACACGCGTACATTATATGTGAGGCCCGAGCCCCCCCAATAATTCTGGAAACTTTACGCCTATGCTTAATCTGCAGTTTTCAACATGCTGATGGTTGCTCTGAGAATCATAGTGAAGGACTTCATTGCCTGCTGGGTTCCGAATAAGACAGAATTATATGTTCCTGTCTAATGTAATTCACAATCTTAATTAAATAATATTGGATATTAGTTGTTTTTTATTATACAGATATAGAGTAAATTCCTGTGTTTTACGTATATATATATTTATGAAATGTAACGTAAAACTGGAAAAGGTATTTATAGTCATCTTCGCAGCTTCATTTTTGTATATTTCTTAAAAATTCATTTTTTACTGATTATTTAGCCCTTTCGAATAACTTTAATAATACTTTGGAATTTTAAAATGTTTTCCAACTGTTTTTTAGATCTGTATATGTATATATGAACAGTATAAGTATATATAACGCCCAGTGAAATCTCTTAAAGGTACGGATATGATATTTCAGCGACTTATTTTTTTTGTGCCGAAGGCCTCACTTACAAACCAACTTTTATGAAGTTACACAATCAACTGGCTCGGGGGCCAAAACATTTTCTACACTCTCACATATAAAATAAATAAAATGATTAAAAGAAAAAAAAAGTATTACAATAGAATATAACAAACACAAATAGTAAAAAATCATTTTCAGATTATAAAAAAAAAAAATTCGTCTCCTAAGGGGGGTATTTTTCACATATATATTTAATGTTAGAAAAAAAAAACAGCTATTGAATTCTTGTTTTTTAGTGTAATAAACATGAATAAGAGACTAGAGCACGTTTTCCAACTTTTTAAAATTTAAGTTTTGTGTATTTTATTTTTATCTGTTTTCTTGTAAACAGGATATCATTGTATATCTGTACCTTTATATACAAATTATCACAATTGTTTTCCGAAATAGTAAATATGTTTTTTGATTGCAAGTGCTTAAATCTATTCATCCTAAGTTGAAAAATGTGCCCCGTATGCAGCGCAAGATTTCCATCCCATCAAAAATATACAGGGAAAAATTTTCCGAATACACTTTAAATAGTAAAACTCAAATACACTTTGTTTGTTATTTAATATGAAATTTTTACTCTACACTAAGAAGGTATAATAATAGTAGGTAAGATAATAACATATTAATACAGAAAGTAACTGTATATAGAAACAAATGAAATTTAATGATGTTAAAAAAAACTGTCACTTAACAATTTTACAGATAAATATTTTTCGACAGGTTGACTGTAGTACTGAACTGAAACTTTCGTATATGATCTGTGGTATGTCGCTACTTCAGCTAGTTCGTTCCCTGGCGTCATCTAGCGGCTTATTTAAAAGATAAAGCGTGTTAGGAAACGCTCCCCTATGGGTAAATGTGGCCCCGCCAGTGGCTGACAGGTTCTGCTTTCGAAACTAGAAGGTACGAGGTGCCAAGTTCAAATCCCGGTCGCACCTGTCGATCTAGCCGTTTGGAGTTTTCCGTGGTTTTCTTCGAAACCTCACATAAATACGGGCTAGGATACCTTAGAAAGTATCCCACGTAGGGCAATCCTCCGATAGGCCTAGCCTGTACTGGAGTCATCGGCCTTAATACACAAATCAATCAGTTACACCAACAGATTGTTTGAACAGGAAACTATTTCCCTTTTTATGCCCAATTCTTGCAACAGATGTAATTCACTAAATTTGGAAACAGTTCTGCCATAAATTGGCATGGTTCCTATATTTTTCATGATTTTTTAGATTTTGCTGTAAATTTTTGTTGGAAAATTAAAAACGAATGCAGTGAATAAAATGAAATTATGTGGCTTGTCAGGTTGTTAGTAATTTCAAATAATAATTGTCCAATTTTCATGAAATTTTGAGTCATTCTCCCATGGTATTTTTGCAGATGTGTTAACAGATTTAGACAATTTTTACGTATCATTCAACAACAACTGAAATATAAAACATAACCGAAGGAAATAACTTACGTTGGCATTTTAAGGATAAAACATTTATTCTAGCCTCAGCTGAAGCGAAAAAAGTAGATCCTTTAAAACTTTGTAATATTCGCTCTTCAAAACCTCTTTGAAGAGGTAACATTTAAATTAACACATGCTCTATCTTCCTACTAGACCTCGCACGTACCAACTAAAAAACATCTTGTGCTTCAGATATTTGGTAATACAGAGTTCTGGAATCTTTCTTTTTTCTAATCTCCCTTACAAGTTTATATGTTTTATTTTTAAAAAGGGCTCTTAAATATTTTATATTGAATGCATAGTTTAAGCACTTTAATTTATCATGAATTCTATAGGAACTGTTTCATCTAATCGCGAAAAAGTTTATTGCGACGGATTTCCCGATTGATCTTTTTAAAAACGTAGTATATCCCATGCTACGAGTATCCAAGACTCGGAACTCTGCAGTTGTTAACTATTTGTAAATCCTAAAAGGACTCTGTTATCGCCTGAAAGTTCATACATTCATGGATCAACAGTTTGAAGGTAAAACTAAATAAAGCTTTTGTCTAGAAATTGTGTTTATACAAACAGTTAAAGTTCGATAATTAGTATAATCGCTTGTAAAAGTGCACAAAATGCGTAAAGATAATTAATCTCTTTTAAAAGCCTTAGTATTTCCAACTGTAAAACAAAAGACACAACTTAGTAGGTGAAAATATCGTGAACGATATGAAGTGATAAATGGTATTGTAGTGAGGATTAAAACAGCGTTACGACATAATTAAGTATTCCAAATTTAGTATTTTTAAAGGACGTTTTTGAGAATAATAACGTTAAATTAATTATCAACTATTCTGAACATTTTTAAGAGATAAATATTAGTTGCACTCAAATTAATTGTCTCATGAGACATTTTCTATAGGAAATCGTAAGACATAATTTTTGATCCAGTCTTTGTGCACATACGTTGCAATTCAAAGATTTAGAAGATGATTTAAAGGTGTGTTTTGTGCAGATCACTCAACGTAAAGTTTATATTAGACGACTGAAAAGGGATGTTTATCTTAAAGACTATACGAATTAATTCGAAAGCAAGATATATGAGTGATGCTGCAACTACATGTATTGATGAGCAAATATCTTAAAACACGTGTAGTTTCTCAGCATTTATTATAACGAATTAAATCAAATGTACACATGTTGGTAAGTGCTTTATACACATGTATAGTTTCTGCGCATTTAAAGAATTAATTCAAATAAAACCGTACATGTTGATATTGCAACTAATCGTATTGATGAGCAATGCTTACCCTAAAAATAAGTATTCATTAAATGAATTATAATTATTTTCTTACTGGAATATCGTAGGTTTTTCCAGGGGGGGGGGAACGATGTTGTGAATGAAAAAATCTAAACACCTGTCATTTCTTCTGTTTTACAGGTGGCGGAAATTATATAAATTTATTAATATAAACAGAGAGAGATGCATTAATCAATTTATAGCATGAGTAATTAAATAATAAACCACCACTCTGAAATATCTGAAGAGTTTCAGTACCTAGTAAGTGCTATTGTTACCCCATTCTTTATGAAATAAGTATACAGAAAACAATTCATATTCAAAAACAGTGTATCATTTAAAAAAATCTATTTACAAGAAATGAATGAAAAATGTCACATGAACAGTGTCATGTGAAAACAGTAGTAAATTACAGAACCCAAGTCTAGTTCAGGCCCATGCTGGGATGTCATATATATTATATGGGCTAGCTAGGACGGTAGTACACAAACCTTTGTCATTCCGACCCTACTTTCAACATCAAGGTACAATCGACTTTAATTACATTCAGAAGCTAAATTAAAAAAAAACCTGTAAGTATTTGTTGATAAAAATCTACATAAATGAAGCTTATAAAAAATGTAGTGAGCATTTAAAATACGTCGAAATGTTTTTATTATGCTGAATAATGCAGTCTATTTTAATAAAACTAAGATAGGAAAAACGAATAATTCTCCAAATTATAAATATATAGCTAGAAACACTATTATGATAACATGGAATATTTTATGATTTCCCCACTCATTTTCTCCCTTTTTGCCAAATAATTTGATTTCTGATTTAAAAAGAAAGACTTTAAGGGTATGTGAAATTAACTTAAAATATGAATTTGCCTAAAATACACAAGAATACAAATATACAAGTAAAAATAAAAGTTATTAAAAATTGTATTTTACATGCCGCTACATATTTTAACAAATTTATGTAACTTTTTAAAAAACTGGGTGTTTTAATAGCTTAATTGTGCAAATAAATAAAAGTATTAAAAATTATTAACCAAATAAAATCCTTATGTACTTTAGAGGATTTGTAATAAAAAAAAAGAGCCCGCAAGTGAATTGTTTTATACAGAAAACATTAAAACTAGCAAAAAAAGGGGGGGGAGTGAAACAAAGGTTTAAACCAGACAATCCTGCTATTTTTTGATAGTTTTAAAGTACTTCCTTGTCCATGTTATGCATTTATATACTTTACAGTAAAATAGACTCAATCAGAATGTTCGCATGTTGCATAATGTAACAATTTGATTATAGAATAAATTAACCTTTTGTCTGAAAACTGTGTTCATACAAACTTTTAACTCTAACTTGTTACAATGACCACAAAAGAAAATGAATTGAAGTCTCCTCTAAACTCACAGTATTTGCATATGAAAGACAGAAGAGTCAGCTATAAAACAATTCAAACTGCGTGAGGTATTCAATGTAGTTTATACAAAAATTATTATTTTTTGTATTAAAATAATTAATGATGTACTTGAGTACAAATTTAGTGTTTTTAAATGTGCTGATCGGAAGAAATTAAGGAAAACTATTAACTAATTTCTTATGTTATTTTCTAGACTTAAACGTAATTATATGATTCATAATCAACCATTTCTGAGTACATTGTGAAGTCAACTAAGGTGTTCCCCACCGAAATGAAGCCACCGTGATTGTGTGCCTTTATGAGATGCGACATAAATAATAAGAAGAAAGTCTATCTATAATATATATATATTTTTAATCCTAGAATGCAACACAATGCCACTGGTCTTTCTAGTTGGGATGATATTTGGCACAGTGTAATGTCCTTCGTTTATAGATAGCTTTCAGCATAGGCTGCTGTTTCCTGTTTTTATATCGCAAGTTGCTTGTACTTTTTTCATTCCGTGACGGTTGATTTTGTTATAAGGATTTTATATTCTTTGGTCAATTGCCTGAGGGAAATATTACCTCTTGAAAGATGACACACAACATTTTTTTACAACCTGGAAGTCATTTTCCTGCATGTGCACCACACTTTTTAAAACCCGTACACATTGTCCCGACTGACGATATTGCTCATTACTGTTCTAAAACGTCTGATTTGTTTACATATTAGCCTATGTGGCAGATCTCGTTCCTTAGAGGCTGCTATCTGGCCTTTCTTTAACTGTAATAGCTGCGTCCTCTTTCCCATTGTAATACTGCAGGAAAATCGAAAAAGCAACCGTCTGAAGTGTGCATAAAGTTCAGGGGTATAGGATACTATAGGATACTACCTTCAGAAACGGCCTACCTATTTGGTTTAAAGCCTGTTTTAGTTCCTGAAGTGTCCTACTGTCCTGCTGAATTCTAGCCGCAGGCTCAGGTCCAGCAAGCAGCGCTTTCCCCCATTTTTATTTTTTTTTTTTTTACAACACAATTTTTGGATTACAATTGGTAAAATACATCAGTGCTGTACAATATAGAAGCAGTTAGTTTACAATAGCTCACAATATTGTTCTTACAAACATTTGACCATATAGGGGGAACGAAGAAACTTCATTTCAAAATTCACACTGCCTGAGTCATTAAAGGGTGCGAAACTGATAAGAACAAATTGTTTCCAAATTTCAGCTCAAAATATTGTCATCTTCAGGTTCCATAACTCAAGCGAATATATTTCTAGCTTATTTCTTTTTAATGATTAATTAATTAATTGAATAATTAGTTATGTTTTTATTATTAAATTGCTTTATTAATACGTTATTATCACATGTCAGTGTTGGAAATCGTAGATTTAGAAGCAAAAGTCGACTTAGGGCGAGATTCAAGCGAAACGCGCGCGATCGAATTCTAATCTAACATTTTTCAGTCCCCAGTTCCCAGTTCTGTCCCCAGAATGCTTCCAATGAACAAACCTATTGCGCTGTCATACGATCAAAACACGATTGTTTTGTTTCATTTGAATAAGAAACATTGATATATTACGAAGTTTCCCTTGTTCGAATTGTGTTTCACTTGAATCTCGCCCTTAGGATCTGATTCAGAAATGGAATATACCTCAGAAAATGATGACGATTTCGTTAGTCAGGAAGACAAATATCGGAAAACGACTGACGATGAGATACCCTAAATCTCCAAGACAGACACAATGCCCGAACTAGCCGTTGTTCTTGATAAAGCAAGTGTATCAGAGTATTAATTATTCAATTAATTAATTAAATGCAATTATTTCAATAGAAATTAATAAAAGACTAAAACAGACACTGGGAATATATTGGCTTGAGATGTGGAACCTGAAGTTGGCAATATTTTGAGCTGAAATTTGGAGACAGTTTGTTCTTATCAGTTTCGCACCATTTATTGATTCAGGCAATGTGAATTTCGAGAAAAAGTGTTTTTCGCTCCACCCTAATACACTGTCTACCAATAAGTATTTGGACACCTATGCAAATGACGATATCTGCGGTCCCGAGGTACGTCACGGCCTAAGCCGGTATATATCGTGTAGGAAACAGCATCGAAATTAGTCGCATGCAAGATGCGGCGCAGTTCGGATCTCTGCGATTTCGAGAAAGGTATAATTATCGAGTATCACAAATGTGGCCGATCCTTAAGGGACATATCTAGCGATCTGAAGTACCCAAAATCGACAGTGGCCTATGTGATTAAGAAGTGGAAGGTGAGCAGTGATTGTTGGAATGTGCCCCGAGTCTGCAGACCAACGAAACTGGCAGATAGAGACCGACGAGTGCTGTCCAGAGAAATTCAGAATAACCGCACCCAACTGATGGTCCTCATCCGCGAGGAGTTTCAACAGGCATCCGGGAGTATTGTTTCGATGAATACCATCCGTAAGGAAGCACATCTGCTTGGTTTTCATGGTCGTGCTGCTGCCCATAAGCCTTTGATCACAAAGTCCAACCGTGCTGCTCGGTTAATGTGGTGCAAAGCACATCGAAATTGGATCGTAGATCAGTGGAAACGAGTTCTTTGGAGCGACGAGGTTCACCCTTTACCGTTCGGATGGCAGGGTCTGGGTCTGACGTCTGCCTGGAGAACGTCTCCTGCCAGAATGCATTGTGCCAACAGTCAAGTTAGGCGGAGGAGGAATTAGGGTCTGGGGGTGTTTCTCCTGGTATGGACTGGGACCCTTGGTCCCCATTCACGGTAAGCTCAACGCCGATGCCTACTGCATTATTTTGGATGACAATGTGCTTCCTACGTTGTGGCAGTTTTACGGGTTGGACCCCTGTTACTTTCAGGGCGACAATGCCAGTTGTCATGTTTCGAAGTTAACCAAGGCTTGGTATGGTGCCAATGGAGTTCATCGAATGGACTGGCCTGCCCAGAGCCAAGATCTGAACCCTATCTAGAACCTCTGGGATGAGTTGGATCGCCAAATTAAGGGGTGCACTACCCGTCCAAAATCGGTGAAGGAACTTCTATGTCTACTCCAAGTCGAGTGGAAGACAATACCACTAGCTGTAATACATAGACTTGTGGAAAGTATGCCTAGGTGGGTTCTCGCTGTAATTGCCTCTCGTGCAGGCTCTACCAACTATTGATTTTGAATAAAGTTAGTTTTTCTTTTCTATCACAGGTGTCCAAATACTTATTGGTAGACAGTGTATACATATATTTAACTCGTTCCTTCTTTTTTTTTATTTTCACAATTTTGAAAGTTCAAAAAAAGTAAATAAATATCTAAAAGTAAACAATAGGCTTGAAAATGATAAACTTTTAAAGTAATTTTGAAAATTTCAAACATAAATTATATATCTAATAATCAAAATTGTGCTTTAGACAGAAGGGTTTTTTTTTTTTTTTTTTTTGGAAAGCATACATACATACATACATACATACATACATACATACATACATACATACATATATATATATATATATATATATATATATATATATATATATAATGTACTGAAAATTATATTTAGGCTTGGATATGAGAAGTGTTCTTTTTTTTTAAATTCTTACGAAATAAGAGCAGTAACAGATTTTTTTATGTTAGGAAATAAAGTAAATAAATGCATAATTCTAAGAAATTGTTCTATTCAGAGTTTTCACGTGGAACAATTTCTTAAAATTATGAATTTATTTATATCTGAACTATCTATATTATATTATTTGCATTTGAAATTTAATATAAGGTGGCACAGGACAGGCACTTGACAACTCCTTGAACTAATTACCTGCGCTTTGAATGTCGGGAGTTACCCATATAACGCTATATGCCTTTATGTCCGTGGAACAATTTTTCCGCGGAATTATCTTACACATTCGTTTTTTATTTATTATTATTTTTTTTTTAATAGGGCCATGCGAAGATACGGGTGAGTCACTCCTTTTAATTATGTACTTGCATATAGACTTTTTTAAAACATTTGTTTCGTTCTTATGCACTTATCTGGAGTGTCGTTGCTAGCATTTTGGGTACCCGTGAAGGTCCAAATAAGGGTTAATGCGTTTACCAAATTATCTGAAGAAATATATAGATATTTATATATTGGAACTTAAATCATTTGAATTCAATGTAACGAAAATTAACTAAAAATTAAATCTTAACTACATCAGAGCCATGCATTCAAAAAACAAAAAACAAAAAAAAAATTAAAACATATTTTATGTATGTATAATTCCCACACTTATCTTTTTAAGCAAATTAAAACTATTGTATGGTTCTTTTTTTAAGATTTAAAGTTTTTATTAAATGTACACATGTAAGAATTCAATTGTGGAAGTTTGAAATGCAAAAATTTAATATCAAATGTTGAATATGAAATTAAAAATTTCTCATTCAGCGTTTTGTTTTACTTTTTAAAAATTCTTGTTCATCTTACACGGGATATAATTTTTTTTATAAAATACCAGTAATTCCATTTTGAATCAAGTATATGAATACATTTAAAGTCACATTTTGTTCTGAATCCAAGTTTTAAGATATTTGGTGAATTTGAATATAATTCTTAGAATTGATTACCAAATTTTCTGCCGTTGTATGAAGTGCTGAAATATTTTGTTTAATTTAAAATCATATGCGAAATAACTTAAAATATTTTCATTAAGTTGGTGTAATAAGTCATTCAGTTTTCTTTCAGTCGCATAGCTTTAATACACTTAATTCTGTTAGAAATTGCAATCATCCAGTTAAATTATGAAAAATCTATTTAATATTTTAAATTTTCTAATGGTTATAATTAAGAAAATCTGTTGGTATTAGCCTTTAAAAAGCATTCAAGTATTTTTCAATATTCTAAAACCTATTACTGATAATCAATTTTATTAAAAAATTTCATTACTAAGGATTATATATATATATATATATAAATTTATAGAGTTTTACATTTATAAAGGAATGAAGTGCAAACAATTATACATGGAATAAAAATATAAATAAATAAAAGCATTAATCGGATTTTTGTTTTTATTATATTTTAAATGTAGTATACATTTTAAATTGAAATATATCATTTTCACAATTTCGATTAAAAAATTATATTGATAATAATCCGGTAATTATTAATAATGATATAATTTCGCGGTTAAATTATTAATTAGCCTGCTAACAGATTATTAATAATTATTATCAATGAAATGTGGCTAGTGTAAAAATTTTCAACACTAGCCTGAGCTTTATCTGGTTAAATTTTTTTTATATAACTGATTCAAATAAACATGAAAGCCACTGGTATCAGATATACGAGGGGACCCTTTCCACTGCGGTATCCCTATTTTTGGCGTTTGGGTTAACAAGGCCCTGAGTTTAATGGTAATTATTACTGATAACGCATTAATGTGATTAATGTGGAGCATTTATTACATTAACCAAAGTACGTGTTTATTAATGATGACAAGGATGTATTTTGTTTACTATGTTGTGCGTCTTATAAATGAAGCATTTTTGCATTAAAATGAATAGAAATGAATGAGTACTTCACTAAACGATGTATTAATGTAAAAATAAGGGAAATGCATAAGGAACCTATACCTAGGGAATTTTTTCGGAAGCTGTTTAATGTTTTGCTATGAGATAGGTTTTTCAAAACATGTAATTGATGTTCATGTTATACAGGCATCAAGAGTCATAAGCCCTGGCAAATGACTTTTGACATTGAAAGTGACCAGTCTCAAGGAGATTATAAATACGTTTTGCTATGGATGACGAAAAAGAACGAAGACGTCTGCATGAGCTGCATCCATCCGCGATAAAAAAAAAACAAAAAAAAAACTCACAATTTTCTTTTTTTGCCTCTAGGCTACGGCCCTACTCTGGCCTGATTAGAAATACGACCCTGCCCCCCGAATGACAACAGGGGAAGAAGGGAGATTTCTCCCTCCATGTGTATGATGAGAAGAGGCAAACTTTGTAATTCGCCCCCAATTTATTCCGAATTTAAAACTTAAACTTAAGCTAATAAGTATCTATGTAGCTGTTCCCATAAAATAACTTTGGATTCTCATACCAAAAAGTGACCGAAAACACAGCACGTATTTGAAGGATTATTTTCTAAAGCCTAAAAGTTAATGTTTTCATTTAATATCTGTCAGAACTTGGCGGAAGAGTCAATTGCGATTAAGGAGCTCATGAATGAAGTGTTCCTACTTCTGCCATTGATTTGCATTGCACATAATCCGAAGAGTCAGATGAAATGAATTTCAGTACTCTTAAAAGAGTGAAAACGAATTTGCGTGACACAAACAAGTCTCTAAAACGCTTAACACATATCCAACTTCTTTATGTTCGTGAACCGTACACTGCAAAAACAGTCTGGAGTCAATCATAAAAGAACTTTTGAGTCGAATTGCAGAAAGAAACCCAACTTTCTCTTTCTATTGGTCAGATTTAGAATTCGGATGGCTTTAAACCTTCTCCTGACAACAGGGATCATTTTGCAAGACATTTTGCTTAAATTTCCCGTATTTTGTTTTAGTGTCGGGAAGAAACAGACATTTCAGCACTCCGTTTTATATAGATAAATATCACTAAGCATTTTACCACGATTTAGGAGTGATAGTAAAAGAAATCTGGATGATAAATGTAATTGCACTATTCTACTTTTATGATGCTAATTTAACATTTATATCTAGTTCTTTGGTTTTTGAAGTATTTTGATACTCTTCAGGAGTGTATGATTATCTGTGTATCAGATAGAACACAGACAGAAAGAGGCACGCACCGTCATCTCGAATTTTTAACTATTCGCCAAGGGGTTTTTATTTCCTTAAATACAATTTACTCATCCATAATGCAAAGTTTTATTTGATTTAAATCAATGATAAAAAAAATCGAATTACTTACATCTGAATTAAAAACACAATTTTAATACAAATTGAAAATTGGAAACACCGGAAAGCAGACCGAAACGAAAATATCACAAACTGTTTATTTTTTCTCTAATACGCCAGTGATTAAAGCGAAAATTAAAAGTAGTTTAAAATATATTTTCATTTATTCTTAATAGTTTTAAGAGATAGCATAACATATTTGGGGTCCAATTTTCTGAATATCTCGAATGGGTTGTATTCCTTTTTAACTTCTTTAGTCTCGAAGATGAAAAATTTGACGGATAAAAAAATCCTGTATCTGTTTGCAGTTATCACCATATCACGAAAAAAATTTAAATGTTAGGTGATGAATAGGTGGTTTGTGTTTGGCTGTAGACTTTTTGTATGCAGATTAGTTGTCCCGTGACTCCTTAAGCTACATACGTTATAATAATCATTTCAAACTCGAGTGCTTTAAGCTAAAAACAGACACTGATAAATTGCAATTAGAGAGATATTTGCTTATTTTTTGTACACACGTGCATCCCTTTGTAATTCAAATTTCGAAAACTCCTTTCTTTGAGAGCACCTAGAAGCTAAAAGAAATATGCATGTCAATTTTCAAATTTATAGGTTTTGTTGCGTTTGAGATCTGATGATGAGTCACTGGTATTTCGATTACATTTGTACAGATTTGTTTAACCAGCGTAGTGATACGAATGCATGATACTAAATTTAGGGCATATTAAGAAATATAAATAACGACAATTGCATCGATTGTAAATAACTTCAAACTTTTCCGAATATTTCGAACTGCAAAATGATGGTTAAAGAAAGTAAAAGAAAATGCACTAGTATTTCTTTCAGTAACACTGTATTGTTACATACTCAAGGAAGGTATTATGCTTCCAAGCTTTAATTTACAGTAAAATTTATACTATACACTAGGGATAGTAAAGTTGTGCTTTTTGTTGTAAGTAAATCATTTAACAAGTTAACAAGTTATTGATGATTAACATAAGGCGATATAGAGGGCGACTCTCTAAATTTGTTCGCCTTCAATACCCCAGACTACTTTTAGAAACACATTTTTTGTACTGAATTCGGCGAACAAAATAACGAGTATTTGGCAATATTTCTAATATGGATGACATCAATTATATGTAACACTATAAATTTTGCAGTCCATGTAAAATAATTACAAATGAGAAGGCATCTTGTCCCACTTGTTGCCTTTTTTTCGATTCCTTTTTAAGGAGTCCCTATTTCTCTATTGCCAAAGATCGTAGTATATTACTTTTAAAATGTTCATTGTACTTTAATAATGTATGGGAATTATTTTATTGTTAACTAAATCATAGGAATTATTTTCTATTATTCCTCTCTATATCTATATAGATAACTATAAATTCTGCACACGTTAGACGTTAAGCAGGTGAATTTCTATATTTCTATATTTATATTAAATCATAGGAATTATTTTCTATTATTCCTCTCTATATCTATATAGATAACTATAAATTCTGCACACGTTAGGCGTTAAGCAAGGTGAATTTCTATAGAATTTACTTTAAAAAAGGCATATATGAAGATAAAAATGTAACAGCGAAAGTGAATGCAGTTAGCAATAAGTCAATATCTTGCTTTTATGAAAATCTCATCTTTATTACCCCATTTGTACTTTATTATGCTAAAAAATGTTTTTAAATACCCTGATGAAACAGCCGTAATTTAATTTAGATAAGTCGTAATTTAATTTGAGGTGCAAATTTTACACAAAGCCAATTTTGTTTATCTGCCACCGCGTCTTCTAATAGTGAAATACTAAAAAGAAATACGCTGTATGTCGAGAAGAGAAACTTTACAGTTTTAACAAAAGCAATGAAGGAGTATTAGTGGCGCACATACTTATTTTTATTATTCGAAACCTCGCAGTACAGAACACTAATGAACTAACCAAATGCGATAAATTTTTAACGAATCTTGGATTAATCTTAGTTATTTTTAAGCAGAATTTATCATGAAAGTCCCTAAAGCATTTTGCAAAGATATGATAAACATTTTAGGAAACAAGGAAGAAAAAAGTTAATTAATTGATAGAATGTTCAAAGCATTATTTTGAAATTAAAAAGTAATCTTATCGGAACTTATAATTTAAATTAATTTTATGAGGAACAATACAGTGATTTACAAGCATGAATGTCAAATGCTTGGAAGTAATCACTCATCTGGAGATAAATTTTCGTGAATTACTATTTTAATTGAAAACTTATCCATGGCTGTTATTATTCTCCGAGAAATTAATTTTTCAGATTAGTGTTTAGATTGTGGAAACGTTGTCACTAATTTAAATTTTGAAAATTGGATGTCGGCCAAAATATTCGTATTTTGTGTCTTTTGGGAAATGCGTTGTGTAAATAATTTTCAACACTTGATTTCGATAGATTGGGTATCTCACTTGAAGCAATTAATTGATTTTTTTCAATTATTTTTTAGATTTCATCACGTCCAGTTTAAACTGGTCTGATAAAAGTGTGCACTTTGAAATAAGAAATCTCCATTACGGAACTTCTGACAAGTTTAAGCAGTCTCAAGTCAGTCCTTCCACAGGGTGTTCCATAATGATTGGGACAAACTTTAAGCTGAGGTAGATCATACAATCAGGTCTCAGAATCACATAGCAATGTAGGTTCAAAAACTACTTTCACTTATATGTTAATAATCACATTGAGAAAAGTGTTAAAGTGTCCACCTAATTTCTTAACCAAGTTTTACAAGAAATCGGCTTATATCTAAAAATTTCATCAGTGAAATGAAATGTAATTTTTAACTATCAGTTTTAGTCACGTGTTCTCTGTCAAAGATACGGTAGATTTTGACGAACAACAGACGGAATGAGCATTATTATTTTTTGCACTTGTTCCAAAAATATTATTAACAGCTACAGGAAGATGATGTTTCCAACCTCACATTGCTATGTGATTCAGAATCTTTATTATGCACCGTACCTCCACTTAAAATGTGCCCAAACATTTTGGGATACCCTGTATCCCCCAACAAATTTTATTATTTCTTCCAGCTACGCCTTATGGTTCTTCGAATGAAAATTCATGATATGCATTTTTTTCGTTTCTTTTTTGTCCATCTTTGAAATAGTGATGTAAATATAAAACGATTTTGTCAAAATTTATTAGAGCTAAATAGCGTTAGCAAGTTGCCAATCTGTATTTTCATTTTTTTAAATCTCCAAATAATTGGCTTCCTTTAATTTTTATACGACGACAGTAAAGATGAACGAGAAAACATTTTAGCCAACATAATACTATCTGAATTTTAATGAAATTTGTAGAACTTCTTCCTCCCCTTACCAATCACCATGTTAACCAAATGGACGCTAAACATTATCTCATACTGAATAGCACTCGTCTTAAATTTATGCATTAACAAGAAAAAAATGTACTGAGGGTTAATTTTAAAGTTCTTCAACTCAATGATAATAAATCTGATCACACATACGCATAACTTTCTTTAAATTCATCTTAATTTAGCGTGCTTTTTTGGTTAGATTTAAATAACAATTCCATTACAGTGGAGGTAAATCGAACCGTCGTATAATCCATTTTGTAGTGCAATTTAAAGAATTAAATTAACCAAGCTCCCAATCTAAATAGAAGCAGACTTTCCTGTACGTCGAGAATAAATTGCTTTTAAAATTAAATGCTAAACTGAAAAACAGAGTATCATCTAATACAGGGGCTAATGTTCTGCAAAATAGTAAATACCATTAATGTGATCAATCTTCCTTCAAACTTAGTTATTTATTTAACTGTGCCATCGATTTATTCGTTAGGTCTTGTTAGATTAATTGGTGAAGTGCACTGTAAAAGCAAATTTTTCAGTCAAATATGAGACAATCTATCCTGTAATTTAGTACATTGTAATTTTTTCACAAATGTTACCATTAATCAAGCTATTTCATTAGAAGATGCCGCTTTTCAGATGAATATATTTGCATTTTCGACATTTAAGTGTACAGTGTTGCATAGGTTTCTGTCTGTCAGCAAGTCTGTCAGTAAAAATCAATCAAGCATTTACGACAGAAAAAAAAAAATTGTTTAGTTTAATTTATACGATTCATGTTTTAAAGTATAATTTAAATCAGTAATATAAATTATAATAAAACATATCTCAATCGTTCATATAAACTTATATTATTCATGTGTGCTTCACTGGTTTTAAAAATTATATACCTTTTTCCAAAAATCAATTTCTTTTGAGTTTCACTTAAAAACAGATTACTTCAATTTTTTTCTTTCCTTTTATCAACGGGTGATTATTTATAGCTGAGAATTTTAAAGTGAATGAAATTTCCTTGTTTATGAATATCATACGGTTATGAAATTTACTAATTGATTCGAGCTAGGGTTATAAAATATACTATTTACTTTTGTAGTAGCATATGTGTATTATTCAATCATTACTTCTTTTCGAATTTCCATATTTTACAGCGGAGTACTTAATTTATATAAAGAGGAGTCAAAAATAAATAAGACAGATATAAAAAAATAGCAAGCTGTTTATTATTCCAAAAGTATTAACTATAACTGTTAGATATATATCTATTACACTGTGTGAATAGACGGTCACCCAGACAGCACAGCAAACTTGCAGCAAGCTTGATTTATCAAGTCAATAAGCTTGAATTAAGCTTGAAAATTCCAGTCGTGTAAGCTTGATGCAAGCTTGAATCAAGTGTTCTAGTTTACACTTGCCCAGCTTGCATTAAGCTTGACATTTCAAGCTTAATTTCAAGCTTAAAAATTTTTCCTCTAAATACACGGGGCGCCCGCTGGCGAACGCGCCCCACATACTTTATTTTTCCGCGCATTTTCCGCCTTTATGCTGTAATTTTAAGTTACTTTTAATCTGCTTCCATCGAGTGTCCGTGGCTGGAATAGAACCCGGGACCTTTCGATTAGTAGCCGAGCGCGTTATCCATTCAGCCACCGGAGCCTTGTGCAGCTATGACTAAAGTTTGAAGTGAATTATTAAGCGGTTTTCTGGCCAGATTGATAAGTGAGCAATATGTTATTTGTTTTTTTTTTTATTTTTCCATGGGATGCATCAAAATTAAAATAATTTTATGTGTGATTTAGAGACTCTACTAATAGGGAAATAAACATAATATAAACTTAAGAGCAACACATGTTTTAAAACTTTCGCAACACTCGTGAGCAATACTGCCGCTGGCCAAAATCGAGACAAACGACTGATTTTGAAATCAATTTCGTAGTATAATTGTATTTTATTTTGAAGAATTTCCATATTTGGAAAGATAGAATGGGTTTACTTACTTAACACAAATTTTGTGTTAAGTAATCTGAAATCAAAGAAAGAGATAGTTAAACGTTATTTCGAAATGCTATATCACAGTTGCTAACATAACATGTATGGAATACAAACACTTTAGTCATTTTTGTAAATATTTCTTATAATAACAAATAATTGAAAAATTTTGCTATTTTTGAACGCTAAAAATTCTCTTTACAAATGTGGTTAGTTATTTTCCTACATATATGCTATATCGATATAGAGCATTTCGAAGAATTAAAAATAACTTTAAATTAATTTATACAAATGTAAATTTGAATTATTTTCATTGTTCATACTTTATAATTAAAAAATTATTTAACTTCTGAATTTTTTTTTATCCTTTGTAATTTTATTTTAAAATTACAAAAGTGTAAGATGTAAGATTTTTGGGCCCTAAAATCTGTAGGCCCTGGGCAGTTTCCCCGTTTGCCCTGCCGGTAATATGGCACTGGTAATAAAAAACCCATCCCCGTTAAAACACATCTTTTACGAACTTTCAACAAATTTGAGGACGCTAGACAATTAATGTCCATTCTCTTTCACTGATGGCGCCATCACCGCACTTTGCAAGTCAAAATCCAACCTAAGCCAACCTTGCATTGCCAAGCCAAATCTCAAGCTTGATTTAAGCTTATGTGCTGTCTGGGCAATGGCTTCTTGGAACAATGTTTCCTGTTGTCTACGAAACCATTATATCCATATCGCACCTTCACTGTATGTCCAATCTTCAATTCAGACAACTATTTATTTCAATTTTTTCGCCTATTTCACTCAACTGGTTTGGCTGGAAAAGTGAATGAGTGAATCTGTGATGTTACAACAGCCTCTCCGTTTGCTTGCGTGTTATTGATCTGTCGCAAAAATTGGACGAGTAGAACGAAATATCCAACTTTCTCCGGACCGGCTGGAAAACGTTGCGGATGTCGAACATGCAGATCGCACAAGGTTTTCACCCAACTATTGTGAAAAATAGTGGAACGAAATAGTCGTCTGAATTGAAGATTTAACGTAACGAGAAGGAATGATATGGGCATTACTGTACCCAAGCGGGTACTTCTTATCGTCCGAAGCAAATAGGCAGAAACGGATGTCTTTCTTCAGGACTCTTAAGATACGGAAATCGCAAGTGAAACTTCTGCAGCTTAGTCGAAACATCCTTTGAAACAAGTGAGCTGAAATTATTTTATATTTATGTTTATCTTTTTTCCAAAGGGCAGGCACTTCTTCATCAAGCATTCACCACTATACTGGGGCCCGAATTGCTGTACATTTTATTGTGGGAGCACCCTGGGGTGACCAGTGCAATCAGTTATGAAGGAAAAGACAAGTTAACACCTAATCCCAAACCAGTACAAAACTGGACCCAAGTGTGATAGAATGGCACTACAACACCTAGGCGGCGGTTTAAATTATTGTATAACAGACTTGATGGAACGCTTCAATTTTTGCAAACTTTCCAGTACCACTGTGAGTTAAAAGTCCTTTCACACGCTTCGTTGTTCCATTTTCCCAGAGTCAATAGTGATCTCAGATATGCATACGACTCCTTGCCGTAACTTTTTGCCCGTCCAACAGACAAATAGCCCAGCGGTGAACGCTTGTTCCTGATTCCCATTAGAGTGTAAGAGGGCACTTCTATACACACTCCTACGTACGTTACTAACTTTTGCACCACGATATTTTTACAGTATATCTCGTTTCCATTCGACTGCCCCTTATAGTTCATTTACTTTGAAAACGCCAACTTATTATTTTCCTCTTATACGTACAAACATCACAGTTTATATAACAAATGTCAAGATATGTAAAACACATCAATCCCTAAAAGATAATAAATCAAATAAAAACAAAATACATGAATCTAAGCAATATTATTGTAAGCTTTAAGTGTCACTGAAAAAAATTCAATTTTATGTTTTTAAATGGATATTTAAGTAGTTTTTTTTATAAAACTAAAATTTTCGACACAAGAGTATTATTTTTTTTCCTCAACAAAGCTTCGAGATTCGTATATTTTATATATGAAAACATATTGCTCTCAAATGCAAAACCGAGAGCATTAGAAACTGAAGCTTTGTGTAACATAAGTTCCCTGAAGGTTCGCTTTTAATTGTGTGATTTGACATTCTGAAAAGCAGTACTCGGAATGAAACCAAAATCTTTATTCGGGTATTCTGAATTAGACTTTAATTGAAACAAAGTTATGCTCCTATTTACAAACTTTATGGAATAGGATTTAATACATGAAAATTGATAAGAAATATCCTAAATATGTAACGAAATTACAAAAATTATGAGAGATAGAATCTAAAGCTTTTCATCATCAGCATTTTAAAATCTCAACCATTTCGTTATTTCTTTAAGCGAGGTAAATTCTTAAAAATGTTCTTTTCAGTAATACCACGATTGCAGGTGAGCTGTTGCCTTGGCAACCTTGTAAATAAAGAGCAAACATAAGGATACGGCGCTATTTTAGAATAAGCCAGATCAAGCCTCATCTTTGGTGCAAACGTCATACCGTCTGAAAATCAATTAAATAAGATGCACGTCACGTAGCGTGACGTATCGTCTCCAATGGCAAGTGAAGTCGTCGCCTTAGAGGTCATGCGATGTGGTATTTTTAAGAGAGTGCAACGAGGAAGAGGGGGCTCTTTGATTCATGCTTTTTGTATCGTTTTAAATCTCGTATCAACCTGTTCGATGCAAGCTGATGACGAAATATTAAACTATGTCATCACTGCTTCACTGCTATTTTTTCAACACTGCAACTTGACTCTAGAGGCCGGCGGGTTATATCTTTTCAAACATACAAGTATATATAAATAGGCCCCACCAGTTCTTTTAAAACTTTTCCAATATATCTAGGAATTCTTCATTATTTATTTTCAAGATTAATTTCTTTAATCGGTTTACTTTGTTAGAACTGTATGTGTACATTTCACCATATTTGAATCGGACTAGATGAAAGAAATACTTTAAGGAAGGTTTTCTAACACCTCCTTTAATTCTTAAATCCATTATGTAAAGCGAATTCAGAACGAGCGGCCATTCAAATCGCATCGCCAATTCCAATTTCAATCTCTTCTCTTCCCAATAGGAATGTTTATGCAGTCGGACAAATGCTGGCCCTGGAATCTGCGCCAAGCCACTGTTGATCCTTTATCGGAAAATAACCATATCTGTCTGTTTAGCGTGAAAATGAGTGCAGAAGCACAGTTAATTTACTTTGAGTTTGGGGCTACTTTAGGATTGGACCAATAAAGGAAATAACAGTGTTTGTATGGTAACAGCAGTATGGTTTGCCGAATTTTTCTGGCGTGTGGGGAAAAAACGGTGTTGATTGTGGATCTTATTGCTGATAGTCTCTCTTTCTAAACTAGATTTGTTTTTGTTGTTGTTGTTATCTTCCTTTACAGCCAAAATAGGAATTTCTTTACTGTTTTTTAGTTTTCTGATTTCTCAGATATGGTGAAAGTTTAGAGTAAGAATGATTATAGATAGGTATTTTCATATTGTAAATACATTTAACGACAAGGAATTCTGTCAACAATTTACTACGGTTTCCTTTCATCAGATTAAGATTAGAAGAAAAATTTGAAGTAAAACGTTTTGGACTTTATCAGGCAAAAAGGTTTGCAAATAGCTCTGGCTACTTTCTTTGTTTGGAAAGATGTTATTCAAGAAATTTGAGATTTTATAAAAAAGTTATTGAAAAATTTGCTCGCCGAAAATATGGACGAGCAGAATTTTTATTTTAGTAAATTTATTAATTTTTTAACACATTATATACATATTTTTATAATTCTGATATTGTTTTCCAGAAAAGAAGGAATTTCGTGCCTTTTATAACATTTCATTCGAAATTTTTTAGTATTTGTGTTGTTAACAAAAATCATGCACGTTTTCGAGCGAAAAAAAAATTCCGTGTTAACCTTTGGCGCTTATAAAGTTTTTCGAAATAAAGAATGGCAAGGCATTTTCCCTACAAGTATCAGTTTGCAAGAAACCTCCCAACTGAAAGTAATTGTTCTCCTGTGGTAGACAAAGGAAAACAAATACATAATCTTTTTTAAGTTTTAGGACAGACGGGAAAAAATTTCTAATATAATGAAATATTTAGTGTGTGATATAAGATCAACTATATCACATCAAGAGCTCATTTTCGTTAATACAATTTATGACGCATAATCCAAATTAATGTGTATGTGATAGCAGGGATATTTGCAGAAAACTGACGAACAAGTACCCAGTAATCTCTCCATAACGTATTGGCAAGTGTTTAGGAAGGTTATTGCGAGAATGATTTATAGAGAGTCTCTAGTTCCTCTGATAGTTAATCAGAAAGAAAGGTATAGCAATTATTGACTTATTTACGCCTATTTTTTTCTGAACTAAAGTATTGACGTTAATAGTTTATCATTTTTAAAAAATAGTACCTGCACTGGAAGAAAATAAAACCCTATCATCATATAGACAAGAATATTTATGAGGATGAAACTTAGGCAAACCATTGGCCTAGGTAGCATATTTACTGGATTAGAGTTTCAAGGTCATGCCGCCCAAGTGGTGTAGTAGCTAAAGAGCCTTTCCAACACACCTTGGTTCATGGCACAGTGGTTATGCCACTGAAAATGGCTAGACAGGCGAAGTGTGAAGGTCCCGGTTTCGGGTACCACCACGGGGATGTCGATCTAACGATCTGGAGTTTTTGTAGGTTTTCTCCAGATGTAACGTGAGCAGGGTGCGAATTGACGGGGGGGATGCCGGGGATTGTCCCTGGCTGAATAATGTAATATCCCTGGCTAGAGAAATGTTAATTGATCCCTGCCAGGGATATTATTTATCCCCTGCTGGAGAAATCGCTCATTTGCTGCAACAACGTCATAATTCAAAAATCATGATTTTTGAGTTGATACTACAGGGACAATTGCATAAATGCGAACTTTTAACTGGCAGAGTGTCATTTCTGACCTTTTAAATTTCAGCCGCGGAACGACGTTAGTAGCGTTTTATAGAATACAAGTTTCTTCACTTTCACGGAAATTCAAATGCGTTTTTTGAAAAATCATGATTTTTGAGTTGTGACGTTGTTGCAGCAAATGAGCGAAATGTTAAAATTAGTCTCTGTCCTTACAAAATTCAACAGTACCTCAGTACCTAACGATTTTAAGAATTGAAAATAGAAATTCTTTTGTTTACTAGACAAAGAAGCAAGTTACAAACATCCCTTTGAAATCGATATATACATGTCTGATGCCACTTCTCATTCTGCAACAACTTAAGACTGCGAAATGAACGAGCAAGCGCTGTTCCGCCACGAGCCGAATTTGAGCGTAGACATAGAAGCGACATAGGCAGGAATATATGTGCATAGAAAATCGGGGGTCAACTTTTGCTTGAATTTAAGTCCCTTCTCAGACATGTTGGCGACTGCATTTGTCATGTAATACTTAATGCATTATGTGTGTGGAGCATTTTACGCCTTCCCTCCCTTTTTTTTTCTTTTCAAATATCCCCTACAGAAGAATGTTTTATTTCAAATGTCCCCCCCCTAGAGAAAATGTTCAATTCGTACCCTGAACGTGAGAAGGTGTTAGAACTCCTTAAAAAGTCCTCCTACCAAGGCACCCTCCCATCCTTGCAGATCGCCCTAGCTTAGCGTTGCCATAATCACACAAACAAAAATAAAAACTAACTAACCTTGGCTCCGTGTTCGATCCTCGCCTTGGGCGTTAACTTCTGCGTCACTTCATATGGGTTAATATTAGCTATCCACTGGATGCTCCCATAACAAAATGGCCAGTAATTCAGGGCCTTAGTAGTGGAGAATGCTTGATGATAAGGAGCCCGTCCTTTGAAAAAAGCTCCAAGGTCACATTTTAATGTATGATCGAGAAGAGCTATATCAAACTTGAAATGGTGCTACGTCATTAATTGCTGTCTTAACCACAATTTAGAATGTTAGCACAGAGACAGGCATGCATTTTAACATACATGTGCCATCTGTCGTTCCGTGGAGCACATCTCTTCGCTTGTTGATCTGGGTTAGCTAAATCAGGGGCGACTAAAGTTAGTTACGGATGATGTTGGACTTACCGTCCAATTATATCGCTTAACTGCACTATTAGAGAAAGACTGGTTACCCCGCAGACCTGCACTGTAGGCACGCTGGTTGGCAGCAATGATATGAAGACAAGTATTATTCTGTTAAGCACTCATTAATGGCAATCGCCAGAAATTTGCACCTGTGTAGAAATTTACTTTCAAAGTGCTTAAGAAGAACAACGTTTTTCTGCTATGTTTTTAATTTGGATCTCCAAGCAATAATTCTTGGCATATGTGCACGAGTTCACAAGAGCTCACCCAGTCTCCTTGTAATCAATATACACTCAAAGAGAAAATTAGTCGATTGATAAGAAATCTCTAGGATTCAAGCCTTCCACGAATTTTCTTAGTGTTATTACTAAAGAAGGTCAAGTATATCAATAGACATGTACATGACTGAATTTGACTTCAGTAATAATACTAAAATACATGTGCTAAAATACATAAGACTTGTTTCCAAGAGATTTCTTAGTAATGGTGCAACGTTTCTTAGACAGTACGGCCATCAAGTTATCACTTAATTTTGCTGAAACTTTCTAACTTAGTTGTTTAAGACGTTTTTCATTAAAAGTAACAAGAGGAATTTTTCATTTTTATGAGCTAGGTTCGACAAATTCTTTCAAAATTTGTTTGTTCGACTTTTGCAGAATCGGAAAAGAAATCTATCCGTGGCACGCATCGCTTACATTCGTGAATGTCCCAACAGTGTGAGTAAAACCAACGCTGCCCATAAAAGCGTCGTTGCGCTTTTGAAACAATGAGAAAACAGGTCAATCTTTACATGTGTGAGAAGGAACGGAAAGTTATTACAACTTCTTTTGTTTTGGGTACACCTCGAATGAAATTATTGAGGGGTAAAACCAAACTTATAATTTTGTTCTATTGCAAGACGCCCGAAGGATTAACTGTTAAATTTAAATTCTCTTCAATCCTAAGAATTTAAGAAAAAGAATTACAAGGAACAGCTGCAAATAAGAACTTCAAATCTTAGTTTTTTCTATAAACATCCTTTCAGATTTTCTCTCTGACTTTTCATAAAATTAATAAAGCAAGTTCGTATTTTTTAAACTCACCGTAGGATGCTTTTAGAGGTTTATTTATTCAGGAACTTTGGCTGGGAAGTATTTTTTGTTACTACCAGCGTACTAATTATAATTTTTCTATCCAGGAGGAAGCCTTCTTCGTTTACTCTGAACTGGGATTTAAAAGCAGGCGCGCTATCCTGCAGATTCAACTTAATTAGAAGTTGAAATTAGTTTTCTATATTTAGAATGATTTTTTGCGGGACTTCTCTCCGATCGATTCGTTCCCCCTTTCCGGATGAAGTTCACACACTTATATAACATCATGTTTTACTTTCCTTCATTCTTATTTCAATTCACACCTGGAGATATAAATATTATTAATATTAATTTACGGGGAACAGCGTTGTTGCTTTTTAAGGCGTTGTTTAAAAATAGATAGAAATTAAATGCGGGTAAATTAATTTGTAATACGCCGAAAAGAATGCTTTAAGTAAGCTTACTTAATCCAATCAGTTCCTTAGCAGGAATTATCTTAAAACACAGTTTAACAGGGAGAAATACTTTATGAGAAAATTCTGCCTTTATGCGATGCACTATGCTCTGAAGACTAATACAGCGGAGTGTCGACTTGCGCGAGAGACCCATCGCGTAAGTGAACATTTCTCGTAGTGAAATGGGGTATACAGTGCAAGCTCGTTAATTCGAATTTTTGGTTATTTCGAACTAATCCAAAGGCTCAAAAAATTTTCTATTTTCCTTGGGAAATGGACGACTTTCGTTAATTTGATTAAACTTCCATTTCTCATTCTCATGTTCTAGAGAAGCCCCAAGGAGTTAGAATTAATTGAAGTTACTGCTGTAGGTCAGTTCAGAGTTTCAGTGAATTTTATGCCCCGATTTGAGGCAAAAAACTTTTAATGGGGTACAATCTTCGGAAAAAACTGACCAGGCAATAGTTTTCTATGAAGCTTTGTTGTCTCCCTTTTCTATATATGGTGAAAACGTGCATTAAGTATGTGAAGTCAAAAGATCTATCGATTATCATTATGAGAGAGGTCTAGACGCCAAGAGAAAAACCCCGATAGCAGTTATTAAATAAATAAAAAGCATTGCGAGCACAACACGAAAAGCATTAGAGCTCTATATTACAACCCTTTCAGACCTGTTTAAGTAATTTCTATTTGAATGAAATATTTTTTCTTTTAATAATCGAGATTAAATTTGTAACGAAAAAAAAAAAGAAATTAAAAATCCTGATTGCTAAATTTTCGAAGAAAATTAATTTTCCTTTAGAATTTAGGACATCCCCGTCCTGTACGATAGTAATATGTAATTTTTGTGTCCACCTTACTTACGGAGGGTCTGAAAGGGTTAAGGAGTAGGCAAAATTTGCTGGTACTAGCCAATGTTAAAAGAAAGTTGCATTCATTCCGAATCAAAAGCTTTTCAAAGTAGTTTTTTTTAAACATTAGAACCAGTAAACAGAAAATTTCGCCGATGTTTTCAATATGCAGAAATTTAATACATGCAGTACTCTTTAAGTATTTAAAATACTTTTCTAAAAACTTTTTTTTTAATTTCATGCACCCATTACATATCTTTAAGGACTAGAATGCTTTTATTCAAGCTTGACATACAGTTAATGGATGAATGTTTGAATCTTCCTTACAATGAGGCACCTTTCAGCTTATTTTTTAATAGTATTTTTTTGAATTATTTCCTTTTTCAGTTTGATGAATAACGAAGTCTCAGTAAGCACAGATGATGTATTATTTTTCAGACTATCGGCTGTTTTCTGCTGAAACATAATATTTAAGTTATGATTCTTACAACAGAAAAATGATATCTTTCATATTCACTGAAGGTTTTAGGAAACACAAATATCAATTTTGTAGCCCTCATCAATCGAAGCTAAAGGCAAAATAACAAGAGTAAATTGATTTTTCTTAATTGAATTTCATCCCTTGTTTTCGAATCATTGGTAAGCTGTCTGCTATGAAAAACCCCTAATAAAAGGCAGACAACTGAGACACATGGGCTGAAAGTATTACCTTAGTGGAAGTCACCAATTAAAACAGAATCACATTATAAAGATTATTGGTTTTCTAAATTGGAATTGGGTACTTATGAGTTCGATTCTATATTGAAATTTGAAGAGTAATGTGCATATACTGCGTAAGGACACCCTAAACCTGTACTTCCGTTGTTGAATCATCATTCTTTGACAGTTTTTGTCGGATGTCAATAACAAGAAATTCCAATACATTCTGATGGATTAAATATTAAACGAATTTCCTCTTCGACAGCATAAAACTCTGAACGATGTATTTGGTGGGATGAGTTGTTTTCTCTTGAAAAATTATTTATGTACATTGACCATAATTAAGCTTTTCATATTCAGCTAGATGTTCAGAGACCATTACTAGGGAGAATACAACGTAAAAATAGCAGAAAACCTTCATGAGAGAGAGATTTTTGCCGAAAAACTGGATTGGGTTTTCACAGTGTTTTAATGTAAACAAAACAGAAAATACATGATCTTTTTGTTCCAAATTTCGCCATCATTTTTCGTAGCACCACAACTGTAACTGGATCTTATTTAATTCATCATAGCGCCCGATATTCGCGCTAAAGCAGTAAGTGCATATTCGCTGTTTTGGTAAAAGAGTTTCACTTAATTTTAACTAACGTACAATTTTCTAATTTTTGTAATCAATTTTAAGCCTGGAAACAATGAAGAGATTGTAAAGCAGATGTTTTATATGCTCATATGCAAATTCTATGCGTGGCAGGCGAATTTATATATCAGCAGGTACAACATTGTGTTACGCCACCTGGTAATGATTTTTTGAGCAATTGTTTTCACAGAAATATCTCTTCCTTGGTCTCATTAAAGTTTCCTGCAAATTTTCCACCATTGTGATGAGTAGTCTCGCTGAACAGAGCTCTGAATATGGGAATTAAATATGAATGCTTTGATGTATATTTCGTTTCAAATAATCGACCTGAACAGCTTCTTCAGAAAAAACAGTGATACGATGGGTTATGATTGAAGAAGATTGAAAAAAATTTCAGTCGAAATTATTGTATCTTGTTATATGTATTATTTTATGTGTTTTTTTACACAAAGTTTTTTTTATTTTAACTTCTTCTTCAATTATATGTTTGTCCGGCGATTGTAACTATTTTAAATAAAGAGCAGTTTGTGTTTATGCCAAAGATCTACATATAGAAATTTTTTAAATTTAAATTCCTTTTTTAATGTTATATCTTTTATATCTTCTTTGTATTACATATACATATATTTTTATCATAATTTATCTGTAATACAAATGAAAGAGCTACCATTTCATTTTTCTTACTGTTTTAATTCCACACATAATTTACTATAAGAAATATTTCAAGGTGTTTAATAATGTTATTAAAACTGAACAAATTTCGTCATAATAAAGGGACTAATGATTCTTACTTGAAGTTTTACAAAGAAGTGCTTCTTAAGCTGTGTTAAAAGTACACTTATTTATGTTAAGGTAGTTAAGAATACTTAGGGTAGTTAAGGTAGTTAAGGATGCATTATGTTAAGGTAGACATTTTATTTACTTTCAAGAAATGTTTGAAAACTAATTAATCTTACCTGAGACTAAAGCAGTATATGTTCACAAAGTGTCTTTTAGTCACTAAATCGATCATGCCGCACAACCTTGTAACTGGCTCTTCCAAATCTCACACAATTTGGTGAAAAAGAACTTTGGCGGACACACTGTATGATGCCAAACCGTTTCTAAAACTACTGCAATTCTCGAAACATGAATAAAGAATTTCACAAATGCGTTTATTTCTTTTGCAATAAGGAAGGCTAATTCAAAATTACAACATTTGAATGCTTTGATAGTAAATAACGAACATTATAAAAGACAAAATAGACCCGTAATGTGGACAAGTAACAACATATTTTGTACAGAGTTTAAGGAAAGCAACCCGTAAGAACTTGTAACTGAAAAATTGATTGATTAGCAAAGCTAGCTTGACAAGCATTGCTGCAATTAGAACATTCAGTGTCTAGGGAATTGCTTATTTAACTTGTGCAGGCAATGTGTTTTGTGTGACATCTACGTTCTAAATGTAATACAGTTCCACTTTCTCATGAATATCGCGCAAGATCATAAGATGTCAGATGTCCGAAAAGCATCTTTGTTCAGGAAGTCAGTTTCCCAAGCGATCCGGCCTCT
This sequence comes from Cheiracanthium punctorium, assembly GCA_038373885.1. Taxonomy (NCBI): domain Eukaryota; kingdom Metazoa; phylum Arthropoda; class Arachnida; order Araneae; family Cheiracanthiidae; genus Cheiracanthium; species Cheiracanthium punctorium. Next base: position 756,465 of record JAWZYV010002471.1, on the reverse strand, counting down.
AACGATCAAGCACTTTCAGTCGTTTACCATAATTATGATAGAAGTTTCGAATTATCGACGCTACTCAACATCATTTAATAGTTTTCTTTTGTATCAGCCAACAACACTCGATTAAGTTAAAGAAATAAAATCTTAAGTGAAGCAATTTCTAAAATAATACCTATTACATGACATTACTAAATTTTAAACATATGACAAAATAGTGAGCAATTTAAGTATTAATTTCTTTTTAATGCTACTGATGATACTGTTAGTAGGCTCAACTAACGCATAAGTGCTTATGGAAAATTGGAAGCATGCAAATTTATATAACTTCATTTCAAACAGGACCGGAGGGTTTTTAAAAAGAAATTGTAAGTACTATCATTAAAAGATACTTATATACTTATTTCTCTTAAATGTAGACTGTTATCACTTATACTCAAAACTTTACTCTTATCTCTAGGATACTTATTTCAGTACATTCTAGCGAGCTTTGGCGTATGATTAAGTGCATTTTGTTCAAATGTTCTTAACCTTCAGGACTGTAAACAGTTTAGTTCTAAATATAAAACAGAGAAGTATGCAGAAATAATTTCATTGAAGATAGCAGTTTATTATCAAGGAATTTGCAACCCATAAAGATAAAATGAACATTATTAGATAAATATATTAACTGCAATTCGAAGTTGTGAATATATTTTCAAAGGAAATTTCGAAAGTTTCGTGCACTAAACATTAAATAGAAAATTTACAGAAACTGTATGGAAACAAGTATAATAAATAAAATTATTTTAAAATGTAAAAATTAAACAGAGATAGTTGTACTTGTTAGTAACATGGATAATGTAAATTTAAAAAAAATGAAAGATTATGAGATGTTCATTTAATCATATTTACAAAATGTTGATAAAATTAAGGCTCTTAAGTTGACGCTATTTTACGTACATGAACAATTGTTCGTATCACTTCAATAATAATTCTCATTTTGAAGTGATCATTAGTATCTTTATTATAGTGTTTTTGTAATTACATTTATTGGAATTTTATTTTAGAAAATAATTTAACTATTCATATTTCAAGACTAGCTGAAGTACCCGTCCTCGACGGGTTAGTGAATGAAAATTTCCAAAAAGCAAGAACTTTCGTCAGCATTGTAGGAGTACACAGAATGGATGTAGTATGTTGCCAAAGTAAAGAAAGCAAAGTTATAATTTTCATGTATTGTTAAAATATTACAGGTTAGAGAGTAACTAAGTAATATCATTTCATTCGCTTTAGTCGTAATTATGTGATGCGCGAACGAATATTTAAGCATATTGAAATAATTTTCGCAAAATCTCAAAATCTAATCAATATTTTTGAAAAATTTGAAGCCTAGAATTTAAGTTGAGTGACAACCTATCATGTCACCCAAATTCGTTTCATTCCCCGCAGTCTTTATTTCGTGATGCTGGAACAAATTTTCAGCATTTTAAAACGATTTTCGAAAAATCTCAAAATGTAAGCAAAATATTTTTAAAATTTAACGCCTATAAATTAAGATTAGCAACTACCTATCATATCACTCAATTTCGTATCATTCGTATTAGTCGTTATTACGTGATGTTTGAAGAAATATAAACGTATTTTGAGAAAATTTTCACAAAATCTCAAAATCTAATAAAAATGTTTAAAAAATTGGACTCCTATAGTTTATGTTGAGCAACCATCTATCGTGTGACCAAATTTCATATCATTCGCTTTAGTCGTTATTACGTAATACGGGAACAAAGATTCACTCAGTTTTAAACGATTTTCACAAAATCTCGAAATCTGATGGATTTTTTTTTAATTAGATGCTTTTAGTTTAAGGTGAGTGACCACCTATTATTTCACCAAATATCATTTTTTCACCTTTGCAGTTATTACGTGATGTGCGAACACAAATTTACGCAGTTTGAAATGATTTTCACAAAATTTCAAAATCTAATAAAGATTTTTTTTTTAATTCGAAGCCTATGTTTTAAGTTGAGTGACCACCTATCATGACACCCAATTTCATATCATTCGCTTCAGTCGTTTTTACGTGATGCTTGAACACAAATTTACGCAGTTTGAAAGGATTTTCGCAAAATCTCAAAATCCAATCAAGATTTTTAAAAAATTGGACGCCTATGTTTTAAGTTGAGTGACCACCTATCATGACACCCAATTTCATATCATTCGCTTCAGTCGTTTTTACGTGATGCTTGAACACAAATTTACGCAGTTTGAAAGGATTTTCGCAAAATCTCAAAATCCAATCAAGATTTTTTAAAAATTGGACGCCTATGTTTTAAGTTGAGTGACCACCTATCATGACACCCAATTTCATATCATTCGCTTCAGTCGTTTTTGAGTGACGCTCGAACACAAATTTACGCAGTTTGAAACGATTTTCGCAAAATCTGAAAATCTAATCAAGATTTTTTAAAAATTCGACGCCTATGTTTTAAGTTGAGTGACCACCTATCATGACACCAAATTTCATATCATTTGCTTCAGTCGTTTTTACGTGATGCTTAAACAAAAAAAGCGTCACGGACAGAATGACAGAATGACAGAATGACAGACAGACAAACTTTTTTTTGAGGGTCGCATCGGATTCCCGGGTGCTTGAAACGGATAGAAATCGCAAAATTTTTGAATTCCAAGAAATGTACAGACAAAAGTCTAATTTTATTTATATAGATTCTCCAAAACCCAGTTATTTCTGAGCTTACGGCTCACTAATTGCATAAAGGAATAAATGTTTTATGATGATGAACATAATATTGTGGTTGTTAATCTTATAAATAAAAATGAAATTCTGTTTGTTTGTTTGTTTGTTTGTTTGTTTGTTTGTTTATTTGTTTGTTTGTGGATTTGATTCGTATACAAATCCACAAAAATGGACCTATAGGCCTGAAATTTAGTACAGATATGTAAAATAATATAGAACAACTCATAGTCCACTTTAAAACTTTGAAAGTCCACCCGTTCCCGGAATTTAAGAGATTTTTTATGCTCTTCACGCAAAAATCTTTCCGTAATTGTAACCCCTGTAGTGAAAAAAGTGTGAAATAAGGATCGTGGTTGCCATGTGTGGCGATTTTGCCGAATAAAATGTCGTTCGTATACAAATTCACAAAAATGGACCTATCGGCCTGAAATTTAGCACAGATATGTAAAATAATATAGAATAAATCGTAGCCCACTTTAAAACTTTGAAAGTCCACCCGTTCCCGGAATGTAAGAGATTTTTTATGCTATTCACGCAAAAAGCTTTCCGTAATTGTAACCCCTGTAGTGAAAAAAGTGTGAAATAAGGATCGTGGTTGCCATGTGTGGCGATTTTGCCGAATAAAATGTTTTAAATTCTCAAAGTAAAAATAAAAGAATAATAATGATTTTTTTTTGTTAGTTTATATTCGTAATGTTATTTTTTTTTAAATTATAATATCGTGTGCATGGGAAATCAGAGCAGGAATGTAATGCTTTACACGCAAAACAATAAGAATTGAAGATTTCCGAGGCTAATAGGTAAATTATTATAGTTTGGCGAAAAAATAAAATGGCTCAAATGCCGATTTTGTGAAAGTGAGTTCTAGCGGTTTGATCAGATTTCAGCTTGGCGCAATTTATTGAGAGCTTAAGGAAATAGATTTTTGAAAACAAGTGCAAAGGTTTTATTAGAATACAGCGTTAAATTTTAATGATCCGTGAAGAAATAATGCAGTTATTAAGGGATTTCAATTGATCTATCTCCAGAATTCTCGCCAAATGAGTACATTGATTTAAGTTGGGGGAATTCCGCCAAATTTCAGAAAATTGAAATCTTCTCATTTAGTACATCGGAGTAATGATGAATAAAACACGTTATAGTTGATCATTTTAAAAAATTCGGCTGTATTAAGGGATTCAACTTTTCAAATAAAGGCTTGCTTTACTTTTTCGCGGTCGAACCATTTCCCATATATTATTGCTGCTAAGTCAATGCTTCGAATGATTTCCTGAAAAAACGCTTGCAAAATGGCGTATGTTGGCACTTTGGCGAGGCTTAGATTTGAAACTGGATTTTATTTGAGACTGGGATATATAATGACACTGGTTATAGATAAAAATGAATGTTGGTATGAGTGTATGAGGTTGAAAAACTCCAGCACCGTTGAGCACCGTTGCACCATGAAATTTGGTTCACCTAAGTCTTTTATCATGGAGAAGCTTTTTATGCTATCCGTTTTCCTCTAACTTGCCACCAGGTGGCGCAGCAGAACGTCGAATTCTATTCCGTTTAGCCGTTTGCAATGCGAATATCGTCCAACCGATTTCGATGAAATTTGGTACACGCGAATATTAGAACACGGAGAATATTTTTCATTATCCATTTTGCTGTAACTTGCCGCTAAATGGCGCTGAAAAGCATCAACTTCTATACCATTCGACCAATCGGCATAAAATTTTTTATACTTACACATTTGAGCACGAAGAATATATTCTAACTGCGTTCCTTTTCATTACTCACCACTAGATGACACTGCAATGCATTATTATTTTAACTCGCCACTAGATGACGCTGCAGCAGGCCAAATTCTTGACCATTCAAACGGTCGCTATGAAAATCAGTATACATAGCTATTTGAACAATGAGAATATTTTGGCGTTATCCATTTTGCTATAACTCGCCACTTGACGGCGCTGTAGCAAATCATTACTTTAATTAACTACTAGATGGCCCTGCAGTGTATCACTTCTTGACTGTGCAAAGGATCGTTATGAAAATTGGTATACATAGATAGTTGAACACGGTCGCTATGAAAATCAGTATACATAGCTATTTGAGCAATGAGAATATTTTGGCGTTATCCATTTTGCTATAACTCGCCACTTGACGGCGCTGTAGCAAATCATTACTTTATTGAACCACTGGATGGCCCTGCAGTGTATCACTTCTTGACTGTGCAAATGATCGCTATGAAAATAGGTATACATAGATATTTGAACACGGGGAAGAGTTTGGCGCTATCCATTTTCCTATAACTTGCCACTAGATGTCGCGTCAACACATGAACTTCAGGACTGTCCAGCCGATAGTCATGAAAATTCGTATACATTGATATCTGAATGCGAAAAATATTTTCGCCGTATCCGTTTTGCTAAAACTCGCCACTAGATTGCGCTACGCCGCATGGCCTTCTGCGCCGTACAAACGATTGCCTTGCAATTCGGTATGCATGATTATTGGACACAATATAACGCGATATCCACTTTGCTATATCTGTTTATTACAATGAATAGTAATCACCACAAATCGTAATATCAAAAAGTCCTTTCATTCCCGTACGAAGAACGGGTACTTCAGCTAGTAATATATAAATGTTGAATGATGGAACATAATATTGTGGATAAAAAGGAAAGCAAAGATAGATATCAAGCATTTAGTGAAACGTTTTGAATCATTATATGAAATTATAAGGATTTAAATTGCCATTTTTTTGCTATCAATTATTACAAAAAAAAAAAAGAAATAGATTTTAATGTTTTATTGACCGAATATGTTTATGTAATTCCATTTCGTTGATATTTGTTTAATGTTAATAAGTTAATTGTTAGTAATAGTTGTATTCACAATAAATGAATTTTAAGTAGTTAAGAACAAATTAAATAACTGATGTTGGTATTAAGACGGACATTCAAGGATTAAAGTAAAAATAAATAAATAAATAGATAAGCCAGTTGTGAAAATCCCGATTATGTAAATAAACAAATAATGTTCTTTCACAAAAAGTGGACACTTAAGAACATTTATTTAACGTAAAACAAACAAGTACCAATGACACTTATTTCAAAACTTTTGCGTAAGTTGAAAGAATACTCTGAACATAGTGTTTTCTCTAAGTATGCACATTTTAAATTCAAAAGTTTAGTACTGTCCAATGTTATCTTAATGATTTTCTCCTTTTTTCCTGGGCGTGACGTACCTCGCAGAATTTTTGAAAATACTTAGTTTTCTCTGGAAAAATCAAAACAAGTGAACATGGGCCATATTTATCGAAGAAACTGTATAATGCATGGAAGAAAGAAAGATGTATTCCGTTTTTTTCTGCCCATTTTGACTTCTTTAAATTTAAGGTTGGATGGAAATGCTATTTTCATGTCCATTACATTTTGGAAAAAAATAATAAAGTAAAAAACAAATACATAAAATGAAAACATGGAAATACACTCTTTTTGTAACTTGTTAGATTTTGTTTTTTATCGTTGCATTTTATCTAATTTTTTAGAATAACATTCTGAAATATTTCAGTAGAATATTTGATATATTTTTTCTGTCAAATAAAATTCGTAATACTGTTCAGGTTGCTACATGTCGAAATCCACATCTGAAATATGTTTTTATGGGTAAAATGTGTAAAGTGATAAGGATAGACACATCATTAGAAAATACATACTTTATTTTATTTTTTTATCTAAAACAACTCTCCATTCCTACATAAAAGTACCAATTTTCACTAAACTGTATGATATTGATCTTAAAACTCTGTTTATTAATTTACTCCTATTCCCTTACTCCAAATAATAATCCTTGAAATTTCATCAATGTAAACCATTATTTAGTTCAGTGGTGTAGAATTAATTTTTGAAGTTCAGTCATGCCTTACAAATGCATGTAATTCGCAATTAAAAACGAGAATGTGTTTAACTAACATTGCAGTAAATCTTAAAGAATTATATTCAAAGAATTTTCACATGTTTTAAAAAACTTGCAGTTTTGTGAATAAAAATATCAGATATGAATACAATAGGACCCTACAACACGGTAAATACGTTCCGTGCTATAGAAATCCGCGTTGTACGGGGTCTGAGCTGTACTCTACCTGGAGTGCAAAGTGCGCGGTATAATAGCTACAAAACTTCTTTGTACTCCTTAGAAACACAATGATGTTTAGTGCAGCCATTCAAAAGTTATGTTAACTGAAGGAGCTAAAGCGTCACAAAATCCGAACATCTGTCTCATTTTACCGTGCTTTACGAGTTTCTTATAGAGCATTATAGGAAAACGATCGTAATTTTTTTGCCGTGTTCAACGAATCCGTGTTGTATGGACCCGTGTTATAGAGGGTGTACTATAATTAATATATGAATTTGCATGTTATAAGCAAGATTTCTTCCTTTTTTCTTTTTCTTAAATGACTTCAAATTACATCGCATACCGAAAAAGTATTTCCATAAAATAGCACGGTTTGGCAATTTTTCGGCAAATATGAAAAATATTCACCATTTTATTGTTTTGACACTTTTTTTTTCGGTTCCAACGCTGGTGGCTTTGAAAGTATTATTACGAATGCTGTTACTAGCAATCCTTCAGGCAATGGTTTAAAAACATGTTTTTTTAAGATTTTCTAAATGATTTCCCATAGCAAATAGTAAATTTTGGCAGTATGTCGTCATACATAGAAGATATTATCAACCTGGATTCAGTTTTAAAAGTGTTTATTAACTAAATAAGGGATTGAGCATTTTAGACAGCTGAAATGTGAAGGCCCCGAGTTCTGGACTATCGAACGTGTGTCTATCTAACGGTCTGGAGTTTTAGTCTGCTTTTCAGATTTAGCAAGAATACGCGTTAGATCTCGTAAAAAAACCTCGTACGAAGTCCTCCCAAATAGGCAAATGCTTTTCGTATAGGCATACCAAATAACAAAACACACTTGATTTTAGGAAATTATTATTTTTTAGCCAAACTGAACAATAGATGCAAAAAAATTGACAATATTGGCAACTTTTGACTAATTACTACCACTTCTTTATGGTAAACCGTTAGGCAATGGTTAAAAAGCGTTTTTAAAAGATTTTTTGAATGAAAATATCATAAGAACTTGACCAAATTAATATGGGATCAAGATACAGTATCCCCCTTTTGCATGAAAAAAAGAATTGCATAGTAAAAATTATTGCTGAACATACATAAAAAAAAGACTCCGACAAATGACCTTCTACTTTTAAGGTGGGTTGAAAAAGCGAGCATGGCCATAAAAGCATCGACGAGAAATCACACAGATTCAGTTGCTGGAAATTGATATCTAATTTCGTGGCCAAGATTTGAAATTCAGTTATTCGTTAAAGTTTGCTAGGAACCCAAAAAGTAAGATTCTCCGTAAAAGTAATTAAAAACTTTGTTGAATGACACTATAAATGGTAAATGAGCACAAAAATAATGTATAAGAGCCCCAATGAGGAACTAAAAATGGTTAATTGCTAGTTTAATTTTCTTATTGGTGCTTTTATACTTTTTTTTTCAAGCTTATTTACCTTCTGCAACAAGATAACTTTCCGTGCTTAATGTAAAACGTATTTGTAACAATTCGATCGTTTTGGATGGTATTAAAAAAGGTCAGTACTTCATCAGTTATATCCCTTCAGCTCTTTTATTGATCTTAAGAGTCATTCTATAGTATTATTTAGTTATTTTGATGAATATTACCCTCCAGTTATTATTTTTATTATTATTATTATTATTATTGTCATTTATCGTTATTGCTTTATAGTATTACTTAGCTATTTTGATCAGCCACACTCCTTCCAACATTTCAATAGATAAAATATATTTCTTTTTACTGTTATTGCAATTATTTTATAGTATTATTGGATTATCTCGATCAGTTATACAACTTCAATTATTAACCGACTTCAAAAAAGAGGAGGTTATCAATTTGTTGGAATCTTTTCTGTAAGTATATTCAGCGATAATTTTTTACAATGTTAACCAATCTGTATAGTTATTTTTATTATAAAGAGGATAATTCGCAGGAGAGAACCTATAAAAATTCGTCAAGTTCCAATTATATTACCATTAAAAAATTTGAAAAACCGTGTTTTTAAATCTTTACCTGAAGGGATTGCCAGTATTAGCCATGGCAGTATATAAGAAATCGCCTACGGTAGCAACTTTTAGTGATTTATCGCCAAATTTTGCCTTAAAAAATAAATTCTCAAATCTGAACCCTACTTGACGATATTTTCTATATTTGGCGACAAATCACCAAGCCAAGTGTCTAAACAGTGTCTTCTAAGTAGCTCCACAAGAAAAAGTCACATTGGTTTAGACCTGGGGAATATGGAGGATAATCAATGACTGTCACTCTGGAATAATTCAGCGCAATAATTCGGTCACTGAAGTAAAGTATTCCTCAAGGAACTTTCCCCTACAAATGTCAGCAATGGAACAGACAGACGAATGAACTTTTTGTACCTCTGTGTACTATTTAAGGCATCATGTGTTAGTGGCGCCAAATTTGAATTAGCCAATATTTGAAATATTTCTGCAAACTGGAGTGCAATAGATTCCAGACTTGTCTGTGCAACATACCACTTCTTCTACCTTTCCGTCTCTCACTCTATCGCTGTTTCGTCTTTTCACAACTGGGGAGTCCTTTCTGAAACGCCTTATAAAAGACAAGATCTAAAAGCAATTACTGAATTTAATGAGCATTGCACTTCTATATTATTTCCGAAGTATTCGAGAACAGAAAAGAAATGCCACGATTACTATATAACTTTAATAAATTAGATTTTCTCAATCCTTCTAAACTTGAGAACTTTAGAACTCTCAATCCTCCTAAGATTTAACTATAATAACCCTGTATTATAAAGTTCCACTTTCAAACGATCAGGAAAGGAAAACTACGGGACCAAATGTTATCAAACTTGGTAATTGTGTAAAGGTGGTCATGGAATTTATTGTGGGAGAAAAAAGTTCAAAAATTCAACACCAGCGGCAAGGACGTAAGGATTAAGGGATCCAGGGGTCCGAACGCCCCCCTCCCCTAAAATTTTGATTTTTGTTATTAAAATGGTAATGATGTAGTGTCCTTTTGAGAAAAATACTGCATTTTTTACAGTTTGGATCCCATCCAAAATTTTTTCATGGGGGGAGGGGGTCAGACCCCTGGACCTCCCCCCTTAAATACGTCCTTGCAACTAGTGTTGAATTTTTAAACTTTTTTTCCGCGGATAATAAATTCCATGGCCACCTTTACGCAATTAAAGTTAGTGTAACCTTAATTGTGTTAAATTGTGCAATCACCAAGTTTGATAGCATTTGGTAAAGTAGTTTTCCTTTTCAGATAGTTTTAAAGTGGAACTTTAATTATAGTCACCCTTTACTTTATTTGTTGTGTAATAAAGGTTGCTTTTTAACTTTTAAAGAATAAGATAGTACAATTAATATTGAGCTCTATAAAAAATATTCATTATAATCGTCTTTTTACAGAAAATTTTAATTTGAGTATGAGTTAAGTAAATTTATTCATTTAATAACGTATTTGTGTGTGAGAATCATTTTTTAGAAAGATTTGAATGTTGCATTTTTCTTTGAAGGCGAAATTCAGAGAATTTTAAAGTCATGATTGCATAAAACATTAGTAAAAATTTTTTAAAAATCTATTCCCTTGAAGTTATTTTTAAGAATATCTATAAATTTTCCATTACACACTAAAAGAAAAATGTATTTTCGTAATAACATTTACTCAGTAAATTAAATTTTCCTAGAAAATACTAAAGTGCGATGAAAAACATGTACTTTTTGTTTTTACACTTCAGAGCACCGCTATTTTTAAAAAATGTTTACACCGGAAATATTTTCAGATAGTTGTTTTTACTTTCAGTCTGATAAAAGAAAGCGCAGAATGAAGTAATGTAGTTGTGGTTTGTGAAAATCTTATTTTGCAATTTTTCTTAGAATACCAATAAAAGTTTCTTTCTCTATTTTTAGTACTTTTTCCAATAACTTTGCAAAATGAATATTACTGAAATAGCGCAATAAAATATTAAGATAATCGTTTTTTTTAAACCATACAAATGAATTTCCAAGTATATAATGGAAACAGAAATTTGAAGCTTTATACTAAACACTTGCAATCAATGAGAAAAAAAAAAGCAAAAAGCACATTACAGATAGTTTCAGAAAATGACCATTTGAAAGGTCTACAGAGTGTCCCAGCAGGACCGCATGACTTTCTACCACCAGTTTCCTCGCTTGGCATGCATAAAAGAAATGACCATGTAATCATACCTTTACTACGCGTAGTTTTTCAGAAAAATGCGAGGAAAAAGTAATAACGTCATATTCGCTGTACGAAAAAAACCTTTACTGGAAGCATGAACGTAAGTTTTTTCCCCCCTCATGTTTACATAAAAAGATTTCAAAATGTCCTCTGGCATATCGAGACATGCATGTGCCCGCCGTGTAATGCCTGACTGCTCATGCAGCATTAACATGGTGTTCAAATAAGTACACGCAGCATGAAGGGAAAAGACTTAGTCATTTTCATGCAATCAATAGATCTGGATAGACCAATTCTTTCAGACGTCTTCGTGGGAAGGCATCCAAAGGTGTCAGTTCTGATTATCGTAGTAGCTTTCAAACCAGGTTTTCTATCTATCTATCTATATAAATAAAGCAATATGTAAACTGTCCGTTAGTTTGTCTGTATGTCTGTGTCTCGCGTAGCTCCGAAACGGGTGATCGTCGACCTACCAAATTTTGTACGGTAATTCTCCAAGACGGGTCCCGACACACCTCGAAGCGAATTTTTCGAAATTCGAATTATTTTAGGAGATACCGATAAAAAACGTGTCGCAAAATGATCATTTTTGTTCTTGCCATTTCGCAATTGTGACCCCGCAGTGGAAAGAGCGAGGTTTGAGCATATCTAGGTTGCCATTTTTGGCAAGTTTATTAAATGATTCAGATTCTTGCAGTGAAAATAAAAGAATAACGATTTTTTTTGTTTGGATTATTTGTAAGGCTATTTCTTAATTAAAATATCGTGTGAATGTGAAATCAGAGCAGGAATAAAATGATTTATACTCAAAAGAAAAATCGAATTTGGAAATTTTCCGAAAAATGAAAGGGGATGATGTGCGATTTGGAGGAGGATTCTAACGCTTGGCGCTATTTATCGTAATTTAATTGTCTGCTATTTGGGTTATGAATACACCTGAGAATAAGTTTTTGAAATTTTCATTCAGTTGGAATTGTGCATTTTTCTGAGCAGCTTTTCTGCATCTATTTCTAATGTATTACATCCAGAAAAAGTATGTTAGAAATATCAATTTTAATTTTGTTTAATCACGCTCATGAATAATGATATACTTTCCAACTTAATGAAAGGAGGAAGGAAAATAGGGAAGACCCATGGATTATAATACGCTTTTAATATATAGCACTTTAGTGCGTATTTAAAATCTGAAAGTGTGTCAGATTTTCTATAAATCTAGCGCTTGGCTCAATTTAATGAGAGGGTATTTTTAAAAACAAGCGTAGGTTATCTTATAAATAAAAATCAAATTCTGTTTGTCAGTTTGTGGATTCGGGTAGTATACAAATCCACAAAAATGGACCTGTTAGCCTGAAATTTTGCACAGATATGTAAAATAATATAGAATAATTGATAGTCCACTTTAAGACTTTGAAAGTCCCTCCGTTCCCCGAATTTATGAGATTTTTTATGTTCTCCACGCAGAAAGCTTTCCTTAATTGTAACCCCTATAGTGAATAAAGTGTGAAATAAGCATCGTGGTTGCCATGTGTGGCGATTTTGCCAAATAAAATGTTTTAAGTTCTTAAAGTAAAAATAAAAGAATAATAATGATTTTTATTAGTTTATATTTGTAAGGTTATTTTTTAAATTATAATATCGTGTGTGCATAAGAAATGAGAGCAGGAATGAAATGCTTTAACGCAAAACAATGAGGATTGAAGATTTCCGAGACTAATATGTAAATTTTTTTAGTTTGGCGAAAAATAAAATGGCTGATAGGCCGATTTTTAGAAAGTGAGTTCTAGCGGTTTGCAGTTTTAGGCTTGGCGCAATTTACTGAGAGCTTAAGGAAATAGCATGTTTGAAAACAAGTGTATAGGTTTTATTAGAATAGAGCATTAAATTTTAATTATCCGTGCAGAAATTATGCAGTTATTAGGGCATTTCAAGCGATCTAGCTTCAGAATTCTCGCCAATTGAGTACATTGATTTAACTTGGGGGAATTCCGCCAAATTTCAGAAAATTGAAATCTTCGCATTTAGTACATCGAGCTAATGGTGAATAAAACATTAGTAATTGAATAATAGTTGATAATTTAGATAGAAAATTGATGGAAAATGGATGGATTTTGATAGAAAATAGTTGATAATTTAAAAAATGCGGCTGTATTAAGGGATTCCACTTTTCAAATACATGCCTGCTTTACTGTTTGGCGGTCGAACCATTTCCCATTTTGATTGCTGCTAAGTCGATGCTTCGAATGATTCCCTCAAAAAACTCTTGCAAAATGGCGTATGTTGGCACTTCGGCGAGGCTTAGATTTGAAACTGGATTTTATTTGAGACTGGTATATATAATAGAACTGGTTATAGATAAAAATGAATGTTGATATGTGTGTATGAGGTTGAAAAATTCCAGCACCGTTTCACCGATCACCATGCAATTTGGTTCACATAAGTCTTTTATGGAGAAGGTTTTTATGCTATCCGTTTTCCTCTAACTTGACACTAGGTGGCGCAGCAGAACGTCGAATTCTATTCCGTTTAGCCGTTTGCTGTGCGAATATTGTCCAACCAATTTCGATGAAATTTGGTACATGCGGATATTAGAACACGGAGAATATTTTTCACTATCCATTTTGCTGTAACTTGCCGCTAAATGGCGCTGCAACGCATCAACTTCTATATCGTTCGACCGAGTGGCATAAAATTTTTTATACTTACACATTTGAGCACGAAGAATGTATTCTAACTGTGTTACTTTTGATGTTACTCACCAATAGATGGCACTGCAATGCATTATTATTTTAACTCGCCACTAGATGACGCTGCAGCAGGCCAAATTCTTGATCATTCAAACGGTCGCTATGAAAATCAGTATACGTAGCTATTTGAACAATGAGAATAGTTTGGCGTTATCCATTTTGCTATAACTCGCCACTTGACGGCGCTGTAGCAAATCATTACTTTAATTAACCACTAGATGGCCCTGCAGTGTATCAATTCTTGACTGTGCAACTGATCGCTATGAAAATAGGTATGCATAGATATTTGACCATGGGGAAGAGTTTGGCGCTATCCATTTTCCTGTAACTTGACACTAGATGTCGCGTGAACACATGAACTTCAGGACTATCCAGCCGATCGTCATGAAAATTCGTACACATTGATATCTGAATGCGAAGAATATTTTCGCCGTTTCCGTTTTGCTAAAACTCGAAACTAGATTTTGCTACGCCGCATCGCCTTCTGCATCGTACAAACGATTGCCTTGAAATTCGGTATGCATGATTATTGAACACAATATAACGCGATATCAATTTTGCTATATCTCTTTATACAATAAATAGTAATCACAATAAATCTTAATATCAAAAAGTCCATTCATTTCCGTGCGAAGAACGGTCACTTCAGCTAGTGATTAATACAACGGCCAATGTTCATACTTCCAAAAGTTTTTTCTCACGCTGTTATTGACATCATTACTTTTCTATGTGTAAGACTTTTTATTTAAATTAGAAAAGTTATTGCTTACCTTATGGCAAGTGTGTTATAAAATCCATTGGCGTAACTGGGTAGACTTTTTGTACATTTCTAGAGTGAGCTAAAGCCCACCCTAGGGTCTCCATCTTCTATTCTTCTAATGGGATATCTAATTTTTCCAGAGTGGGCTAAAATCTTTCTAGGGTGGGCTTAGTCCACCCTAGCACCTACCCAGCTAAGCCAATGATAAAATCCAATTTTTCACAGATTTCTATTTAGACGCGTAATTCTGTGATCACTTTAATACTGCCATTGCCGTTTCTTCACTTGGCACAGCTAGTTTATATGTTACCCATTAGATAGCGCTACCTGTGTGGCTACCACAAACGTATGTGGATCGGTTTACCCCAGGGAGTGCACAACAATTCTATTATATGTTCTGTGACGTGAACAACGAAGGGAGATTAGAGTTATAAATTTAAGAAAAAGAACTTTTTCCAAGCTATCTTACGAATACCTGCAATAACCTAATGATTTCAATAAGAATAATGAAAAGGAAATTTGATTTGAGTTGACGCGTAACAGACCTGAAATTAACGGTTTTATATGTAAATCCGTAATGCTAAGGTCCATTTAAAAAAAATATCACACTACACATACGTATGTATGTATGCATTTAGAAGTGGACCATATCGAAGCAAATTCATCTATTAATGACAGTGAAATGTTAATATCAGAAGAAACATATTTTTAAAACCTTTTATCTATCACTGACTCATTTCCACAGAATGAAAGAGAATGGCATAGTATAAAAGATTTTAATTACTAACTTATTTTAAAGTTGTCAAACCAAAACTATTTTTAGCAAACAGAACTTTACACGGTCTGTCATACGTGAAGATATTGCATGATTCGAAATGAATAAAAGCATTGAATCACATGTTTTATTTTCACTTGGCAAAGCTAGTTTATGTGTTACCCGGTATCTGTCAAAAAAAAAAAAAAAAAAAAAACAGGAAAAGGCTCATAATATCCAATTAAAACATTGTTGTAGTCCATTTTGGAAAGTAGGTTGTAATTTTTTTTCAGAAGTTTTAATGGGTTTCTAAATTAATTGCATTCCTCTTTGAAACTATGCTAGCGTGACTCACGCTACTGCATATGAAAGACGTTTCCTTTGTTCAAGAAACCACACAAAGTACGCTTGAATTTAGTCACAATTAATTATAACAGTATTTTTGTAATAATGTTGAGAGAGAAAATTACAATAAATTATTTTGTTGTTTTGCATTAAGGAATGTTCATAGCCAATTTCCTCAGTATATGACGAAAAAAATATATTTTATTCTTCCAAATTAATATATATATTTGTATATATATATATATAAATCTCGGCTGTTTAAGCTTCGTCAGGGGGAGACCCCCCCTGAACCCCCCCTACTTACTTAGTTTCATTATTGCCCTATTAAAACGGTATTAATTGACTATGTCATTTTATCGCTCATCTTTTGCGTATTTCGCCTGGTAACCCTTTGTTGAAATTTTTATGAGTGTAACCTATTTATAGAAAAATACTTGTGATACATATTCTGCAGCTTACGAAATATTGTAACAATAGATTAAAGCTGTTGTGAACTAATAGTATTTAAATATATTTTAAAAATACATGTGACACATATTCTACAGCTTTCGAAATATTGTAACAATAGATTAAAGCTGTTGTGAACCAATAGTATTTAAATACATGTAAAATTATGTCGCTTTTTATGTCGCTTTTTATGTCGCTTTTTTATGTCGCATTTTTGGGACACATTTTTCAAAAAGGGTGTTGAGAGATAAATTGACATAGTCATTATTACACACATGGTATACATATCTCAGGATATAGTGAATCTGGATCCCGTTAACTTTCGGCTATAGTGAACTCATTTGATTAGTACCGATTCACTTACGTTGTAAAGTACATAGCATTTTTCGGTTTTAGTGAACCATGACACCGGTTATAGTGAACTTAAAAATTTCTGGACGGCAGGATGATGTTCGATTCCTACAAAGAGCGTCTCTTGAGAGAAAAATTATCAAGCACCTGTTCCGAAATACAGGTGAATTGCCAGTGTCTAGGCTAACATTCTTATACTAAACAAGGAGCAAGGGTGTTCAATAATTTTTCATTGCTGTAATGCATTCTAATCTTTAAAAGCATTCATTAAAGAAAGCAGGATACTTTTAAAAATGAACCAAAAGTGGAAATCTCGCTCTTGACCATCTTCTTGTTCAAATTGGAAACTTTCCATTCTCAATGCAATATCAAGGGTTAAAAACGACAGCAACTTTTGACAACTGAATTGAATTTACATTATTGCCACAAGTGGGATTAATTATGTTCACTTTAGTTAACAATAGTTCTAGAACCATAAATGCGATTAATTAAAATTTATTTACTTAATAAACATTCAGTATCTGTGTAAAATACTATTTTCTACTTCTGTATTAAGTTTTATGGTTCAACATGGGGAAACATCGGTTTTAGTGAACTTCGGATATAGTGAACGAAATTTGTTGTTCCCCAGAGGTTCACTGCAGTCGGAGTTGACTATATATATTAAGCTCTAGGAGAAATTTTAACACTTAGACAGCATTTGTTAATTTTATGAGTATTTGGGCATGTGATTAAATACAAATGCAGCTGTCTTTTCCTTTCTATGAAATCATTCAAATCATATAACTATCCACCTATGTATAACAAGTCAAACTTTTATACTTTAATAAAACATTTCCTTTCTTCGTTTAGAAAAAAATTCTTATACTTTATACTTTAAAGCCGAAAACAGATACGATCTGTTATCAGAATATAAACTTTAACTTGTTTGTATCGTATTGAAAGGTGTGCAAGGCTATAAATAAGACTTACAGTGTTTATCTTAATAAACACATTGGGTTATAGAAAAAAAAAAGGCAAGGGAACATTTTTGGAATATCGTCCGAATTTTTTCAACTTGGTGTTTCACTATCAAAATTTTGTTATTATATATATATATATATATATATATATATATATATATATATATATATATATATATAGTAACAAAATTTTGATTTGGTAACGACAGAATACTACTCTTATTGAATATAGTACTGTTATATATACATGAATACTTAGGAGTTTTACACAGGTTTGCATATATCTACTTCTTATAATGTATAGCTGACGATGTTGAGATTAATTGACCAATTTCTTGAATCTATTCAATTATTGATATAAATAAAATTTTGCAAATTAGCACACATAACGTGGTACTTATCGTAATTAGGTTAAAATAAGTAGCAGAAGGTGGCCTAAAATGATCTCCTTACGGAAATAATGTGCATAAAAGAAAACAGGTGTTAAATAAAATTTCGGCCATTTGCACGATATTTTACACTATATTTTGCATCATAAACATATTTTAATTAATATTTTAAACCCAAATTGAGTAAAAAAAAAAAAGAATTTTGAAAAAAAGATTCATATGATCAATTTACCCTCACCCAAGGGCAAAATGATCTTTCATTGGAAAATAGTTGTTAATTGTTATTATAGGTAAAAGAAAAGATGTAAAAGTATAATTATGACTTTACATAATGAAATAAAATAATTTTTACACTCATATAGTATGCATAATTTATTTTTTGAAAATTTTAAAATAAAAAAGCATCACAAACAATAAAATGGAACATTTCAAAACTGTAATTCAAAAATTATGGCCTACAATAAAAGCAGAAACAAATTGTGTGAGAGAATTTTGAGGAAGTCTAAAGGGCTGCCGTGATGATTAGGGCCGGTACTAAAGTTTCTTCAGTAAATGGATCATTTTACCCGGCAGTATGGCTTCCACTTTAGTTCACATTACTGGAACACGCCGAGAAACATAACAAACTAATCAAGAACAACTGTAATTCCCATCTAAAAACATACTCTATTCAGTAAACCAAGTCGTATTTCAATGCATTAAAGACTGTACTTCTAAATCAATAGGAAAGTTAGTGCTTGCCTTATAAGAGATATTTTAAAAATCAGTTTTTTAAAGAATTCTACTCACACACATAATACATCGATCGCTTAAATATCGCCATTGCTTCTTCTTGACTTGGCACAACTAGTTAATGGTACATAGCGCTGCATGTCTGAAAGAAAACATATATGGATCGTTTTGCCCACTAGGATCATTTTGGGCCACCTTCCCCTACCTTTTAATGCATGTTTTTACAAATAAATAAGTAAATAAATAAATAAATAAAAAAGAAACTAAATAGGCTAATTAACAAGTTTACACAAAATTTAACTAACATAACTGCAAACAAAGTAATAAGGAAATCAACTAACTAAACAAACAAACTAAGAGAGAAAACAACTAACAAAGAAGCTAACAAATTAGCTAATAAACTTTCAAACAATCAAACTAAATCTACCTAACAGACAAACAAATAAAAAATAACTAACATAAAAGACTGCCAAATAAACTAATTATTAAGCAAAAAATTATAAACAAATAAATAAAGTAAAATAAATAAATAAATAAATAAAATTATGTATAAATAAATGAATAAATATAGAGACTAAAAGCGACAAGCTTAACTAACTAACTTATTGTTAGTTTGAAAATTAGTTGACTAGATGCTTATTTAGTCTGTTATTTAGCTATAGTTTTCTATGAATTTTTTTACTCGTAAATTCATTTGAGCATTACTTTGCTTGTTTATTTGTTATATATTTATTTATTAATCATTATTTAGTTTAGATTATTAGTATATTAATTAATTATCTTGGTTTTTAGTTTAGATTATGTTTATATTAATTAATTTTCTTGTCCATTAGTTTTGTTCATTAGTTTATTATTTAGATAATGTGTTAGTCTCTTTGTTAGCTAGTTAGTAAGCAAGTTTTTTAGATTTTAATTTGGATAATAATTTGTCTCAATTTCCGAATCCTAAGATTTAATTAACTTCATTTTTCTCCTAGAATTGTGTGACTCCCTAACAGATCAATCATGGTTTTAACAATGATTGTCAAATTTCATTATTTATCGTCATTCTTTTTTTGTGAATCTGTAAAACAGCGATCATTTTAAAATATTTGTTGGACATGCAACGGATTTTAAGTGTAAAAATTATTTTGGATCACCCTGTAAATGCTCAATCAACAAGCATTTACTTCGACTAGAATATTACAGTCTGATTATAATTAAAGTTGTCTTGTTTAAATCTACGTAGTGGCCTTTTCTGGAAGACGTTTTTCGCTGAAACTTCGCAAATGCTATATACACAAACCATGGGGAAAAGTGAATCTGCAATAAAAAATAGTTCAAATTTCGACCGACAGATGGGTATTTCATGTATAAAGCGTATGTTTTAAGAAAATTTGGAGCGTTTTTTAAAGGTTAGCAGTTAATACCTTAGATAATCATTCTTCACCATTCCTTTAGGAAAGAAAAGGCGATCTTAAGTGATCAAGTAGTTTCATCTCATCTGCAATGATTTATCAACAACACTGCGAGAGTATCCACAATTGAAAATATTACAAAATGAGAATATGCGAGTTTGGAGCGTTCTAAGAATTCGAATAGTTAATGCCGTATATTCAACAAGATTTTTATCAGAACTGCAGTATTAATTTAATTACCTGGTGTGGAAATATTGATGCTTGTAACGCATAATTCCTTTTCGTAAGCGTTTCAAGCGTCGATATTCTAGAAGTGCTGCTTATGAATTATTACAGTTTTAAGTTTAAAAAAAGCAAATAAACAAATGAATAATAAGGTTAAACAGCATTGAATACTGGCCTTTTTAAAACGCTTTAAAGTTGCATAATGATCTTTTTGTGTGAAAAGCGCCGTCTGTTGGTCGGAATTTGAACTGTTTGTTTAACGGTAGATTTCTTAGATTTCTTTTCATTATAGTCCATGCAACGTAATTACGAAGTTTCAACGAAATAAATCCACCAGAACGGGCTATACGTAGGTCTCGAACCGGTAATATTAATTATAATATCTTTTGTGTACCCTTGTTAAAAAGCACAAACGCGGTACAAAACATTGAAATGCTATTTCAATGTTATACACACACACACACACACACACATGTACAGGGTGAATTTGACATAAACTGCCAAACGAAAATGGGTGAAAGAGCAGCCTGTGTGGAACATAAAACACCCTAGAAAACCTGTCCTATCGCTAACCGTTTCCGAGTTATGGTGGATAGAAAGAAATTCTGTTTTTTGTTATACCGTCTGAAAAAAACCAAATTTGTGAGGTTTCTGATAGACCTACGTTCAAAATAAGCACATATTTAGAAAGAGCAAAAAAAATCCTATGAGGTGGCACCATTTACATCAGGATATCTCTAGTTTATGAGGAGCTACAAGCGCTGAAACATTGGCGAAGTTAAAATACGAATTGTAGCCAAAAACTGTAACCGGCGATTCCGCGGACACCCTTTTAGTTACAAGCGGTCAAATGTCCCAAAAACTGGTCCATTCCACAAGCTTTAATATGAGCTCACAATAAAGCATATTGGTGTTCTAGATCAGGAGAAATGCAATTTTTTGTTTGCAATACATCAGCGAAATCGGCGTTTCTCTAACAAGGCATTCGACGAAATTCGCCAAGGGAATACTAGATGCTGGGTAAATTATACGTATACAAATCTGTTACTAACTACATAATGCATCATAGTACGTGTTTTCATCATACTGGCAGATGTGAGATACGCCACGGGAAACGTCATACTTATTTTGTTTCCATTGTTGTATTTCTAAACCTTATAAAATGCTACTTTTCTTGTTTATCTTTATAGCTTTCGTCATTGCATCTGACAAAACAGCAGGCTCAAGCCGGACACGACATTAAAAACAGGAAAGACCATGGCACATCTTATTCCACTTTTTAATAAGATGTATTTTTTTTTAAAGATGAATATAATTTAAAAACGTACATGAATTAAATAAATTATTTTTTTCATTTTAATAATATTTTCTTTTGTTGTTTCTTTTTATCTTCTTAGTCGCAGTATGCCTCCAGAACTGAAAAGTGATTTCGTTGCTAGGTTTGTAAAAAATTCTTTAATCGTAGTATTTTTTATAGATTTAGATTTATTTTAGATTTTAAATACTGTTGAGTTCCGAGAACTTTAATTAAAAGACAATTCATTCACTAGATGGCAGGACTGCCTCGTCCAAGACATTAATTTATATCGATATTTTTTATATCGTATTGTAGTAAATTTTAATCGAGTTTTTGTTTTGTTGATAGTTTTTGTTCTTCAGTGTCGCAATTCTTATATGATTCGTAGCGGCTTCTAAATCGACTAAAATCTAAATTGTAAATTCTATTGATACTTTCTGTTTTCTCTTAGTCCAAATATAGTGCAAATTAGTAATAAAACAAGAATTAAAGTGAGAAATCTGGAAGTTTATTATTCGAGTCCGAGTTTTTCTGTAGTTCATACAAGAACAGAAATATTCAAAGTTAGTATTGTTCCAAATCTTATGTTTCCTTTCCATGCAAGTAAAGGTGAGTGAATTTTGTTATTACTACAAAAACTTAACGTCTTAACAAATGGAGGCACCGGCGAGATAGATTTTTTGAATATTTGAAATGAATGCTTGCATGGACTATTCGATTTATATGCGTATATATGAAATCAAAAGTGCATTCTGAATTCTCTTTTTGTGCTATAAAAATCAGAAACTGCTATTTTAAGTTTTAATACTGTTTGAATTCTTGAAAAATTTACTGGATTGATTCGATAAAATTAAAATGGGTCCAAAAACGAAATCGCCAGTTCCGCTCATGTACCAGACGCAAGTGAAGGAAATCAAACGGTACGGTGATAGTGTGGAAAACATAATCAATTCAGAAAACGTTCAGAAAATTCTAGCACTTAAGGGAAATATTTTGAAATGTCGTGAGAAACTAGAAGAATGTTATTATGAATTTTCTACTTTCGAAGAGTTTAATGAAGATACAGAGTATCAAATTTTTGCTGATTCTAAAGATTTTGCCGATTCGATATTAGAAAAAATCGAGTCAAAATTAAGTATAATTAATGATAAATCACTCACCAGATAACGAGAAACCGAAAACTACAGTCGCTCCTTATATAAGTATAAATATCCCTAAATATGATCTACCTTCATTCTCAGGAAACTTTGATGAGTGGTTGAGTTTTAAAACGATATTTTTAAGTTCAATAGATTCAAATGAAGCCTTAACAGACAATAAAAAATTGCAGTATTTGGAAAACTCAGTAAGTTCGGATGCTTCAAGATTAATTAGAGGATTCGCTATAACGAACGAAAATTACAAACATGCATGGGATACGCTTTTGAATCGATTCGATAATAATAGGGAATTGGCATTTTCTCAGTGTAAAAAGATTTTCAGTTTAAGGAGTGTGAAATCGACCTCTGAATCCATCAGAGTTATGATAGATGTTTATAATGAAGTTCTTAGAAATTTTAAAACCTTAGGATTAGAACAAAATCAACTAGTTGAAATACTGATAGTATATACGTTACAAAACAAATTAGAAGATTCGATTAAAGTTAAATGGGAGTTAACGCTAGAAGATAAGAACTTTCCTTCGCTAGATAATTTTCTTTCATTTTTGGAAAAACAAGCCCGAAGTCTACAGGGTGTCAGGAATGTTCAACCTAATGAGAAATTAGTTAAATTACCACATAAACCATACGTTCTAAAGACTGTTGTGAACCCAGTTAAAGATTCTTGTAAACTTTGCCTTGCTTCTCATTCATTACACAATTGTGAAAAATTCCTTAAAATGAGCGTAGACGATCGACGATGTTTTGTGAAGGACAATAAACTCTGCTATAACTGTCTACGTGGTAATCATAACGTATCTTCCTGCAAATTCACTACAGTATGTCGCGTATGCAAAAAGAAACATCACACCTCCTTGCACACTTTTAGACCAACTTCGAGAGACACCCCTCCTGATGAATCCACTCAAAGTCGGCCCACTGGCCAAAGTACAGCTCAGCCGCCTTCCATGTCTCAAGAACAACAGTTTTGTTTGACTGGCCACATGCACAATTCAAATTCAATTTTGCTTTCTACAGCAATTGTCAGCGTTAAAAACTATCAGGGACAATTCGTTGAATGTCGAGTCTTAATTGACGGGGGTTCCCAGGCATCTTTAATCACTGAGTCTTGCTGTAAAAATCTTAGTCTACCACTTTATGAATCAGAGAGTACAATTTTAGGGCTAGAGAACAAGGTTGCTGCTTTAGCTACTAAAAGAGTCGAACTTAATTTTACTCCCCACTTCAGTCAAGAAACATTCTCAATAAATTCACTCGTTGTAAATAAACTCACCTGCGATTTGCCGAACTTTCAAATCTCAAGTTTTGATTGGCCTCACCTTTCAGGACTTCAGTTAGCTGATCCTTTCTTTTATATCAGTCGTCCGGTGGACAGGGGCTGATATATTTTTTGAGTTAATTCAATATGGTAAAATTTCTGGTAATAGGAATCAACCTTCAGCTCTAAATTCCAAATTGGGTTGGCTGCTTTCAGGGCAAATTTGTGAAGCTGCTCCAAGTGCAAAGAATGTCATGAATCTAGTTAGTTTTCATACTCTTGTAGACTTGGATAACAGAATAACAAAGTTTTGGGAAGTCGAATCAGTTCCAGAAGTTAATTGTCTTTCAGTTGAAGACCAGGAATGTGAAAAATTCTACCAAGAGCACACAACAAGAAATTGTGATGGTAGGTATGTTGTCAAGCTACCCTTCAAGAAGGAAGGTGTTTTAGGAGACTCAAAAATTCAAGCTAAGAGAAGATTATTTTCCTTAGAAAAACGCCTTCAGGATAATCAAGGGCTCAAAAATCAATATGTAAAATTTATGCAAGAGTATGAAGAGTTGGGTCATATGAGAATAGTTTCAAATCCAGTAGCACAACTTCCATCCCAATGTTATTATATGCCACATTTTGGAGTTATTAGAGAGCAGTCTGAGACTACAAAGTTGAGAGTAGTATTCGACGCATCCGAGAAGACTACATCAGGGATTTCGTTAAATAATATTCTTCACACAGGCCCTAAGCTTCAAAAGGAGCTGTTTAACATTCTTCTAAAATTCAGATCCCACAGTATTGCCCTGACAAGTGATATAGAAAAGATGTTTAGGCAGATTCTGGTTGATGAAAAAGACGTGGATTACCAACGAATATTTTGGAGAGACAGCCCCGAGCAACCACTGCAAGAATTCCAACTTCTGACCGTGTCTTATGGAACTGCTTGTGCTCCATACTTATCGATTCGCACAATCCAGCAACTTGCTAGAGATGAATTCGAAAAATTTCCTGAAGCATCCAAAGTTGTTCTAGAAGATTTCTATGCCGACGATCTTTTAACTGGAACAAATTCAAGGGAAGAAGCCGAAAAATTAGTTACTCAAGTGATTGAACTGATGAAGAAAGGAGGTTTTCCAATTCGAAAATGGGCTTCAAATAGATCATCAGTATTAGGATCTTTACCACCAGAAATGAGAAGTCCGTCAGGATCTCTACAAATCGAAGAAGATCAAGCAATTAAAATCTTAGGAATCATCTGGGATGCTAAAGAAGATACATTCCGAATCAAGATCAATTCACCTCCTGAAGTTAGACTCACGAAGAGACAACTTCTTTCCAATATTGCCAAGATTTACGATCCTCTTGGATTTCTGTCACCTACTACTATTGAGCTTAAAATCTTAATGCAGGACCTGTGGAAGGAAAGTATCTCGTGGGATGATCCAGTGACAGACATCATTGCTGAAAAATGGGCTCAATTCAGAAATCAGATGCACCATTTAGCTGAAATCGAGATTCCAAGATATCTGTCCGAAGAAGGTACCATCAAAACTATTCAACTAGTAGGATTTGCCGATTCATCTCAGCGCGCTTATGCAGCAGTCTTTTACTTAAGAAACCAGTTTGATTCAGGAAAAGTACATGTTGAAATTATCACGTCTAAGACAAGAGTAGCTCCAGTGAAAGTATTAACATTGCCAAGATTAGAGCTCATGGCAGCTCTTCTTCTTTCTCAACTCTACATCATGGTTGTCGAATCACTTAAGAAAGATTATACAAGTCAATGAGGTTTTTCTCTTTTCCGATTCACAAATCGTCTTAGATTGGTTGAAGTCATCACCAACTAGATGGAAAACGTTCGTGGCTAATCGAATCTCAAAAATTCAAGAACTGACCTCTGAAGCATCTTGGCATCATGTAAGGAGTCAAGAGAATCCAGCCGACTGTGCTTCACGCGGTATATCTGCTTTCAAGCTTAAAGTTCACAATCTGTGGTGGTCTGGACCACATTGGTTAAGTCAGGACTGTTTGCAATTTCCCTCTACTAGTCTATTGCCTTCTCATGAAGAAGACGTAAAATTAGAAGAAAAGTCAGTAACAGTAGTTTCCAATATTGGAATCAACAGTCAAAACGAATATCTATTAGACATCATCAAGAAATATTCGTCGTTCTTACGCCTCATTCGGGTGGTTGCTTGGTTTACGCGATTCATAAAGAATTCCAAAACCCCAAAACTTAATGGTGTACTTTCATCAGAAGAGATAGAAAATGCAACCAAGACTATTATTCGAGCAGTACAAAAGTCAGATTTTCATGAAGAAATCAAACATTTGAAAAAGAGACTTCCTCTTCCTAAAAACAGCAAGCTCTTGCCTCTTAACATCTTTCTCGACACAGATGGAATCATTAGAGTTTGTAGGGCGACTATCTCAGCATCAAATTTTAGAGGAAGATCAAAAGCATCCAATGCTCCTCCTAAAGAATAATTATTAGACTGACTCGATCATACGTCATTACCATCATAAATCATTTCACGGTGGCCCAAAACTAGTACTTTCACTACTTCGACAAAAATATTGGTTTGTTCATGGACGCTCCACTTTACGTAAAGTAATTAGTAAATGTATTCTATGCAAACGTTTAAAGGCTCGAACATGTCAGCAGTTAATGGGTGATTTACCAGAACATAGAATAACACCTACTCGCCCTTTTTCGAAAACTGGGCTCGATTACGCAGGTCCTTTTCTGACGAAACCAATGTGTGCGTATTTATTTGCATGTGTACTAAGGCAGTACATTTAGAAGCGGTTTCAGATTTATCAACACAAGCACTGCTAGCGGCTTTCAAAAGATTCATTGGTAGACGTGGTCTCCCATCAGATATTTTTTCTGATAATGGAAAAAACTTCAGAGGCCTCTCTAATCAACTGAAAGAATTATTTAAATTACTTCAGTCTAACGATGTTCAGAATTTTTTTGCGAATCAACTAATAAAGTGGCATTTTATACCGCCGTATTCCCCTCATTTCGGTGGACTGTGGGAAGCGTCCGTAAAACTGACTAAGAATCATCTCATCAAGGCTTGTAAATCGACTCTTTTGAATTTCGAAGAACTGAGCACGTTACTCTGCCAAATAGAGGCTTGTATCAACTACAGACCTCTCATACCTGTGTCTTCCGATCCTACAGATGTCCGTGCTCTCACCCCTGGACATTTTCTTATCGGTACTCCGCTGCTTGAAATCCCTGAATCACCACCCCTTGCCACCTTAAACCTATCCACACGGTGGCAGTTAATTAACAAAATCAAACAGCAGTTTTGGTCAAGATGGTCCAGGGACTACCTTCTTAATTTACAACATCGACCAAAATGGTGTTATCGTAAGGATGATGTGAAAGTTGGTGATCTAGTCGTAATACACGATGCACAAGCCCCACCGTTACAGTGGAAATTGGGTCGAGTTACCGAAGTTTTTCCTGGTGCTGACAAGAAAATCAGAGTAATAAACATTCAGACTGAGAGTGGTGTTAAGACAAGACCCATAACAAAAGTAACGGTGCTTCTCCCGGGGGGGGGAGGATGTTGAGTTCCGAGAACTTTAATTAAAAGACAATTCATTCACTAGATGGCAGGACTGCCTCGTCCAAGACATTAATTTATATCAATATTTTTTATATCGTATTGTAGTAAATTTTAATCGAGTTTTTATTTTGTTGATAGTTTTTGTTCTTCAGTGTCGCAATTCTTATATGATTCGTAGCGGCTTCTAAATCGACTAAAATCTAAATTGTAAATTCTATTGATACTTTCTGTTTTCTCTTAGTCCAAATATAGTGCAAATTAGTAATAAAACAAGAATTAAAGTGAGAAATCTGGAAGTTTATTATTCGAGTCCGAGTTTTTCTGTAGTTAACACAAGAACAGAAGTATTCAAAGTTGGTATTGTCCCAAATCTTATGTTTCCTTTCCATGCAAGTAAAGGGGAGTGAATTTTGTTATTACTACAAAAACTTACCGTCTAACAAAAATATATATATTTTTTGTTAGTAGGCGAGTACTTTTTTATGTTTTCTGAAAAATGTACAGTATTGCTACCATACTTTTTTTTGTTTGCTAGCGTGATCTTTAAAGATGATTTCTATTGACGAAAAACACATAAAATATTGAATCTAAAAATAAATGCTTTTTGTCTATCCTTAATGCGGCGTAAACATGCTTTGGTTGTCACGAAATTTAATGGTGTATTTTGACTTTTAGAATAACGTTTTCCCATTGAAATGGTTTCGATGCATTTACAGCATGTTTGTCGTTGAGGAGTGTACAAAATAATCTAAAAAGTCAATTGCTTGAACTTTCTCTTTTGAAGTAGTATTTTGAGGAAAAAATAAATAAATAATTAATGATGTTGTTCTTTATAACAATATATAAGCTGGAAATATATATATATATATATATATATATATATATATATCCATACATATATGTATATATTTGGAAAGAATAAAAAAACGGGGTTCCTATTCTGTGACTATACAGTATCAATTCTAATTTTAGTTTTTAAATATTCTCTCTCAATATCATGATATATATTATTTCTCAAAGGTGTTTTTTTTTTTTTTTTTTTTTTTTTTTTTTTCTGGCGCGGCTAGATCACATTAAATACTTGAACAAAAAAATAAAAAAAATACCGAGTTAAAGCTTATAATTTCTACTTTTGGCGAAAAATATGCAAAAATTCGGAAAAAATCTTATTGTCAATAAAAAAAAATCATGATTATTTCTCAAATGTGTTTCTTTATTGCGTGGCTAGATCTCATTAAATGCGTGACTAAAAAAGAAATGTAATAGACTTCATGGTTCCAGGTTGCCACGGAGTCGGATGAATTGAATATACTTTCTTTAAAAATGAGTGGCAATGACAGATAAAAAATGTAAGAAAAATAGAACAGCTCGGAGTTGTTATTATGTTTTTTGTATAGATTGGATGAATGATTGAAGGTAACTAGAAATACAGGTTTTTTGTAAATAGTTTGTAAAATAAATATTTAAATGAGGTTAAAAGAACTTCTTATTTTGTCTTTTCAATCTAGCTGTCTCAGTTTGATAATTCAGTGAGTAGTATTCATCAGTCGCCGGCAGAATATTTTGCTCTATGCCATTTTCTCGAAGGTTTGGCGATATTTTTCTGGCGCCCCTGGGTGGGCGGCTCCGATAAAACTGTACTTATTCCCAGATTAATCTCACACCTTCGGATCCAACCGTACCCTTCCAAATGGTGAGAAAACAATTCAGAATAAAAGTAGCTTTCGCTATGACCATTAATAAAGCTCAAGGGCAGACGTTTGAAAAGGCAGGATTGCATTTACCAGAACCTGTATTTTCACACGGACAATTATATGTGGCTTTTTCAAGAGTTCGTAAATTCAGTAATATTCATGTTTGTATTAAAGAAACTTATCGTCAAAAAATCAATGATGATCACATAATAACTGCTAATATTGTTTTTAAAGAGGTTTTATAAAATAAAACAGTTAAAATAAATTTATTTCTGTCAAAATAAATGTCTACTTTTTGAATGATTTCCAATCAAACATGTAACTGACCCGTGAAAATATTTAGCAGAATATTAGGTACTTATAGACACATTTATTCATTTTTACACTATAATATTTACAGTTGCAGTATTAAATACGATATTGTGCGAAATTTTCGCACGGGTCAGCTAGTTAGGATACATTTCTGAAAAATAAACAAAAGGTATTTATTTTAACTAGTACACATATTCATTAGTTTTAAATACAATAATTTTATTAATATTTAATTGGCCATACCATCTTTTATTATTATTCAATAATTATAATTTTAATTTAATTAATATGCCTTGGTAACCACAGTAAATACTCACGTGTTTCGTATCTATGTGACACTGTATGTGCTTGCATGTGACTTCCGTTCTCCCGGGATTATGTGCTGCGCGTGGTCTCTACAAAATTGTATTTATGAGGATGGCATTATCCATTTTGTTTGCAGTTGAAAAAGTTTAATCCGCTGTTCCAAGGATTTGATATCTTACTTGAGTGTTATGTAAAATAAAATGCGTTTTACACCTGGCAAAGCGTTTTGTGAATGATTGCACCCAGCAAACACACACAGATTCTCTGAACGTCTATTAACGTTCAGAAAACGTCTTCTGATCGTTAATAGACGTTCAGAGAACCTGTGTGTGTTTGCTGGGTCATTCCACGTCACACAAAACTAAAGAAAGTTCACCACACCAACTATGTCATTTTTGTAGTACCATTCCAAAAGTTGCTATTGGTAGTGAACTCAGTAAAGTCCGTAACCCATTTACGTCAACATGCACTGATTGATTCTGGAGATTGTGATATGAGGCTTAGGTGTGTGGAGAGCAGTTCTTTTACTCTCAATTAAGTTGTTACCCCTAGCAATAATTTGGAGAAGAATATCTCTGTTTCTTGACGGAACGATTCTTGAACAATTTTGTGAACTGAAAGAATTCATTTTAAGGTACTTTGAAATACGAAACGCGAAATCCGTAAATGTCTAGATTTAGAATAAAACATGTTACTTTAATTTACTTTCTTATGCTAATTTCATTACATATATACATAGTTGAAAAATGTCAAACTATGATCAAGATCCATGTGCACGGTTTCATTGATGTGCATATTTACGATGCCTTCCTACTCGTGTTACCATCTTTATATTAAAAGTAATATGCACGCAATTTACATCTCCATTGAATGAACATTAACCTGCCAACTTTCGTAAAATGACTATCGATACCAGTGGCGCACACAAGGGAGGGGTCCATAGGGTCTGGACCCCTCCCAAAAGAGATATGGACTGTGCATTCTAATATTATTTAGCAGTTCTTAACATTTTACTATGTTAAGAGTTTCTCAAATCCTTTTTTTTTTAGCAGGTTGGTTATTAAAAACATAGTTAAGAAACATATTAAAGTGCAAGTGTGCTCATGACGGGATGGTCACAACGACAAAAAGTTGTAGAAAATGAAAAATAAAAGCACGGTACCTACTTTTTCAACAATTTTCAACACCTTTTCTTTAAAAGTAGAAAGCGATTTTTATAATTTTCATTCAATATGATTTTTGCAATAGTTGATTGGTTCATTGCAAATGAACTTTATGTAAATCTTATGAACTTTTGCAAATGTAAATCTTTATTCTAAATTTACCAGACAATGTGGCTTAGTGCCTTAATACGACTCCCCTTCTTTCCTGGTGTGACGCCTTTCGTGACTAGATCGAACGCCCTCTCCACGCCCCTTGTAGCCTCGTGAGACGCCCTCGATACACCCGGTGTGACCTCACGCGACGCCCTAGCATAGCCCATTGTTAAAAACATATTACAGTTGTCCTTTCACAAATGAAAATAAATACACGACTAGGACATCTGTATTTATTAACGCGTCATTTAAAGTAAAAACAAATGATGTACTCTTTAGGTTTTAAAAACTTCCCGGAAGGTGGAGGCTATATCTGCTGTAAGTTTACGCCTGCGCTGGATAAAAATAATAACTGGTGGGAAAATCCATCTTAAGTAAAAACTTGTAGGAAAACTCATACTAAATGAGGAATACAATCACCTCCACCCATAAAACGAAAGAAAAGTTATATCAACGGCATTTTTTGCTAATTCGTAGATTAGCTTCAGTCGTTTTTGCTAGAGATGGGGCAAGAATGAACACCCTGTTCTTTTGAACCTGTTCTCAAGAAAGAACGGGAACACCCTGTTCAGTAATCACGGCAAAAACATGTTCTGAGTTCTTTAAGGTCCGACGCTTCAAAATTTTATGGTAGGCAAGCGTGTTGAAAAGAGAAATTTTGGAAAATGCCTTAAAGGTGAAATTTCTTATTGAAAGGCACGATTAATATTTTTTTGCTAAGAAAAATTTAAATTCTGGTGGGGGAAGACCCCCCCCTCCCCCACATTGGCTACGTATCTGATGGTGGGGACAGAAGTTCACAATTTTAACTTCATCAAATTCTAATTGTGGAATCTTAGTTATTTTGAGAAATAATGATAACGAAGATGATTATCTGGGGGGGGGGATAGAACTTTTAACCCAACCTACCATAATTTTAAAGTGGACCCGGGCAAAGAATAAGAAGCTTTCTTATATGTTCAATACGAAATGCACTCACAGGATTACAATTCGTCAATTTTTATTATTCCAGCCAAACTACTCAATTTGTATCAAAGTAAAAAATTTAATAATAAAGAAAATGATAGTCTGAAACACAAACAAATCGAAAAAAAATA
Organism: Cheiracanthium punctorium; assembly: GCA_038373885.1. NCBI lineage: Eukaryota > Metazoa > Arthropoda > Arachnida > Araneae > Cheiracanthiidae > Cheiracanthium > Cheiracanthium punctorium. Next base: position 724,293 of record JAWZYV010002471.1, on the reverse strand, counting down.
TTTTATCAACGTCAAACAATATTATAAGCATTACACTATCTCCATATAAAACGCGCCTTAGCTTCATACGCTCTTAGCCATCTCTTATTGACTGAAAAAGAACCTGTTCCGGAGCAGCCTCTCCTATTGGCTGAAAAAGAACACGTTCTTTGATCATGACTCGAGGAGTTCTCCCAGCAGTGAGCGGGAACACCTAGTTCAACGTTCTTTTCCTGAGCTGGAGTTCTTTTTCGGAACAGAGAGCTAAGAGCGGGAACGGGGTAAAAGGCATTCTTTTGCTGAACAGGTTAAAAGAACTGTTCTTCGGTGAAAGGTGTTCTTTCATTAAATCTGTTCCCTGTTCTTTTGCTTTAATTAAGTTCTGAGCTAGGGTCAAAGTTGTAGACTTGGAGTCAGAAGCAAGGCCGTACTTAGACGGGGGGGCAAGGGCGGATTAAAGGGGGTGGGGCGGAGGGGGCGACCGCCCCCCCCAAGAAAAAAGAAATTAATGTAAAAGATCCTATTTTTTCTTCCAAAAAATGGATGTATATGTCAATCCTCTAACTTACCGCACCCCCGACAAAAATGCATTAATCCGCCACTGGGGGGTCCTATGAGTTCGGATGCCGCTCCCCCGAATTTATTACATTATATGTACATGGTGTATTTATACAGGGACGTAGCCAGAAATTTTTTTCTGTGTGGGGATGGTGAGGGGCATGGGCGCCGGCAGCATAGGACAAGGGGGGTGGGTCAATGCCCCCTCCCCCTGGATTTTTGTATGCAGTGTTATCTTTTGCTTTTTTGCTCTTTCCAACATAACTATACGTTTGCCCCCCCCCTTGAGTAGTCTTTGCCCCCCCCTGGGAAATATTCTGCCGGCGCCCATGGTGAGGGGTATGAAATGCAGTGATGTATAAATGAACGAAATGTTTGTGCAGTAATAAAAAAAAATTTAATCTGGCTAAATTAGACAGAAATTGGCTGTAGGGGATATATCCTGAAAATTTTATCCCGATATACGATGCTCCCCGACTCCGAAATTATTTTCTAGGTATGGCTCTGGTCGGAAGCCATGTAATTTTATATGCCAAAGTCGTATTCATTTTCTGAAATCGTAGTCGAAGCAATCGACATATTTATACACGCGTTTTATTTTTAATCTGGAGCCTGATACTTACAGCTTTTTAAACGGAGTCTTTAATTTTGAACGGTGAACAACTGTTCTTTGAAAATAACGGTTTTCCCCACCTCTAGTTTTTGCTAGGTGAAACATTGATATAAGAAAAAATGGTATTACTAACCATAATAAATAATAACCCCACAACAGTCTCAAGCCATTTTGAAAGCTCACCAGAAACATTTTCTAGAAAATTCGTTAAGCATATCCTTTCTCCACACTGCATGTCGTGAAAGTAGGACCGGACGACTATGTATTTAAAAAGAAGGGAATGGTCATTTCCCTGATATTGCAAAAGTAGATCGCGTTGGAGACTGAAATCTGCGTTCCCCTGCTTCTCCCGAGGGGTGAGCCATTGGAATGAGAATTGACGACTACTGTTCGAACAGAATCCATAATCGGTTCATCAAATCGTGAACATTGACGATTCGAATAGTAATCGTGATATTGACTACTTGATTAATGTCCCTGATTTTCACTGTTACAATTAAACGCCCATTTGTTTAGTGTCAGATCGACCGACAGTTATTCTAAATCTGCCTTAATTTGAGGTCTCAACAGACGCCTATGTCAACGTAGTATTTTCTGTTTTTCAAAATGAAAGTAAACATAGGATAGAACCATCTGAATTTACTATCCCGTCATTCAAATGAATGAATTACTTCAGTTGACAACAAATTAAATTGATTATCCAACTCTGTACCTTGAAAGCAACCATTAGGCTTTGGCTAAAAGTAAAAATTCAAACTTTCTGCTCCGAGAGGCATTTTCGTAAGTGTGGTGAAGTGAAACAGCAGTAAAATATAATTTTGAGACGGTTCCCATGGGAAGACCACACAAGTAGACCGTAAATTAGAAGAGGCGCCAGGCAATGGACAGTCTGGACACTATAGCACAATGAACTGTCAACGTTAAAATATTTATGGCCGAAAATATTTATGGCCGAAAATGATATGCAAATTTGGCGGGGTGTATTCTCGAATGATCCACCTACATGTCTGGGATTCGACGAGAGGATGCATTAATTCCCCGAGACGAACAAATCAGAAACTCCAGCCAATGATGTAAGAGGGGGTAAGAAAAGAGGAATCAACCCCGTGGGAGAAGAAAAAAAGACGACAGAACGAGTGTGCTAAAAAAAAGAAGCAGAGCAGAGTTTGAAAAAGGTGTGAACGGACTTAAAAAATCAGTGTGTGCTTCGAATCAATATGATCAAGTTGTGTTCAAAAGAAACATGGAATCAGAGGCCAGATGAGGGCTTAAGAGAAAGACAGCGGTGCCAAGAGGACACGCGTCGATCGTGTCTTGTGTAAAGACGGCTACCTCATCAGAATGGTGAATATTTACAGTAATCTATTTATTATTTGCGTCTCAAAACTTTTGTGGATACCCCTTATCCTCCAAAACCACATCTCCCCCAGACATGTTTAAGTTTAAAATTATGTCAATATCGTCTGTTAATTAATATTAGTGGAATGACTAAGAATAAATGGTATTTAGTTGCAATTCATAGAGTCTTTAGTTTTTTTAGTGTTTTGGTGTATGTCAATCATTTTTCAATTTTTTCAGCGTAATACTAGGAGTACTTGCCAGGCAGGTTATGCGCGGCATAATACCACTGTACGATCATCTTAGGCTTTAGTTTTCCTCAAATTTTAACCACTGCTGCAAAAAACCACCACAGTAAGAACAATGGGCGTCTCTTTCAATATAAATTCTTCCACTTCTCCGCCGCCTACGGTCTTCCATGTCGTTTTTGCCTATGTGTGCAAAATTTCGAGTAGACGGATGGAACAACGTGAAGAAGCTAGCCTAATGGACGTAAAATGTTTCCTTTCGGTTTGGAACAATCCAAAGTTGTCATATATCTAGGCCTTTATTCATACGCTCATTGAAAATTTCCAGTCAGAGCAAAAAGAACTGTCTGGAAATATTATACGAAATGCTTTTTGCAAAAGTGAATGTGTTCATTCGAAACGAAACAAACCGTTCTACAAAATGGACCGGACAGGGTGGCTTAAGGTGACGTCCCTGGTGAGCTCGTGTGGCGTCTGGGTAACACCCGTAGTTCAAAACATGTTAACCCTTTAACGCGCAGTGTTCCCGCTCTGGGAACACCAAACTCTGACATTTTGACTGTTACCAGTCACGATGAATAGATTTCATTTCTATAAAAATAGTTGCGGGTGACATAGCTCCACGAGAATCCTTTCCTTTTTAGCACGCCATTTCCCGTAAAAATTGGTCACGATTATTTTTAACAGCACTGACATCTGCTGAAAAATGGAAGAATGCGAGAACAGCTGGATAGATTACCCAATTCTGAAAAAAGGGCAGCCGTTGCCATCGCTCGACTTAACTACCAGGAAGATGAACGTTTGGATCGTCCGCCATCTTCCTGGTAGTTAGGTCGAGCGATGGCAACGGCTGCCCTTTTTTCAGCATTGGGAAAGGGTTGCGCTTTAAAGGGTTAATGCGCAGTCCTGTTCAAAATGAACACGTCATCGAGTACCAGCATCTATATTGATTATAGTGCCATTGAACCCAATTCATTTTTTTGTCCTTTTAATAAATGAGTAGATCTAAAAAAAAAAAAAAAAAAATCCGTGTAAGCTTTGACGCACACAAGGGTGGAGGGGTCCATGGGGGTCTGACCCCTCCTAAAAGAGTTATGAACTTTGCAATGTAATATCATCACGTAGTCCATGACATTTTGGTAGGCTAAAAAACTACTAAAATTAGAATTTGGGAAGTCAAGTAACTAAAAACATAATTAAGAAACATATTACAATATGAGCATGTTAAACTGCGTTAGTGTCTTCATAGAAGGTGTGGTTACAGTCACGAGAAAAAGAAATATTCGTCATTTTTTCAGGGAATGGATTGTTATCACAACTTTACGAGCCGGACCCCCTTCAAGAGATAATTCTGTATGTGCCACTGATGGATACCCATTATTTAATAAAACTGTTAGAGCGTTTTCACATGTAATTTTATTTACATTATCTAATTTTTATGCTACAATATGCATGACATCTGTGTGAAAATGATTCTAACATCTAATCCTACTTAAGCGATTTTTGTTTTCTTTACTTAGAAGTACTTATTCAAATGTAAATAGTTCAGGATTTTTAACATAAACAATTCTGTACAATTTTCAAAAACGATTCGAATCTGGTGACTTTATATTTTCATAACATTAATATGTTATACATATAAGCTTTTGAAATCAATGAGACATGAAAGTACTCTCCATTTAGCAATCAAATCATTTTAAATAGCGTTTATCATTTTAATTTTCTAACTATTAATGCTGACTTTTAACTATCAGAAGTATACATGATAGTTTTGAAAATTATTTGCGGACCATTTAATCTAGGCTGCTCATGTTCTATTGGTATTTATTGTTCAAGAAAATGCATCACTTTAAAAATTCTATATGTTTGTTTAAAAGCTTGTTTGTTTAAAATAATTATTTTAAGAAATATTAGAAAGCGCATTTAGCAATCAAAAAAAAAAAAAAAAAAAAAAAAAAAAACCATTTTATTTTTTGTGTGAAGGATACAGCTATTTGGAAATAACTTACATCGTGTATATAACTTGATTTTAATAAATTAAATTTATGTTTTTAATATACAAAACATTTATATTTACTTCACTTTCTAATGAATTTTTGCTTGAATGGCTTTAGAGAAATAAATTACATTTCAAAACGTGAAGTAAGCTTGAGTTATAATAATTCAAAAAATTTGCATCATCTTCTTATGCACTCGAAATTTGAAGTTGATGCAAAGAACAAATTCTGACATAATGGAAAAATATTTGTAATTTAAAAATTTTTGATTAAAGAAAACATTATTTACATTTCTATTCTAATTCCAATTCAATGGATTAGCTAATTCATAAAAAGTCAAGATGTGTCACGAGCAGACTTGCTTGTGTCCACATAATCTGAAAAAATTCATGCTTAACATGAATTTTGATAATGAAGTTAAAATATTTATACGAATCAAAGTAGAAGCTTTTCTGATGAAATCTGTTACTCTTTGATGGCCTATATTTCATAATTGTGTTGTTTCAGTTCTCTATCCTGAGGTTCTAAGAGATTCAGTTTATCAAATAAATCACGGAGAAATACTCTGTGAGCGGAAAACTTTACTTGTCCCTCCATTCCAGAAAATTTTCACTGTTCAAAGAAATTATGCAGTTATGAAAAGTGCACCGTAACTAGGAAAACATGTCAAAATCTCTATGAATAAAACACAAGCATGTGAGTATATGTGCTGCGAACAGGATCCTGATTCCTAAACACCAAATGCTTATGAACGATTAGATGATGGCAAAAATATTGATTTTTATACGATTATATATTAATTCAAGTAATACCTTGCTGTAATATATACGAGCAAAATTTCAAACTTAAACCAGAATCGGTTTTCATGTTAGCAGCAATATCCAAAGTATTTTTTCCAAAATTAACTCCAGTTAGAGTAATCCAGATTTGAATATTTTTAAGATATATTTTCAAGTATTAGAGGATGGAGTGGTACATATGAATATGATGAAATTACAATACAAGCATTCCTTGCTCAGATAGTCTTCTAGTTCATTTTATGTTACGATCCTTGTTGAGTCCTAAATGGTTTATGTATCCCTACCCACGCATTTGGCGTGAATTTATTTGGCACCGTCCTTGGCGCAGTTTGTGTGAGCGCCTCTTTAATGTAACCTGAGCATTTGTCTCTTCGCTTCTTCGCTTCGCCCTCAGTGGCACGCAGTTTGAGCAATTAAAAAATTTATTGAAAATGCTTCAACTTATTCTCATTTTTTATTTTGAATACTTTACGCTCGCACCCGCATCATCAAGCTTCCCAACATTTATTGGACATTTCTTGGACCGTCTAACCGGCGGACACTATAGACCTATGGATATATTTATGGATGAGTTTTAAAAATTAACACTACGCAGCAACTTCACAGTTCATTGTTGGTAAGTACATTTCGACTTACCTTGACTTACTTATCAATATGGCAGAAATGAAATCTGCGAAAACTAACAAAAAATGTATAAAATCAAACATTACAAAATTGAAAGATAAGGTGACTCAAACATTGAAAAAGCAGATTTCGCCTTGCTTCAGTTGCATGAAGCGAAAGTTGCAAGTTTCCATACAGAATTAAAACAAGTGTTTGACTGTATATTTGCGCTTTGTGATGAGAAAGAAATCGATGATTTCATAGCAGAAAAAGAAACTATAATTGACTCATTAGATGAAATTAATTTGAACATTAAAAGAAAACTTTTAACGCTTACTGCTGACAAAACAAACGTCAGTGAGAACATTTCACCTAGTTCTGTTTCTTCAGAAATAAAATTGCCGAAGTTTCGCTTCCCATTTTTAGTGGGAAAATTGAGGAGTGGATAGAATTCGAAGATTTATTTTCCGCAGCTATTCATAAAAACAGTACATTAACTAACGCTCAGAAGCTTCAATACCTCAAAAGTTCGTGTAAATCAGACGCTTTAGAGATCATTCACTCCATATCAATTTCTGACGCAAATTACGACATCGTCTGGAATTTATTGGTCGAACGCTATTCAAATAAGATAGATCTGATAAACTCTGTTATTAAAAAGTTGTTTGCCTTACCACAAACATTGGACTCAGCTCCGTCGCTTTTAAAATTTGTGGATAACATTAATGAATGTATTAGATCCTTGTCAGTTCTAGAACAAAATGTGAATGGTTTCAGCGATACGCTAATTCTATATATATTAGTCGAAAAACTCGACAAAAATACTAAAAGCTGGTGGGAAAGATCTCTTAAAAAGGACAAAATAGGAACGATAACGCAGTTAACATCCTTTTTAAAAGAACATTCGCGTACTTTACAACACAACAAACCTCTAGTTCGCGAAGTGAAACGTCCACATAATTCAAGGACACTGACATCTGTTTCCGAAAATCACTCGAATTCTTGCCCGTACTGTCTGGCCCGACATTGTATTTTTAAATGTGATCAGTTTTTAAATTTGACCGCTAAAAAGGGATTTAATTTCGGAAGGGCAAAAAATCTTTGCTTGAATTGTTTGTTTTCATTACATGTAATTAATTCCTGTAACAGTACTAATTCGTGTAGAAAATGCTTGTCATTAGTAAAAAAGCACCATACTCTATTACATTTCGAAAAGGGAACGCGAGATAATAATGCAAACAAAATAACGCCTGATAAAACTAGCCAGCTGTCCGCAAATGCAAACGCTTTCTTTCCTTCAGAAGAGGTGATTCCTTCTGGGGCCTCTAAAGATAAACACCGTTCGCTTCAAAGCTCTTCTGCTTTGACTATCTCAGCCACGGCTAATAAACAAGTCTTGCTCTCCACAGCTATAATTTATTTGAAGAGTGCTAATGGGGAGTTTTTAGCTTGCCGTGCGCTGTCAGATAGTGGAGTCAAAATAATTTCATGACCAAAGAGTGTGTTCAATTATTGAATTTACGAAGAAAGAAAATATTCGCCTCTGTCTCAGGACTAAACGGAATCAATATGAACATTAGAGAAAGCGTGATTGCAAGTGTTTCTAACGCAGATAAGAGTTTTATGCGTACTTTAAATTTTTATGTTGTTCCAAAAATAACTCGCATAACCCCTGCTAAATATCTAAATATACCAGATCTTTAACAGTTACAACCAGTTGCTTTAGCTGACCCAGAGTTTCATAAACCAGGTCCAATACACATTTTGTTGTCAAATGAAGTTTTTTTTTTATTTACTGAAGACCGATAGAATAAGTATGCAGGGGCTGATCTTTCTGCAGTCGGTCTTCGGATACATTGTCAGTGGGTCTGTATGCATGCTGCAACAAGACAGTTTTGATAATTACTGTGGGTTTGTAGAAACTGTAGATGATTTATCCGATATTATGAAAAGGTTTTGGGAGATTGAAGGGGTTCAAGAAACAAAAAAGTTGAAGAGTCAGGAGGAGGAATTTTGTGAGCAACATTTCCTCCGCACACACTGTAGACAAGATGACGGTAGATATGTCGTAGAGATGCCGATTAAAGATGAAGGACTTCTACTTTTAGGCGAATCGAAGGAGAACGCTAATAAACGATTGAATTATTTGCTTAAGCGTTTTGCTCGCAATCCCGATATGAAACCTTTATATGAAGATTTCATTACGGAGTATAATCAATTAGATCATTCAGAAGAAATTTCTGAAGGGGACAATTCTAGTTATTCATATTACCTGCCTCATCATGGCGTTTATAGACCCGACAAACCTAGCACTAAACTCAGGGTAGTGTTCGACGCTTCTGCTCCTACGACTAGGGAGTTTCACTAAATGATGTTTTACTAAATGGAGGGACAGTTCAAGATGAACTATTTGATATTATTTGCAGATTTCGTACTCATAAATATGCCTTCACAGCAGACATTATTAAAATGTATCGTCAGATTAAAATTAAGGAGAATCAGCGAGACTTATTACGTATCTTATTGAGGAGTAGCGAAGAAGAACCGGTTAAAATTTACAGATTGAAGACTATAACTTACGGTACTTCGAACGCGCTATATCTCGCAACACGCACACTCAATCAACTAGCAGATGACGAAAGGAACGACTTTCCATTAGCAGCGCAAATAGTACAAAGAGATTTTTACGTCGATGACGTATTGACAGGAGCTCATACTTTAATAGAGGCCCAAGAAGCACAATCACAATTGATTGAATTACTATCACGTGGAGGAATGCTTCTGCATAGATGGTGTGCAAATCACAGGAATCTTTTACAGTTCCCAGGTGGACAAGAAGATTATTCATTCAATAACTCAGATGACAATCAGAGCATCACGACTTTAGGATTACTGTGGAACACAACAGTCGATTGTTTCTCTTTCAAATCGGCAATCAAGGAGCCAACTACTTACACGAAAAGAACACCACTATCTAACATTGCTCGCATCTATGATCCATTAGGATTACTCGGACCAGGAGTAACAAAGGCAAAAATCTTCATCCAAGGACTTTGGCTTTTGAAGCTTGACTGGAACGATCCGCTATCCGAAAATACAGTTAAGGAGCGGCAGCTTTTCACGGCGTCCATGAAATCGATAAACGACTTACAAGTGAGCAGATATGTTTTGAAGGACGATTTTTCAGATGTTCAAATTCATGGGTTTTCAGATGCGTCGGAACGTGCGTACGGGGCAGCAATTTACTTACGTTGTAAAAATGACAGAAATTCATCCGCCAATTTGCTTTGTAGTAAGTCCAGAGTAGCCCCGCTGAAAAAGCTTACAGTGCCACGCTTGGAACTATGTGCAGCTGTATTGTTATCACAGCTTGTAACAAGGGTGGTAACTTTATTGAACATAAAAATCAGTAAGATATTTTTGTGGTGTGACTCGACCATAGTTTTAGCATGGATTCAAACTCCGCCGCATTTGCTCAAAACTTTTGTTGCCAACAGAGTGACAAAAATCCAAGAGCTGACTCAAACATGCCAATGGAACCATGTGCGTTCAGATGAAAATCCAGCAGACCTTGTTTCTCGAGGACTGAACTTCGACAAACTGCATGAGAATGATCTCTGGTGGTATGGACCAGACTTTCTTCGTAAACAGACTGACCTCTTAATGTCTGAAAATCCAATTCTATCACCCAAGGAAGAGGACTTGTGCAAGGAGATGAAAGATGTTCCAACCATAGTCACTCCAACTAGTGGGACAAATTTAGTGAACATTTTTGAACATTCAGAAGCTGCATTATGTTCATTGTCTGAAGATTTCTATGTCAAAATCTTTAATTTAACTAATAGTTTCATTAATTTAATACGAATATTTAGTTTTATTTGCAGGTTTATCTGTATTTGTAAGAATTCAACCAAAAAAATCAGGGGACCCTTATCTACTTCCGAACTCAAATCTGCAGAAATTTTGTTGATTAAACAGGTACAGTATGTGACATTTTCTCATGAGATGATGAATTTAGAAAAAGGTAAGACTATTTCTGTTAATAGTAAATTGAAATTTTTGAATCCATTTTTGGACTCAAACGGTATCCTTAGAGTAGGTGGTAGGCTAAATAATGCGCACAAAAGTTATAATAGCAAACATCCTATAGTACTTCCAAGTAATCATAAGTTGAGTGAAATGATTTTTGAGTATTATCATAAAAAATTCCTACATTTAGGACCTCAGTCCCTTCTACATCATGTTAGACAAAAATATTGGATTGTCAACGGCAGATCACTTGCCAGGAAAATAGTTCATAGATGCGTCGTTTGTTTTAAAAACAAACCGCAAGTCAACAGCCAAATTATGGATAATCTTCCTTCGGAAAGGGTGTCGCCTAGCCCACCTTTTTCTAATTGTGGGGTGGATTTTTGTGGCCCTTTTCTCATAAAATATAGGAACCAAAGGAAGGGTGTTTATAACAAGGTGTATGTAGCAGTGTTTGTTTGTCTCGATTTAGAAGTTGTTTCTGACCTTACTTCTGAATCCTTCATAGCTACTCTCAAACGATTCTTTGCAAGGCGAGGCAAAAGTTCAACTCTAATATCTGATAACGCAACTAATTTTGTTGGTGCAAATGCCGAGTTAAAAAGGTTACAAGCATTGGTTGAGAAGCCAGATAATACGATGATTGATTTATTTAACATCTGAATCAATCACTTGGAAATTCATCCCACCTCGTGCACCCAATTTCGGTGGCTTATGGGAAGCTGGGGTGGAATCCTTTAAATACCATCTCAAAAGAACCTTAGGAAATTCACGAGTGACATTAGAGGAGTTTTTAACACTCATTATACAGATCGAAGGGATATTGAATTCGCGTCCATTGACTCCCTTATCGTCCGATTTGAATGAATTCGAAGTACTTACTCCCGCTCATTTTTTAATCGGACGTTCTATCACTTCTATCCCAGAGCCAGATCTTGCATCTATAAATGAAAATAGACTTTCAAGGTGGCAAAAAATCACAAAATTTCTTCAAATCATATGGAAGAGGTGGCAACGTGATTATCTTAATCACCTTCAACAAAGACACAAATGGTATTTTTCAAAAAACAACATTCAGGAGGGCACGGTAGTCCTAGTTAAAGAAGACAATATGCCCACTGCAACTTGGCTATTAAGTAAAATTGAAGGGCTAATTCTGGGTAAGGACGAGAAGGTAAGAGTGTGCCTTGTGAAGACCAAGGCGGGTATTTTGAAAAGGCCAATTACCAAATTAGCAATTTTACCACTTGAACCTTGATAAGAAATTGCTGAATGTATGTATTTTCATATTATTGCCTATATATATTTTTATTCAACAGTCTACGAATTGTATAACCATTGTTTCACCCTATTGTATTTTGTTATTCACTGTTTGTATTGTATTCACTGTTTGCATTGTATGTGTTATTCACTGTTATTCACTGTTTTTGTTGTAACATTGTTTATCTGTAATGGCAAATATTTTATGTTAATTGTTTATTATTGAAGTGTTTGAACCCTTCAATGTCGGGGGGTATGTTGAGTCCTAAATGGTTTATGTATCCCTACCCACGCATTTGGCGTGAATTTATTTGGCACCGTCCTTGGCGCAGTTTGTGTGAGCGCCTCTTTAATGCAACCCGAGCATTCGTCTCTTCGCTTCGCCCTCAGCGGCACGCAGTTTGAGTAATTAAAATTTTATTGAAAACGCTTCAACTTATTCTCATTTTTTATTTTGAATACTTTACGCTCGCACCCGCATCATCAACCTTCCCAACATTTATTGGACAATCCTTATGTCATGGTTATAATGTAGAATTAAGAGTTGCAGAATAACATCACTATTTATCAAAAGTTTGAAATTATTTAAATGGAAGGGAGTATTGGGTTTTAAATTTTTATTTAATTCTAACAAAATTATATTACTAAATATAGATTACGAATAGAACTATTGTAAATTAAAATTACAATTACATGCCTTTCTTTTATCATAGTGGAAAATGGTGGAAGATAATAAAGCGTGTAAAATGAAGAATTCTTTATTTTTCAGTACGCTTTTAAACATAACAGCAACTATTAACGAAATTTGCAAGATTCTAATGCAGGATTATGAAACCCACCACAAATAATGTAAAATGAGATCGTTTTGTAAGTTGTCGCGACTTATATGTGTTTCTTTAATCTGCGTTTATAAATTTTGAACTTCACAGAGAGAGGAATTATTCTAAATAGGTAAGTAAGGTCAGTTATTCTTAACCTCCATGAAGTATTCTCGAAATACAAATAGTAACATTAAACGTTTTGTAAGTTGTCGCGACTTATATGTGTTTCTTTAATCTGCGTTTATAAATTTTGAACTTCACAGAGAGAGGAATTATTCTAAATAGGTTAAGGTCAGTTATTCTTAACCTCCATGAAGTATTCTCGAAATACAAATAGTAACATTAAAAATAACGTGTTTTACAGTTTATATATAAGTTTGGATACTCTTCAACAACTTTAAATCGAAAACGGCGATGCGAGGTAAAATGACGAGAAGTTCGTCATGTTCTTGTCTTCCACTTCCGAGGAACGAATCGGGTTCAAATCTTGGGCACACTTTCAATGATACGGCTCGGTTCATAATTTAAAAAAAAGACAGACCCTGGAAATGCAATTTTTGTTTATGAATTTTATTATCTGAGATTTTTCTTAATTTTTGTACATAATAAAATTTTGTTTCATTATGGGTAATTTGCCAAGAGAAATTGTTTCTATGAATTTTTGAAAATAACTTTTAATATTGTTATCGATTCGTCATCTTGCTGCCCACTTATTAAACAAAAGAAAAGACACGCTCAGCAGATGAAAAGTAAGGCATTGAAATGTTACAGATTTTACTGGTTCGTATGGCAAAAATTTCAACAGTGGATATGATTGGAAAGGTTAAACTACTTACTAAATTCGGGAAAAACATTTGAAGTTCGTAATCTTACCCCACTTTTCCCTACATATCAGTGAATATAATATTATCGTTACAGAGAGATCTAGAAAGTTAGCATTTTGTTTATGAATTGCACTATCGTTAAATTTAATTATTGAGCATAAAGTTAATATAGCTGTAATTAAAGCTATCAAAACCATTTGTGAATATAATTGATATATCATACACATATCAGAATAAAAAAATTTATTCCAAGAATTTTCCTGTATTTTGTATTTCTGCATGGTTTAGAATTTGCTTTATTATATACATTAAAAAAATTCTATACATAAGATATTAATTTTTATCAGAACTTCGAACAGTTTTTGTTAAAATATCATTGTAAAATATTTCAAAATGTACAATGAACTTTAACAAATTTAGCTTATATTGAAATTCAGAAACGTTGAAAAATATTTAAGCATGAAAAAAGTTTATTTTTTAGATTTTTTTTTGTCTTAAATGCAGATAAATTCCCAATTCACGGGATTCTAGGAAGTTAAATACGTAAGTGACATTCTAGAAAACTTTGTTCTGAAGGAAATTCCAAAGTGGAACTTTTGACTTAATCTTTTGAAAGTAATTCGATAGAGTGTGCCTTAAATAAATAATGTATGAAGAACCATTTTTTACACTTTTCAGAGGGAAAATGCCGAGAAAAAAATATGGGGCACTTATTTTTATGGTGTATGCAGTAAATTGAGAGAGAGCTAATATGTTGCGCAATATTTCATGTGTTACATAATAGCTTTGTTGCATGACCCGAAAAAAACATGCAGTTCAGCAACAAAAGTTTAAGAAAATATCAAGAAAGCACGTGAGAAAAATTACGAAACTGTACGTGTGACACGTTTTAGGCTGTTTCTGAATTATGAAAGGTTTATTCTGTATAAGAAAAAAATCAACTTTCGTGGTATTTCTTGTCAATTCATCATATCGCAGAATCAGTTAATAACACTTTATGGAATGAAAATCAAAGATATGGCTTTTTTTCTTTGACTTACTTTTGTAGGGAGAATTTAGCTGTTGTAAAAAAGCAATACATTGTAGTACGATAAATGCATTTAAATCAGTTTATTAAAAAAAAAGTTCTTAATATAGACTACAGAATCCAATCCCGATCTCATGAAATGGGATAGCTGGATCCAGTACAAATGTTTGAGGGACTAGTCTAGCTGGATTAGGAACGTAATGTTGCTGGAGAAATCGAGAAGTAAATTACATTTATTACAATTTTGTTTCCTTCACAATCATCAATTGAGCAAAAATTGTGCGTATTTATGTATCTTAGCCAACACTATGTGAACTAGCAATAAAAATTTTTAATTTCCGGTTTAAATGCTTTTTTTTTAAATATCTATCAGTGGGAGTCTAGATCAAGTAATGTAATCTAAATTTTTCGTTAGCTTCTCAATCTGCGATTGAGCTGAAATATTGAATACTATGCTTCATAGACAATAAACACGAATCAATTACAAAAAGTTTCAGTTTTAGTCTTTAATTTTTTTTTAATTCACGCTTTTAATTATTTTACTAAAACTAAGTCAATACTAGGAAACGATTCGTTGGACTTTTCCTATATAACGTTTTTCAACAAGTAAGAAATAACTGTATAATTTTCATGTCTCTGTAAATTATTAGGTATTACTTAGGTAGGCGAAGAATATTTACGTTAATTTTACGCCTTAACGTCTTATTAAAAACTTCTTATTCTTCTCTGCACTTCGTTATTAAATAAATTCTAAGCTTAAAGGAAGTACGCATCTGAAGTTTGTCAAAGAACGAATCCCGTGTGATCCAGCATTACAGCCGCATGAATAAATATGAATCCAGAAATCCTGCAAAACCAAAAACAGGAAGGTAGTACATTTCCTAATCGTCAGCGCACTAGAAAGGGGTAATAAAAACATGGAAAGTGATATCGAAATAAAACGTGGGACGATTGAAGATAAAAAATAAGAACCAGTGATGTCTTTAAAAGGTGAAGCTCAAACAGCTATAGAAAAATGTATGGCTCCCTCAGGGCTTCGTACCTTAGAAGAAAGTTCATCACATGGTAGCGAATTTGAATCTGTGTATGCTTAATTATTGACCATAGAACCGATAACGTTAAAATCAACATAATGTCTCTTTTATTTTCTTCTTTTTTTAGCAACTAAAAAATAACTATTATTGTGAACATTACGACCATAATTTTCATATTTCTTGAAGTTATCGTCTTAGTTATACTAATTAATTAAAATTATTATCAAGGTTAAACTTCATAGTGCTTAAAATATCTTAATTTTTCATATTTTTCTCTGTTCGCAGATTTTAAATGAATTCTGAAATGAAATATTAATCCCGCGGTATTGTTGGATTTCACAGGATCGCTAAATATCAATCCCGATATCCCGCCAAGCGAAAGATAGTGCGGGATTGGATTCGGTAATATCGACTAATGATTAATTAGTATTAAGACTCAATTTATTTAGCAGCTAGATGGAAATTAAGGTAGAGGAGAAAACTATCCTATTACAAGCATTTACAGATAGGTATAAACCAATATATATATTATTAAAATGGTTTAACTATTTTCTTTCCTTCTTTCTTTTGTGCTTTCGAATTGAAAAAAAAAGGGTTTAGTACACAGTAAAAAAAGTGAAAATTACTGTGCTCAGTGAATTAAATAAAATTATAATTTTAGGTTTGGGGTTAGTGTTTGTAGTTAGTACAGAAACAGTTTTCAGGATGACATACTTCCTTAAAGAAATCATGGGTCAAAACTTTTAATTTAAAATAAATAAATAAATAAATAAAGAATATTCTCTACTGAAGCTGCATAAATAGAACATTTTATCTTTAAAATCAGTTTTTAGCTTAAAGGAGATTTAAAAACATCAATACCATTATTTTAAAATTTAAATAAATATCTATCTATACAATATTTTTTTCAAAATTCTGCTAACAATTGTAAAACAATGTAAATTTTTTTTCATGATAAATCTAACTATTATCAGTTTGGTTACTATCAATTTAAAAAAAAAGCTTCTTACGGTTTTATTTAAACTTATAAATGGAAAGTTTTAGAAATTGAATTGTTTAAATGGACAAAAAGTGAGATGGAAAAAAGGAGAGTAATATATTTTTTATTAAGGCTGTCAATGCAACATTTGTATGCTTAAGAGAGTTAAATTTAGTTATCGAAAGCTTTTTGAGCCATGCAAATATTTACCAAATGTTTCTTCGAAAACAGTTTCATGACATATTCAACGTTGAATTCGTTTATTCAATGAGCTATTCGTTTTCCTTTGAGAGAGTATTTTGCAAAAAGTTTCAAAAAATAACCAGGAGCCCTTTGCATGTTGATAAAAACCTTTCTTTTTCGCTTCAGTAGCACATAAAAAGAAATGGCAAAGAAAATATATGCAAAGAATAGGAAGCTTTTTTTTTATATTTCCAATGTATGGCTTATGCAATAGAGTATTAAATTTAAAGAAATGAGAGTAAAATGTATTTATAAGAAACAGTTATATGATACTTTGGCCTAAATTTGATCTCATTTTTTTGTGTTGTTGGAGGGTTAGTCTATCTAAGTATATAGTTTTAATGAAATAAAAACCGTATACATTTGTTTGACGTCCAGGTAGTGTAGTACAGAGCTGGACACACTTTTTACCTTTCAAAATAGTGAAAGAGTGACAACAAGCTTTTAAGAAAGTGACTAAATAGTGACCACGTGAAAATTAATTTCGTTTGCTTACAAATACACTTACACACACTTGTAGTGACTGATTAACAGTGCATTTTACATGCATTATGAAATTATTACCTTTTTAGATGTCTACTAGAAACACTGATAAGCATGAAGTATTTATAGAAAACACAAATTGCAAAGATCATCATTAAACACACAGAATATTATAATAACATATGCAGGGGATCAAAACATTGGTTACAATATATACAGGGTTACTAGTAACTTGGCGTATTCCTGGCAAGGCTTGATAGCTAAGCCAAAATGCTACGATTTTAACCCCTGTATTTTTGGCTGAAAATGAATGTTTTTGTGAAAATTGAATTTTAAACTTTTTACTTGAATAACCCAAAATTTGAATTGATGTGCAAATTTTAAAAAATCTACTTATTAAATGGGTTTCATTTTAACTTATTTACATGGCTGAAAATTTAACTAAGCTAACGTAATGATAAAAAGTACAGAACTACTTTAAAATTTAAATTCGCGAGTCATTACATATAATTTTTTAATTTTTAAGTCACGTTTCCTTTCAAAATATATTATTTATTTCAAGAAATACAATGTTGTAGTAAGCGTTCAAATTACATATAAAATTTCTCCCATTCATCAGCTATCCAAAAATTATTAATGTCCATCTTAAGACATGTAATTCATAAAAAAGGGTGAGTTTTACTTAGGGAAGGTAAAAGCACCAAAAGATGCAACCTCCGTCTATTCTTTAGGATTGTTGTTAAACTGATCAAGTTATCACCGTTCTTGTAAATTTATTTTCAAAGTTGGAACTATAACTAAGCTAATGTGATCATGAAAAAGTACAAAAATACTTCGACATTTTATTCGCAGGCTTTACAAATATATTTATTATTATTATTTTTTAAATATGTTTCCATTTTCCTTTCGAAAACGCTATGTCAAAAAATACTATTGCAGTAAGCGTACAAATTACAAATAAAATTTGTCTTATTAATCAGCTATCCAAAAACGTATTAATTTCCATCTAAAGACATGTAGTTCATAGAGAAAAGTGATATTTACTAAGGGTAAGTAAAAACACCAAAGGAGACACCAACGTTCATTGTTTAGGATTGCTGGTCAACCAATGAACTTATCACCGTTTTTGCGCGATTAAAATCTTAGACACATGAGACTGTGAATCTCAAACGGCTATCTGCTGTGTCGTCATGTTAGTTTCGACCCCACGTCAAGTAAGCACTTTTGATATTATGGCTAATCAACAAAATATACTTATATGGGGCACAGTAAAAACTAACACGATCACATAACACATACTAGTTTGAAGCTCATAATCTGACTTGGCTCAAGTAAGATTTTAAGCCTCTAAAAGCAGTGATAACTTGACTGATGTTGAATAGTTGTAATACGATCCTAAACAAAGAACGAAGCAGAGCCCCGCAAATACACACAGGTTCTCTGAACGTTTATTAACGTTCAGAAGATGTTTTCTGAACGTTAATAGACGTTCAGAGAACCTGTGTGTGTTTGCTGGGAGGATACCTTCGTGTTTTTTACCTGCGCCAAGTAAGGATCACCCTTCTTTATGAATTACATGTCTTTAGATGAACTTTAATACGTTTTCGGATAGCTGATTAATGGGACAAATTTATTTATAATTTGTACACTTACTGCAATAGTATTTTTTGACATAAACAACATTTTTGAAAGGAAAATGTAGGAAAAGTAAGATAATCTGAAACACTTCCAGATTTTAAATATGCACTAAAGTCCTATATTATTAAAAGCGCATCATAATCCATGCGTCTTCCCTATTTTTTCCCCTTATTCCATTAAGTTGGAAAGTGTATCATGATTCATGAGTGTATCGCATTTTTCTCCCTTGTTCTATAAAACAAATGTTTGGAATCAAAATCTATCTTAAAATCGCCCACTAAAACTGTTTTACAATCTTCGCCAAGCATATTCAAAATGTAATCTATGAGTGTGCCGCATTTGCCTTCCTCGGGTTTATTTCTACTTTAACGGCCCGACTCTAACCAAGATGGTGATAATTAAACATATGCAGTTACTACAGCATTTTTAAAAATTACTTGATAGCCGTAATTTAGAATTAAAATGGCGATTTGGAATAACATGTAAGTATATCATTCTATTATTTATTTATTTATTTTGGGTTGCCAATTAATGCAGTTTTAATAATTAAATGTCTTCAAATTCCTTAAATGGTGTGGTTAATGGTAAATTGCTAATCTGTTCACATTAATTTTCATCTAATTCTTTTAGGAGCGTTGAAACTTGTGCAAAACTCCTCGAGCCCATGACTACAAGTTCGATAGAGTGGCAATTGTTTAGGTTTGCAGAGTGGGGGTGTTAAAATAGGAATCAATTCTTTATTGTTCCATAAAGCGCATATTCGGAATCAAAATCTATCTTAAAATCGCCTACTGAAACTGTTTTACAATCTTCGCCAAGCCTATTCCAACTAATACTGTTTGGAATGGGCATCATAATCTATGAGTGTGCCGTGTTTGTTTTTCTTGTTCTATAAATATATATCTATATATATCTTGTACTTAAAAAAATGTTTTAAAAAATTAAAATAAATTAAGGATTAAAAAAAGAGTTATAATAAAAATATTTTAAATTCTACCATTTTTTAGTAAGTGTAAGATTTTTGACACAGTTTTTAATTTATTTATATTGGTTAAGAAAGATTTGTGTAAAAATCCAGGGCAGGCAAAGTTAAAATTTGCTTCATCTCTAGTGGGAAAAGATGCATCAATTTTCAGAGTCAGAACTTAATGAGCATATACAGGATGCCTAAACTATATGTCAAAAATGTAAAGGTTGGTGGAGGGGACTGCAGCGTTTGCTAAGGGTAGCGTGTAGCTTAGGGGCAATAAAGGACACCAAATATCTTAGCAGGCTTACTTTATTTAAATTCTATGCGGCCACAAAACAACAGATAACAAATTACACACCCGACTTTGTGCGGAACTGATCTCGCCGGCAAGCTTGCATTCGAAGCGTTGACGGTTAAAGTTCGGTTGCAGTTAAAGTCCTTACGTCACATCTCCCCCTCTTCAATTGTTGATTCCCAGTCTTTGAGAATTGAGAAGCCCGGTTCGACCGCTCCTGGTCACATAGGCAGATCGACTGTCGCCTACAGTGGAATCTAAAGGAACCCTTTTCCCTGGATCAGATGAAATAATGAAACTGGTCACTCCATGAGACTTTGGAGACTGGACATCTGGTGTGGAGACGTTAGCTTTGTTTGGTTCAGGATCTGAGGTACCAAAATCCTTGGCACCCTCAGCTTCTGGTTTAAAGGTGTATGCTGGTATCAGATGTTTTCGATTTCTTCTATAGTTTCTTTTCCCAGATTCCACATTGTACGATCTTGGATAATCCGTTAATGACCTAGTCCGTTAATTAATCCTTGGATAATGGCCTGTCAAGAGTCCAAACTTGAATCCTACAGAAAACCTCTGGGGCGAGTTGGATCGCCGAATTAAGGGGCGCAGCAACCGTTCAAAACCGTTGAAAGAATTTACATGACTTCTCTAAGCAAAGTAGAAGAAAATATCACGATCCATCATCCAAACACTTGTGGAAAGCGTGCCCCAGAGGGTTAAAGCTGTTATTGTCTCAGGTGGAGGCTCTACCAATTATTGAATAAGAATAAATTGTGTTTATCTCTTTTATCACGGTCAGATGTCCAGTTACTTTTTGGTAGATAGTTATACGTGTGTGTGTACTTGTGTATTCTTTCCTTTTGTTCTTAAATGAAAATCTATGAAATCCAAAGTATAATCTATTGAATATTGCTTTATTCAGGTAAAACTGCACTATTCTGTATTTCTTTTACAGAAAGATTGCGAGAATAATGTTTGTACTGGATTTACAAATAAAATACTTCCAATAGTATTAGTCAATCCAATTCTAATCTACGTGGATTTTTCTTCTATGTGTTTAGTTAAATTCAGCAGCTCATGGACCTGTTTGAATAATTTAAACACGGAAACTTTGAAATCCTTTTGCAATCACAAAAGAAATCTCGTTTCTTTTTCAATCGTTTTTCAAATATCAAATATCCCTTCAAAGGATGTGTCTTTACAATTACTGTTTTCGAGGCTATTTCAAATTATTTATTTCTAGTAAAGATTTAATCTGGGACAGGAAATTATCAACTCATTTAACTATAACCAGTTACTAAAAATCTGAATATTACAAACGTCAATCTGATTTTCAGGAAAAATACACTTTATTTCTAAAGCTTTTTCTCTGTAATAGAAGTTTTATTAAAAAATGTAAATTTTCAAAAGATATTCTGAAAATTAGCTCTAAAAGGATATTTTCCGTTGTTCTTCTGGCAACTCCAATTCAGTAACGCTTGTAATCAAAAAGATAGTAACAAAACTGACCGTAATTTTAACTGTGAAATTCCCCCCCCCCTCCCTCATTTTGCCTGTAGTTCAGCTAGGAAATAAGATTTTTTAAACGTACAAGAGTACTATCGCATTGTGCATATAACGGACGACTGCAGATATTTGGAGTAGTATTTTCCATAATGCTAAGCCCTATACATCCCATACATTACAATGGATGTTACGTTGATGCAATTGGCACAATGAAGCTTATTTTGTGGTCTATTCGCTTGTGATAATTTTATTTTATGTACAAATACCAAAAGCATCTTTCTTACACTAAGAGCTGTCAAATAAATTCAACTTAAATATGGAATGGGTGCTTTAGGTAAAGATTTTTCTTTTAATAGATACCGTTTTTACGATTGTGTGTGTGGATGAGAAAAATCCTCTATTTGTTATAAATGAAATTAAGTTAAGAATTTTCTCGACAAACAGAAGTGCACTGAAAGTACTATAAAGTACTATTTTACCTTTCTTTCGTGTAAATAAATTTATTTATTGTTTAAATGTATCCTGTCGCTGTTTTAACCATGATTATAAATATG
This sequence comes from Cheiracanthium punctorium, assembly GCA_038373885.1. NCBI lineage: Eukaryota > Metazoa > Arthropoda > Arachnida > Araneae > Cheiracanthiidae > Cheiracanthium > Cheiracanthium punctorium. Next base: position 702,497 of record JAWZYV010002471.1, on the reverse strand, counting down.
CATTCTCAATGTACAGTGAATTCTTTTTATAAATAAGGACTACAGAAAAATTATATTCTGTTTATTAAAAAAAATATTTTTACTATATAGTGTATTTACTAAGATAAATGTAAGTAATAGCCATGATTGAAAATTTAGTTTACGAGACTAATTATCATAGATTACAATTGTGCTAAAAAGGAATAAAACGAAAAATTCAAACATACTTTTAACGTGCAACTTTTGTGCTTATAATATAATATGTACGTGTATGTGAATTTTTTAAAAACCAACTTCGGTGATTTAATGCATTATTAAGATTATGAAAATTAACTAATGGATACTGCAAATATCATACACTTTTTTATGGTTACAATAATTACTTAAAAAGAAATATAGCTTAGTTAAAATTCAAATCGTATACTCCAAACCTCCGAAAATAGGTCTTAATTCCATTCAATCTTACTGATTTTCAAAATATCAAGTAATTGAATTAAAAAATAATCATAAGAGAGCAATTATATTAGATTCAGGCATACTGCGTATTGTACCATTCACATTTTTTTCAACAGTGTGGTTGAATAATAAAATCACTCAAAATAACTGGTGTTTAAAACATAAAATAATAAAAAACTTTGTAAAATAACACCATAAATTTTACTTCAACAGCCAGACAGCTGTTTCGTGCAAAAACATTTTTGCTCGAAACAGCTGTTTGGCCGTTGAAGTAAACTTTAAGGTGTTATTTTACAAAGTTTTTTTTATTATTTTAGTGTGGTTGAATATTGATGCGGCCTCGATAGGTAACATGCAAAAATGTCAGCATAGAACTGTAACATTTTACATCTGAACTAAACGAAACTCGTTTAATCGATTGAGTAAATATAAAGTAAATAAATAAATATTCGTTTTGGATATTTTAGTAAAGTTAAATCAAAGGTAAACATGTAAATTGTCTCCCAAAAAGTTTAAATTTGCAGTAAGTTCTTCTTTAGAAGTTTTTTAATGAGATTGTATTTTGTCTTTCCGTCATCGTGTCACGCTTAGAAACAAGTAGCCTCTACTTTACAGAAGTTAAAATGTTGATGTTTGTGTGATTATGGCAACGCTACGCTAGGGCGATCTGTCAAGGATGTGGGTGCATTGGTAGGAGGACTTTCTAAAGGATTTTAACGCACATTCACGTTACATCTGGAGAAAACTTACCCAAACTCCAGACCGTTAGATCGATGACCTCCAGATCCCCATCGAAACCTCCAGATCGCGATGGGACCCGAACCTGGGATCTTCACACTTTGGCCGTCTTCTATTTTCAGTGGCATAACCACTGTGCCATGGTGAGACGTTACAAGTGGTGAAGCCGCTGCTAGATACCATTTGGTATAGTGGTTAGGGTATCTGGTTCCCGCCCAGGACACCCGGGTTCGATTCCGGGGGTACAGGGGGTTCCATAGTGGGAAGGTTAAGTTTCATGATCATTATAAGAATTTCACAAAGTAACTTCATTTTTAGTTACAAATAAAACGTGTTTTATTTGTAACTAAAAAGCAACAAACCAAAATTAAGTAAAAATACAATTTTTAAGAGTAGAAGCTTTTTATTGTGCAACCCTAAAAGGCATAAAGTAAAAATTTATTCTTGCAAAAATATGGTTTAAATGAATGAAAGTTTTAAAACTAAGAAAAAATTTGAGAAAAATATAGATATTTGACTTTTGCAAGAGATGAAAATTTTTAAATGTTCAAAATATTGAAAAAAATATACGTGATCAATATCTACTTGAGCTGTATTTGCTTGTGAGGAATTGATTTAGCCATTAATATCTCTATTGCAAAGGTCTCAAATGCTTTTAAAAGTATTTCGAACATTTAAATATTTTCATCTCTTGCAAAAGTGAAATATCTATATTTTTCTCTAAAGTTTTCTTAGTTTTGAAACTTGCATTAATTTAAAGCATGTCTTTGCAAGAATAAATTTTTATTTTATGTCTTTTAGGGCTCCACAATAAAAAAGCTTCTACTTTTAAAAATCGTATTTTTACTTATTTTTATTTTAAAACCAGAACATCAATAGTTACGAAAGAGAATATTGCGAGCGCAAGATTTTCTAATGTACTTGTGCGTATTACTCTCGTTCCTAATATGTTCACTGAGAAAAGTATCACACTCGCAATACACACATAGACCACTTTCAAAGAAAATTCGCTAAAAATCGGCGATCATAATCAGTACTACCCTTAGATAAAATGCCTTCAATTTTAAGTAACCTCTAGAGATGAGTTCGGGCTCATTTTTTGAAGCCCGAGCCCGAGGACTTTTAATCCGAACCCGCCCTAGCCCGAGCAATATTATTTAAGTCGGAGCCCGAGCCCGAAATTTCAGTTAAAGATAAAAAAATCCAATTACATAAAAAAATCCAATTGATAGAATACAATGAAATTTGCCGTTTGTGCAAGTTAAAGACAAATATAGTTGCAAACTCTCAATGCACTTTCTAATTCTTTATTTATCCATATGTTTATCAAATAATGTCGGATCTCCTGACTAACTAATGAATATAAGCCGCCGTTCTGAAATATCCAAAGAGCTTAACGCACCTTCTAGGCGCCAGTGCCGCTATTTTATTTTTTATAAGTACAGTCAATTCCGGTTATATTGAACCTGGATATAGTGAACCATCGGCTATAGTGAACGCAAACCATTAGTTCCAATTCACACACAGTATCTCTATCCATCATGAAGACACTTGGGTTTTAGTGAATTTTGGATATAGTGGACGAAATTGGATGGTCCCCAGAGGTTCACTATAACCGGAGTTGACTGTACTTTTATTTTCCTCATGAATCACTTTTTAAAATCTGTTTCAAGGAGTATGTTCAATATAGGAGAAATTTTTCGCAAGCCCGAGCCCGAACGCAATTGTGAATTACAGAGCACGAGCCCGGTTCGGGCCTGGGCTCGGGCTCGGGATTTCGGGCTCGGGCTGAGCCCGTCTCTTCCCTAGTAACCTCACTGCGTGAAAAAAAGAGGATATTTTCAAGAACTATAAAAGTTTTGGATGGCCTTTATTCTATAAGTCATTTTTTAAGGAGTTTAGTGTGGTACGGGGAGAATTGAAAAATAATATAAATCACACGGTAGAATAATTGAAATTTGAAATCTCAAACATTGATCTAATCAGATTATTATTTCTACGGAAATCACAAACTACGATATATTTTAAGCTCTTATTATTATTATTGTTTTTAAATATTTTTTTTAATCTGTCAATACGTACTTAATGAAATATGTTTTAAAGATGTAACCAATCTAACTCATATTAAGAAGAGAAATTGCATTGCAAAACTGGTTGAAGTGCCATCCATTTAAGAAAACATTTCAAAACTTTTTTAACGTGTAAGCAATCTTGCTGAAGTGTTAATAATTCTTGTTATCGTTTGTGAAAATTCATATAACAGAATGTTAAAGGACATTCTGAAGTCTCTGACGCAATTCATTCTTTTCCAAAACTGTTAAAAAGTATTGCAGTCGTTTATAAGAACACTCTTTAAAAATGCACCACACATTTTTTAACAAATACCGAAATTAAAACTACAAATACGAAATCGATATACTTTAGGTAACGTAGGATTTATTAAACTGAACAAAATAAAATTTAAAAACAGTAAAAAATGAAGGTTATAATTTTAAAGGCATGATTACAGGTTATTATAACTATCAATACTTATTACGATAAGAAATTCCTAATTTCCTGCGTTTATATTAAATTTGCCTTTTTCTTCACATCTATGTTATTTCTTTATGTAAGATAAATTTCCGGTTCAAAATGTTTGATCCAAATTATGCTTATTAAAAGGTATTTAGATCGCCGTACTGATAAGTAGAATGAGAAATTCTAAAATATTCGCTGTGATGCATATTTTAGATATAAATTTAACTTAGCAATGAATATGTTAAGAGAGCACAAATTTTTGTTATAGAAACTACATTAATTCTGCAAAATCTAACCACTTAACAGAAAAGCTCAACATCAAGAATTAAACTTTGGCAGCACTGCATTTACTGTTTTGTCTTTATTTATTTTAGTGCATGTTTGCACATAGGAATTTTGCATACAGATTGTTGTTTTCCTTTACTTCTGACAGCGGAAATAAATATATCGTTTGTAATCCTTACAACAATAATGGAATCTATATTTACTTAATGACAGTAAAAATATTTACACTTACACTTCAGAGATTTTTATTACTAGAATTTGTTGTTCTGAAAATTTGTTAAGGTACCCAACAAATGAAGTAGCTCTTCGCTGTGGAAGATTTTATGACAACTTGTAAGAAAACTCGTTAACTTGTGTTTACACTTCTTTAATTGAATTTAATCTTTACAAATAAGGTAGTATATGTTTCCGAGAAAATGCATAACAATTTTTAACTCTTTATTTTCTTATGGTGCTTAAAATATTATGAAAATGAAATCTTCAAAAAAATAGCTTGATCGCTTTTTTTTTTTTTGAAAAATTTTTCCCAAAACGGCACTTAATGAGCTTATTTATATCAGGTTTGTGTTCACTGAAAATAGGATAGTTGGATTGTTCTAATTTGTAATTTTGTGGATTCATTTAAAAATAAATATGAACATCAGTAAATTTTTTGCCCTTCATTAAAGGGTTAAATTAGATCTCGCAAGAAGTACGTTATTCCTAGTATTACTTAACTCCTTCAGTTTTGTCTGTTGTGAATATTTTTGTGAATTTATTATTTTCTTATAAAAGAATAGCCCCTTCCCCACACGCACACATCAGACTTATCTTAAGTGTTAATTTCTTTTTTTTTTGTTTCTTTTTTTTTTCGCATTCTATTAATCAATACTAACCATCTACCGAATTTTGAGGAACAAGAGATAGAAAAGCACAGATTCGATTTAAATTTTTTTTATATTTTTATATCTTAATAGCAAATGTTTATTGATAACTTTTATACTGTCTGTACAATATTGAGGCATTTATTTCGTGTACTTACTTTTCCTTGTTTCTTTTCATCAAAAATCCATTTTTGAAATCTGCCCTTAATAATATTCAACGATGCAATAATTGCGTATAAGGTTTTATGCTAAGAGATATCGAATCAGCTTAGTACATCCTGTTTTCCTGAGAATGCAGCATGCCTTCATGATATTTGATACCATGGCCTAAAGATAAGCGTCTTATGGAGGCAATTATAAAAGTATTACAGCTATTCAGATTGAACTGGTAGTAACAATTCAGGTCTAAAAGACTGCGATGTTCTGTAGAGATGATTTCGGGCTCATTTTTTAAAGCCCGAGCCCGAGGACCTTTAATTCAAGCCCGCCAAATCCCGAGTAATATTATTAAATTGGAGCCCAAGCCCGAAATTTAAGGTAATAGATAAATAAAAGTAAATAACCACATGATTAAATATAATAAATTTTGCCGTTTTTGCAAATTAAAGACAAATATAATAGCAGACTCTTAATGCACATTCTTATTCTTTTTATTCAAGTTCATGAAACAATTATATTTACTTTATTGTTCCCATGAATCCCTTTTTAAAACATGTTTACAAGGAGCATGTTCAATGACGGAGAAATTTCTCACGATCCCGAGTCCTGTTCGAGTCTGGACTCGAGATGAGCCAGTCCCATCTCTATTAGATATATGATTATGCATTTCAAAAATCATAGCATGTACGTGACTGTAGAAGATTTAAATTTACCATTTTTATGCAAGAGAATAAAGGACTTAATATCAAGCACATATTTTAATGTTTGAAATTGCTTATGAATTACTTTTATGCTTTCGAATAAAAGTGTCTGTTGCTTACATAAACACTGAATGTATTTTCTTTAGCGTAATGGCTAACAAGGGTGGTCTTAAGCTCAATCAGTTTATGTTCTTCTGACAGGTTCCTTTGTCGATGATAGGAGATGCTTCAATATGGGCATAATTAAGAAACTTGTAAAAAACACTGCGATGAATCTTGCAGATTTTGCTCCTGCGCACAATGCTAGTAGACGGAGTCTTCTGTTCTCGGTAGAGAATCAAACTTGTGACTCCCCATTTATTGTTTACCATCTTAATCACTGAGTTACCAACAGTCCTAAGTACTAACACCTTAGACGAAATAATCTTGGTAAGAATCATAACTGTAATCTTATATTACATGCATACATTATTGCACTTGCATTTGCAATTTATCGTGTAATACTGTTTTTATATGAAACATCATTAAACGTAACACACTTTTTTACAGCCATTTTTATTAATCTAATATCTAACTTATTTTAAAGCTAAATCAATAAAACTGTACATACAGTAATCAAAATTTATGCTGTTTTCAGTTTCGGAATAAAAGGGAAATATTAAAGTTGAATGTAAGAAAGAAGTATGTAAGTTTTATCTGTTTCTCGTTGGATTCATCGGTTGTATTTATTTTCTCAAACTATATTCTTTCATATTTGTACTAATTCCACCATTTACTTCTTTAGATAAATATAGCTGAAAATTAAGAGTATGATATAAGTAACTGTAGCTAGCTAATAAAGTTAGAACCTAATACTGAGACTTTCATTAGCGTAAACAAAATAAGTCTTTAAGAGAAAATACGTTTATCTCGAAGATGAAGCCAAGGTAGCGAGGCTTATAAAAAGAAAAGTTATTGTTCAGCTCGATGAGAAAATCTTAATTTCCTGTATATTGATTTAGTTTGAACTAAGTTATACTAAAAATTCTCAAATGGTGATTTGAAAAGAGCAGGCAATTTCCTGTTGGGGACACCTGCTTACCATCAAACTAAAGTTAAAAGAATTTTTTATGAACGAAATATTGTAAGTTGTTTTAATTAGGCATTAGTATATTGTGAGCACTAATTTTTTATGTAATAAAAGCGGCTGCTGACAGAATAAATTAAAACCCATCAAATATACTTTTATGTGAATTATCATGAGTCTATTTTTTCATCGTTTACATTTTGCATTTTTATTAAATAAACCTTTCTAAAAGAAGAAAAAATGGATATTCTAAGAGAGCACGTTAAAAGAATGTCAATTCACAAAAAATACGGAAACTTCCATTAATTCACGCTACTATCTATACAAATAAATTCACGAGTAAAAAAATAAATGTGTATAAAATAAATGTATATAAATAAATATATATCTATACATAATCTGTGTCCTAATTAGGAAATATTTCGAAACGGTATGTAAAAGTAAAGTGTAATTTTATCTGCACGTACTTAAAAAGTATTTTAATATTTCCTTACCTAATGCAGCCAGTGTCTTATATTGATACCATATGAAAACAGGACAAATGAAACGTATCTTACAACGAAAACATTTTTAGGATATGAGAAACAAAACCCATATATGGCAAGGCTTTTACCTTATGGAAATCGAATTTCACGTTTGGATCCATGACATGGGAGCAAAAAGAAGGCCACCAGTTTCGCCTATCACGTATACAGTCGGTTTATTTGGATGGTAGCATACAAAGAATAAATATATCATGTATCACTTCCTGGGGGTACATTTTGTGTTTTCTTTGAATTGAACCCGAAATTCAAAGGATGGGTTTTTATAAACTTTTAAAAAGTACTTCTCTTGAACATTTAAAAGGAAATTTTATGTTTTATTACTTAGTACAATTTCTTGTAAAGGTAGTTTTAAGAACTATTGGAAATTTAGGAGTTCCTGTAACTTTCAAACGTTGAAAATGCAAAAAAATTCCTTTAAATGTAAACAAAATCTATCTCTGCAAAAGTAGCCATTTGAATCTGCCATTTGTATAATATAATATTTAGCCTTACCAGTACATTGAAAAATTCTTTTTGATATTTAGAGTAACTAATTTAGCTTTAATATCATTAATTCTAAGTTTTTATGGACTACACCTATCTTAATATATGAAAACTTATAAAACAGTGGCGGCTCGTGGGATACAGCAAGTACAGTCGGGCTGCACTTGAAACTATCAGCACATACTTTAAAATAATTTATTCTACTAATTTTCCTAAATTCAGATTAGAATTATGGAATTCCTACGGTAAATTAAACAAAATCTCCAAAAAAAACCAAACAAAAAAACCGTATTGTGGCCGGATCGCTCATTCAGAAAAAAAGCACTTTAATCTTCCCGCAATTCAATGGGGAAAATCTTTGGTTCAGCCCAGAGCGCTGATAAGAAAATTGGCAGCACCGTTCCCATGACAACGATTACGTAAGCAGTCCCTCCGGCATAGGCTATAATGGGGATACGCAGCTAAGACTCAGCTCATCAAAGATTTTGAAACGTCGGCAGCACTTGAAAGAGCGCGGTGAATTCGACCCACTGATTGGCTCGAGAAGTGAGGGAGGGGGTAAGGAGGATATATGTTCGGCAAACTCTCGACTTTATATTGCTGAATTTATCAAGAAGGTAAACCTGAATAGACGCTTATGAATGGACACTTACCCATCAAAGCAGTATTGTTTTTAAGTAAGCAAGAACTAGCATTTAGAGGACATGGCGAGCGAGAAAATTCTTTAAACATGGGAAATTTTAAAGAGCTTTTAAAATTATTCATATCTGAATTAAAACAACGCCTTTTATGAGGGCATCACTGACTGATTCGCAAGTTTAAAAGAAAGGAGAATTGATTTGACTTATAAAAAAAAAGTTTTTTTTTTTTTTTCCTTTTCTTCTCAAGTTATCGTTACAAAAGAAAATTCTAAGGAAACTTCGAATCAGACACGGATTAATGCAATTTTGAGGATAAGAGCGGCTGCTTGAAATTTATGTCCATTTTATGGAAGCAAAATAGGATCTCTTACATTTTTTATGTAATTTCTTTTTTTTTTCCCTCGGTGAGGGTTTAATCCGCCAGCTTTCGAATTCAGTAACAAAGATTTTCCATTCCTGTCCGGAGGAAGGGGGGGGGGGGCTCATATGCTTCCGGCTGCACTAACAGTTTTGACCACGGGCCGCCACTGTTATAAAATCACAATTTTTTCCTTTGTACATGCTTTAACTATGTATGATTAGAATGATCTTAAAGGAAGAAGCGATATTACACAAGTATAAACAGTCAAGTTTTGCCAGTTTAAATACTAAATTACGTTAAAATAATTTGCGAATTTTTAAATTTATATTATGTTGATTTATATTATGTAAAACAGGCTCAAGAGAGTCATGCACAATTGGCAGAAAAATGTTTCATTTACTAAAGGATTTTTAATGGATGCTAGGCAGTAACCAACGGGTTACGCATGAAAAATAACAGCATTCGATACTTGCTTACTAAAGTTTAAATAACTGATTTATTAAGGACATTTTACAAGGTAAAAATGGAAACCTGGACATTTTATCGAAGTTTATGTATGCACTATAGTTTCATTCGCATGTGTACCATAGTATTTTTTAATCCAAACAGCTAAACAAATAGCAGCCCATTCAAAGTGGCTTTATTTTTAACGAAACAGTGTATAGATGAAAACAGCTTTGAAATAAAGCAACAGCTGATTAGTAAAATTGAGTTTAAAATTATAATCTTTACGGTTAATTGTAATGCTTTCCAATTAGTTTGAACGATTTAAAGCATTTCTGTTGAGTGCCTGATCTATCTGCTGTTAATATGGATTGATTACACGACATGTATATGTGTAACTGACACGTATCTATACCACCATATATTGTGAATGTAATATTAATAATTTTTACACATAATTTTCTATTAATTAAATTAATACAAAATTATGTTCATAGAGCGCTCTCTAAAGGCGATTATTGAATAAATGGTGTAAATAAATTCTCTGTTCGTTGTTGTAATCGTTCGTTATGCTGCTGCATTTATGCAGATATGACAATCTGCTGGAATTTGTTTATCAATCTATGCATTCAGTATGATTAGTATTTTCACTGTCTTTCAATGTGCTATGACTTTATGCACATACTAAAGACGAGGGAATTTGTTTAACGCGAAAGTTTGTCAAATGCTTATTAGTTTCATTATAATGGGCAAAGTGCAATGAACTTTCACTGCTAGACCTTGTTTGATGTTACTGCAGGCCAAATGAATGAATGGATTACAACACCTGTACAGTAACGAAATATTCACCGAACATTTCTATTAGTTTGTATTACTTACAGTCACGGACATATACTATAGAAGTGGACACTCTCAATACCTGCTTGCTGGGATTTGTGCTACCAAAACTAAGCTTCAAATAAGTAAACATTTCAAATCTAGTAACGTGCGGCGATCCCAGCGGTTAAAGAATAAAACATTTCTCGCACTGACTGTTAACTAGTTTAACATGTTTTTTATTTTCAAACCTAACATGTGAACGAGATTATGAGCGCAAACACTAAATTTTAATTTTTTTTCACTTTTGTTTAAGTGGTTACCTTAGTTAAAAATGAGTTTAAAAAAAGGAAAAAAATCTCCTATCTTGAGATAATTAAAATATTTTTTATATTTGTTAACGTGTGCATACATCGTAGCTCACGAAAAAGAGCTTTTCGTCTGCTACAGTGTATATTTACACCAAAAAATGGCTTTCAGTTTATTAGTGAATTTTTTAAGTAGCAGAAATTTAATATTTTCGTATTTTTAGCGGGAATTTAAAGCTGTTAAAATTTATTGTCTCACGAAATAAATGTAAATACTGTTTGTTTGAGTGTGGTCGTCATGTAAATAAACAGTATTTAAATATTGTCTTCTCGGTAACTTCTACAATAGCAGTTACCAAGTGAAGTGTTGCGCCATCTATATGCAACAATGGCGTTATCCCACTTTTTAAGGGAAGTCTCCCCTCCTTCAGGTTTAACTTCGTGCTTACAGTGCTGTAAGAATGATCCTGTAAGCCAAACATCTTTTGAAAACTCTGCAATAGAATTAAATTGTCTAACTGTACATAATCCGTATAGCGTGGTTAATACGTAACGCATGATACAGTGTAATATGTAAAGTTTTCAATTGCGCTCTGTAGACGAATAGCGTTACATGTAAACTTCGTCAGATTCGCGTAAGGGAGCGTACTGTATTTGCGATGGAGTAAATATTTAAAATAAAAAACGTTTAATGTTATTATAAAAAGCTAAGTTTATACATAAAAATCTAAGTTATGTACATATTATATTGTATTTTTTAATAATATACACAATAGATATGGAGCTTATGCTTTATAATGAAATACGTATTCTGTAGAATGTTGCAGTATAATGCGTAACCAATGACATTTTAGAAGATTCGTCTGCTAAGTATTTTTCACTAACGCAGTTTCATTGCCATCCTTTGAAAGCTTCTAAAAACAGTTCTATTCTGTTCAAAGTGATGAATTATTCATGCTGTATTTAATAAAATTCCACTTTAAAAACTTTTGCTTTATCTTTACTTTGCGATTTTAAAATATTTAGATTCCCGATATGAGAGGAAAATGACTGAAATGCCTGATAAATGGTGATCAGCTTAAAACCAAGCATAAAATTTTTAAGTTGGTAGAACCATTCCTGCAATTATTCGACCAAAATCATGTACAGAGTGTTTCATAAAAGTTTAAGAGGTGATAATATACTCAAAAAAAAAAAAAAAAAAAAAAAAAAAAAAAACTTTCATCAGGAATGCATGGTCGAAATTCAAACGCAAAGGCGCTCTCTATGCATGAAGACACCTAACTCCAAATCAACATATATACACGTTGATTTAAGTATGCAAATGCATTTGCTTATCAGTGACGCTATTCTGTCAATGTTTTAGCAGAGATAATTGGCGACCCCTTTTTCGGGCCTTATCTTCTGCCAGAACGTCTTGAAGGGGAAACTACCTCACGTTTCTAGAACTGCCGCTGCCAGGAAGGTTGAACGACATCGTGATACTTCCGGTGAATAATGTTGTTCAAGCAGGATGGAGCACCAGCTCATTATGTAAAGGAGGTAGTATATCTAGAAGAAACATTTCTGAACAAGTGATTGATCAAGATGAGGATGAAAGTTTTAAACATATCTGAATCATTTCATAATGAAAGGCTGAAACTTTTGTGCGTCACTTAATTAATGTATGGCTCATATTTTACTAACTGAGAATTTTTCTGTAGGGGGGGGGCATATAAGAATTTAAATTTTGTATTTATTAATTTTTAATCTATACCATAAAATTTTGTATCTTTTCTACGTAACTTTGTTATTTATTGTATATAAGGAATAAAACCTAACTGGGTGCTTTTGGAATATTCTGTATATGCATATAAATTTTTCTTTTCGAATTTTTGAAATTATTCAAGATGAATTGTTATCTATCTACGTAAAATTTTGAACATACTTGTTCTGACATAACTGAAGTTTTAGAATTTGTGCCTTTAAGACACGTAATAATAATAATAATAATAATAAACATTGCATATAACCCTGTAACAATGCGCAACAAATATTTGATACATTCCATAGATCCATAGATTTGCAGTTCTGCTTAGTGATTCTTTAATTTCCATCAGCAAGCAAATTTGATTTTGGATTGTACCGTATATTACAAGTAGGGATGGACGCGAGACGACTTTTTGCGAGACGAGACAGAGATTTACAGTTTTTTTGCGAGACGAGACAAACATTTTTAACATTATGATATAGGGATTTTTGCGAGACGAGACAAGCTTTTCGGCTGTTTTGCGAGACGCGAGACGCCAATTTTTCGTCTCGCGTCCATCCCTAATTACAAGGATCCTTAACCACGCCAAGCAAGGAATATGTGTATTATCTTTATGTATCATAAAATCTTAATTATTTTGTATATTTTACAGTACAATTAAGTAAAGTATTTTCAACATTTGAATCATTTTTGTGAATATTTTGTTCGTCTTAACTGTAGAACTGAAAATATCTGATAAGGCACTATTTTTTGGAAAACAGGGTTTTCTAAACGTCATTAACATACCAGAATTTTTGGGCATATTCTCCGGGCATTAGCGATAATTTAATATTAAGGCAATTTTTTAATTAAATGAAATATATCTGGTGAATTTTTTTGTGAATAAACAAGATATGTAGAGAATCACCACTCTAATATAATATGAGATTCAGTGATTCAAAAGTATTACAACTACAGGGTGAATCTAAACTCAAGTGGGCAAAACTTTAAGGGGTGATAGGGCACATAATAAGGAATCAGAATCACATAGCAACGTGGGGTCGGCAACGTCGTCTTCGTATAGCTGTTAATAATTACTTCGGAAAAAGTGCTGAAACAGCAGTGCACTTGCCGACCATTGCTCGTCAGAAACTAATGTATTTTTATCCGAAAACAGAAGACTAAAATGGATAGTTTAAAAAGTTTATTTTATTTCAAGGATGAAATTTTCGGAGACGAGTCTATTGCTTATGAAACTTGGTTAAGAAATTAGACGGACACTTTAATGCTTTTCAAAAAGTGATTATTACCGGGTAAGTTAAAACTGCGTTTCATCCCAGATTGCTATGTGATTACGATTTCAATGTGTGCTCTATTACCCCTTAAAGCTTTGCCCAAGAGTTTAGATTCACCCTGTATATAAATAAGAACGAAAATAAATTAGTTCGAAAAAATAAAACGTAATTGAACAAAATAAAATTTAAAATTTCCATGCCAAATATTGTCCAAAAATGAAAAAACAATTACATGGGGCTCCCAGTTTAAAATTTTGTATAGTTAAAAAGTATTTTTTGTTTTGTACTAAACTCTAAATTGAACACAAGTCATACTAAGCCTAAACAAAGTGTGACCAAGCAGACTGTAGACTAAATATACTCATCTACATTCCTTGAAAATAAAGGCGACCAAATAAAAGATCATAAATTAATTTAAGCAAATTATCACAACTTCGGAAAGGTGTACCTTACAATGGAAAAAAAAACTATGGTAAAATACATAATTTTCCGTTGAAAATGATACCTCTTTATACCTAAGCTTTTCTGACGGCAGAAAATAGAAAGGAATGCGTTAATGCGTATTGATAGCATCGATTTTCTGACGGGGGAAGTAAGTTGATTCTTCGTTTCCTTTCATACATGGAACTAAGTATGACTTTCCCGAAATGGTATATTTACCATTAGTTTCTCTTCTTTTTTTCTGAGCTGTAGCTATACAACAAACAGTGACCGGTAAACATGTGATGAAATGTTCATAAAAAGGGATATTATATTCAAAAGCAAATCGTATGTGCGGAAAAAGTGTTCAATAACATGAGTTGTTTGCGCATTAAACATACGCATTAGAAGTACTCTCACTCATCTTACAAAATATTGCCGAATTGTTAAATTACGCATCTATATAAAGAATATGTAATTTAAATTTAAGTATAAAAATACCTGCATAAAGTTTATCTGATTACATAAGTATATGCCCTAATCCGCAACTCGATTTATAACTGCATTTAAAATTTTTCCCTCGTCTTTTAAATTTTCTATTTTTGTTCTCAAAAGTGCATGTTTATATCTATATAAATAAAATTAGACTTCTGTCTGTACATTTCTTGGAATTCAAAAATTTTGCGATTTCTATCCGTTTCAAGCACCCGGGAATCCGATGCGACCCTTAAAAAAAAGTTTGTCTGTCTGTCTTTCTGTCCGTGACGCTCTTTTTGTTTAAGCATCGCGTAAAAACTACTGAAGCGAATGATTTGAAATTCGGTGTCATTACAGGTGGTCACTCAACTTAAAACATAGGCGTCCAATTTTTAAAAAAACTTGATTGGATTTTGAGATTTTGCGAAAATCCTTTCAAACTGCGTAAATTTGTGTTCAAGCATCACTAAAAACGACTGTAGCGAATGATATGAAATTGGGTGCCATGATAGGTGGTAACTCAACTTAAAACATAGGCGTCCAATTTTTAAAAAATCTTGATTGGATTTTGAGATTTTGCGAAAATCCTTTCAAACTGCGTAAATTTGTGTTCAAGCATCACGTAAAAACGACTGAAGCGAATGATATGAAATTGGGTGTCATGATAGGTGGTCACTCAACTTAAAACATAGGCGTCGAATTAAAAAAAATCTTGATTAGATTTTGAAATTTTGCGAAAATCATTTCAAACCGCGTAAATTTGTGTTCGCACATCACGTAATAACTGGAAAGGTAAAAAAATGATATTTGGTGAAATGATAGGTGGTCACTCACCTTAAACTATAAGCATCTAATTAAAAAAAATCGATGAGATTTCGAGATTTTCTGAAAATTGTTTAAAACTGAGTGAAACTTTGTTCCCGCATTACGTAATAACGACTAAAGCGAATGATATGAAATTTGGTCACAGGATAGATGGTTACTCAACATAAACTATAGGAGTCCAATATTTTAAACATTTTTATTAGATTATGAGATTTTGTGAAAATTCTTTCAAAATACATTTATATTTCTTCAAACATCACTTAATAACGACTAATACGAATGATACGCAATTTAGTGATATGATAGGTAGCTGCTAATCTTAATTTATAAGCGTTGAATTTTTAAAATATTTTGATTACATTTTGAGATTTTGCGAAAATCGTTTTAAAATGCTGAAAATTTGTTCCAGTATCACGAAATAAAGACTGCAGGGAATGAAACGATTTTGGGTGACATGATAAGTTGTCACTCAACTTAAATTCTAGGCTTCCAATTTTTCAAAAATGTTGATTAAATTTTGAGATTTTGCGAAAATTATTTCAATATGCGTAAATATTCGTTCACGCATCACATAATTACGACTAAAGCGAATGAAATGATATTACTTAGTTACTCTCTAACCTGTAATATTTTAACGATACATAAAAATTATAACTTCGCTTTCGTTACTTTGGCAACATCTACATCCATTCTGTGTACTCCTACAATGCTGACGAAAGTTCTTGCTTTTTGGAAATTTGCATTCACTAACCCGTCGAGGACGGGTACTTCAGCTAGTTAATCTATATAAATAAAGCAATGTGTAAACTGTCCGTTAGTTTGTTTGTCTGTATCTCGCGTAGCTTGCAGACGGGTGATCGTAGACCTACCAAATTTTGTACGGAAATTCTCCAGTCCGGTCCCGACACACTTCGAAGCGATTTCTTCAAAAATCGAATTATTCTAGGAGATATCGATAAAAAACATGTCGCAAAAGGCTAATTTTGGTTCTCGCCATTTCGCAATTGTAACCCTGCAGTATAAAGAGGGAGAATTTAGCATATCTAGGTTGCCATGTTTGGCAAGTTTATTAAATGATTCAGACTCTTGAAGTAAAAATAAAAGAATAGCGATTTTTTTTTGGGGGGTTTACATTATTTGTATGGTTATTTTTTAATTAAAATATCGTGTGAATGTGAAATCAGAGCAGGAATGAAATGTTTTATACTTAAAAGAAAAATAGGATTTGGAAATTTTCCGAGAGTAAAATGTGCAACTTTTTAATTTGGCGAAAAATAAAATGGTTGATATGCGATTTTGAAAAGATGATTTTAGTGCATGGTGCAATTTAATGAGAGTGTACTATTAAAAACAAGCATTAGTTTTTATTGAAATACAAACATTAGTTTTTATTGAAATACGGCGTTTAATTTTAATCCGTGCAGAAATAATGCAGTTATTAAGGCAATATTAAACGATCTATATTTAGAATTTTCACTAAATTAAGTTAATTGATTTAAGTTGGGGGGGGGGGGGTATTCCGCCAAATGCTAGGCCTACAAAATTTTGTATGGCAATTTGTCAGGACGGGTCCCGCCATGTCTCTAAGCGATTTTTTGAAAAATTCGAATTAAAACATCTGTTGTTTATTACCTTATATTTAAAGCCAAAATGCGTCAAACACTACTGTTATTGTACAACTAAAAGTCAAAGCCTATTGTGAAGCAATTACAACGAGCGCTCTTCTGAAAACGTGAAAATGTTTCTCATTCCAAAGATTTCGTTTTGTGTACATAGTTATTCTTATGTCCAAGCAGAGGATTTCTCTGTTTGGCTCGATTTCCTCTTATCAATTCTGGATTTATTTGTGAGACAAAAAATTAAACTGCGTAATCTAGAAAAACAATAGTAAAGTCTTTATAAATAGCGCAGTCTTATCCCTTTTCTCTTTGTAAAGGGTTGCATGACGTAATTTTAAAATTAAAAAATATGGCCATTTCATGTAGTGTCTGAGGTATTTAACGCTAAAACGTGAACCTAAAAGGCAGCATGATGCGGAAATAAGACAATTTGAAAGTGAGAAGTTCAATACAAACGGTCTAACTTTTCACTTTTTTGATACCGAATGACGCTGACATAGTTTTTTTTTGTGTGTGTCATTATATTGCAATGATCTCAGGTTAGTACATAGTACCAGGTTACCGAGCCATGCTCAGAACCTAAAGGCTCCTTAAGTGTAAAATAATGAGTACGTAAATGCCTTGGCATGTATCAATAATCTTCATGGTTGCCAAAGATTTTCATCGCTGTCGGATCACTCATACATTATCAGGTAAGCTTTGGTCGGCATTCAATGTTACAATGGCATATACTTTTTTTGAAGAGGGATGCTAAATATTCGATGGTCGGTGCCATCAGAGTTGAGCAAAAAGTAGTTCAACGTAAGGTGCCTCCTTTCCTTCTGTAGCAGATCAGCGAGGGTATCAGCGAAGATCTTGGGCGATGCATTCACTAACAGCGTCTTCATTAATTCAGAAATATATCTGTCCATATTGAGAACGTTTAAATTCAGCATCAAGAATTTGAGTTGGTTGAACTGTCAGATGAATGAGTTTATAAAAAAAATTCATCAAGTCTGTTATACACTGTTCGCAACGTAGCAGTACACACCAAATTCGTTAATAGTTTCACTCGTCATATACTGTGAACAAAGCCATTGTAAAGTATGCTTTTAAATTTCGAATTCTTTTATGAAATTCTTTGAAATGTGGGTGACATCGAAGAAACAACCACAACAATTCATTAGGAAATTCGGAATGTCCTACATAAATCTTACAGTCCCCAAAATGGTTTCGGTTAATTTTTGTTTTTACTCCTCAGAAAAATGCAAAGCTCAACGGTGAATGCAATCCATGTTAAAAAGTTTTCAACTATGATAGTAAGTATCCACATTTGTGGCAGCATTGTAGATACTTAGACTCTTTACCCGAAGTATTTGTTGACGTCTAGCTGTTCTATGTCGTTCTCCTTCCAAATACTAATCATCTGTTTCATCTGCTTGTGTTTGAACTGCACGTTCACACATTTGGGCCAAGTGCTGCTGCCGGTGATCAAATGTTTCCACAGCTCGTTTTTGAGCTACACTTTCATGCATTTACGTCTTTATAATACATCTATGATGATAATACTTTACGATTGAAATTGTAAATTTCTCTATAGTGCTTCAATTCAAACATAAAATACTCATTTTTTTCTAATTCAAAGAAAATACATCTTGCATAAACAAATTCTACAAACGTAAATTCAATCTTATAGATACATAAATATAGATGCCATAAAAGTATAATCTTACATAAATATGCTTTAAAAATAATTTTATTTTATAAACTCACGCTTAAGAAAAGAAAAAGTGTAACGCAATTTAAATTATTAGTACAAAAGGACACTTCGAAATCCTGAAATCAAAAACAGAATAGATCAAAAATATTCTTTTATAATAGCCCTAACGAATACTTAAACGTTGACAGTAATAGAACAAACGGATGGACTGAAGAAATTGGACTTCTAACCTCGCATAAATCAAAAATACGTCGTTCCTATATAGTTACGCTGATCCCTGACTCTGTCACAATTCCAGTTCAACCACTCAAAATTAAACTTTTACATCATTAATCCAAACAGATTAAAAATGTATTGTTTAATAACTTAAAATTTACACGATTCGTTGGTGCGATCAACCTGAAAATTATCATAATTATGTAAAAAAAAGAAGAAGAAAAAGAAAAAGAAAAAATCTGATAATCCACCCGTTCCCTGATTTTTAAGCGTTTTTTTTTTCTTTCTTTCTTGGTATTTTCAGCTCTATTCTCTATTTCATCTAAGAGAATAAAAAAAGCTAATCATTTGAATGTCAGAATTATCTATTGCAAGTGACCTTGACGTTACACCGTTACACTGAAGTCACGGTTATCAGGCTTTGGAGGGAAAATTACGATTCCAATTCGCTTAAGATAGCTTTTCTAAATTACTACTCAGTTTAACTTTTTTTTCAAAAATAAAATGGTTTTCTATGCATTAAGCATGGATATGGGAGAGGATGTTGATACCAATCGAAATGTTTCGAATACGAAATGTTTCTGCAGATTATACAATTCGAATTTCGATATATAATAAAAATTGAATATGAAGTTATTTGATTTTAAGTGGGTAAATATTAAATATTCTGAGTGTAGACATTCTATCACCCGCTGTAATTGTCTACACAAAGGCCTTTATCTTTTAGTTTAATGATAGTACACAACACAAAAGAACACAGTCTAATCCACGCCTAAATAAGAATTGAAAATTTATAAGAAAAAATCATAGTAACCAGATTTCAGCCTCCCAATTTACTGCTTCCACATATGGGCAACTTCTAGCCTGCGGCCGGATGTAGCCTGCCATGGCTTTTGGACCAGCCCGCTAGGGATGGACGCGAGACGAAAAATAGGCGTCTCGCGTCTCGCAAAATAGCCTAGAAGCTTTGTCTCGTCTCACAAAATCCCTATATCGTAATGTTAAAAATGTGTGTCTCGTCTCGCAAAAAAGCTGTAAATCTCTGTCTCGTCTCGCAAAAAATCGTCTCGCGTCCATCCCTACAGCCCGCAGAACAACTCAAAACCCTGTATAAAACCTATATAAAACATTCAAACTTCCATATAAATCCGAATTATACGGCCCGCGATTTCGCTAACATCCTGAAGTCAGGCCCAGGTGTTCGCTAATATCGTAAAGTTCTGCCCGCAACTTTGAAAAGTTGCGGGCAAACGATGATAAAATAAATGAGTTGAACCGGGGCCATCGTTATTAGCAACCGGGCCTGCTTCTTCGTTGCCACCGGAAGAAATGAGTGAAACATTGAGGCCTAATATTTACATTTGCGCTGTTCGATTGTATGCGATTTGGGATTATAAACGTTAATTTATTTGATAATTAAAAAACAATTTTGTTATAATTTTGTCATAATGATTTAATGACAAGGTGTTTTAGATGTAGGTAATAATTTTTTGAAGATTGCGCTTTTTTTATGGAAATAAATCAACGAATTCAATCATAGAATTCGAACTTTAAGTTCTGAATGTAAAGGTAAGTGTACACTTGTATTTAGAAATTCTACAAATTTATAGGATATAAAGCATGTTTTGTGAATTAATATTCATGTGTTATTTATAAATCATTTTAATCTGAAATCGTTTAACTTGGGTAGTTTATTATTCTAGTAAATAAGCGTGCGTTGTAATACTAGTTAGACATTCTTATCTGTTTAAATCTTTCAGTTGAAAATGTCATTTATCATTTATTATAAATGCAACTAAATGTGTGATATTGGTTTCAGTGAAGAAGTACTGTAAAATATGTTATTAATTTTTGCACATGTGTATGTAGAAACTTAAATTGAAGTTAATATTTTGTATAAGCGTTCATCATACTCAAATTCAAAGTTCCATTTAGATATTGGCTATAATAAAAAGTAATTAATTCAGAGATCGTTTGTTTTTAGTTTACTACAGTGTTTAGCGCAACTTGTGAAAAGGGATCTTGAAATTTTTCAAGTCCTAGAGCTGTTAGTTTATCTTAATTTGTATTCAAAGTCCGAGGAGCAGGTTTTTTTCTTTCTTTTTTTTTTAAGCTATAACCCTAATATACAGCAATGCAGGGACGAAAACGTTTGTTTTCAATCGCCAGTTAATAATAACTTAAAAAAAAAGGTGTTGGAATATTAGTGGTATTTCCATGTATGGTTTTCTAAAATTTATATTTTTTCATTGGAGAAGAAAAAGTATATGGAACTAACACTGAAAATTATAAATCATTTTCATTTCGAATGGTAAAATTTTCGATAAATAAACTCATTTGAACTAACCAAAATAAAAACAGTTAACAAACGTGTTTTATCATACACTGTTACGTTATTCTTAATCCTTTTGATATATTATCTCCCCTTTAATTTCGTACTACTATTTATGGAACACCCCTTATTTTGTAATTCATTCTAAATGTTTCTCGTTAAATTAATTTACATTGTTTTTCATATAAATACCAAGGACTTGCAGTGCACAGGTTGTACTTATAATTATAGCAAAAATTCTTCTGATACCTACGCCTTACTAAAGATTAAAAATTAAATAGTATATCAGTACTTAAATTTTGTATACGTGAATTGTAAATATCAAATATTTTAAATTCTATTTCAGCTCCTCGTCATATATTTTGTTAATATATTAACCGAACAATATTTAATAAATGAAAATTTAATAACTACTACTTAAATTTATTTTAAAAGTAATAATGGTTGTAACTGCTTTGAAAATGTGAAACTTAAACATTCAGTATAAAGAAATGCATAAAAATGTCTGTATCATTTCTGTATTCGTTTACTTTAATGTATACTAAAAGTCAGCTTAATTTGTTTATGTATATTAAAAATCAAGCTAAAATAATGAATCATGAGAGTGAGAACTACTTTGTTTTTCCTTCAAATTACATGCATCTATTTACCTTAATGTCCACGTGTATCATAGTAAAGAAACTGTCAATGAGTTCGTACTTGAATTAGTAACCCAATCACTACTTAAAACTACATTTAATAACGTTTCAAAGCATCGGAAAGCTTAAAAATTGCTTGATGTATACGGGAAGACGCGAGCATCCGTAGGCCTCTTTGGATGACTCATCGAAATACACGCGCAGGCCCGTTACTTATAGCGAACGCCCCGGTTGAACTCATCAACTGCAGTGAATGAAAACTAAACTGATGGCTGATCACCTGCAAAATTAATTTGAATATCGGCTGCCAGCCCAATTTAGGAATCGATTGTATCATTATAAATCTTTTCATCTGAGTTTCAAGGATCGTTTCATTATAAACGGTTGTCACATTTAAAAAAATCATCAGGGTAACTACATTTAAATATTTATCGTCAACATGGCGGAATAAGGCAGTTAAAGTAGAATTCAACCTAGTGCCGTTATTTAAAAAAAATAAAAAATAAAAAATATTTAGCCTTCAGCTGAAATTAGTTTCCCCTCCGCTAAAGAGGTTTTTTGACAGAACCTTTTAATTTGTATTGGCAGCCATGTACAGGATGTATTTGCATGTAAATCAAACGGGGAGAAACCAACCGTTCTTCCAGTGGTGTCAAGTATTTTAAACAATCCGGTATTTCGGGGAATTCGAAGCCATTGCTTATAGCTAATTCTGGTATTGTCAATTTAATCAAACAATCGTAACATGTTTTGCAAAATTTGCCAATATCATCGATATCTTTGTAAAAGACTAGTTTTATAAAGTCCGTTGTCGCTCCTTTGGACAGTAAAGTTGTTTTGGAATGGGTTCTTATTGACTTTTTGAACCACAGTCGATCACAACAATAGCATTGGTGGATTGGACCATCAGCAACAGCTTCGAAAAATTTCTCAGCTAATTTACGAAATTCTAGTTCTTCACACCTTACATTTAGATCAGTATCTGTTCTTGGTCTTTTCGATGGTATATCTAGACAGAGTCGTAAACGTTTTCTGTCTTGTCTTCTGGATTTGGATTCCGCTTCTTGAGCACGAAAATCTGGATCTTCCCTTTTTCTTTGCATAAATAGACGGTTAGTTTCACGATGACTTTCTTCCGGATCAGACAACTGGCGAGGACGGCCAGCGCGGCCTTGAACAACAGTCCCGGGTATATTCTTCTGATATTTAACGATGTAATACTGAACAGTAGAGCGTGAAATACCAAGCCTACGAGCTATTTCACACTGATCCCGCAAAAATGAAAATTTTAGAAATGCCACGACAGAACACCACCACTTGCTCCGAGGAGGGACAAAAGTTTGAACGCGACTCTGGAAACAAATCCAAGTTCTGAAAAATGAAATCGGAACCTCGGGAACTTGACAGCCAGTCGCAGACGCTCTGACAAAATCTTACAGTTTCCCCTTTTGTTTCATCTGACGTTACTTTGAAATTTTTCAAGTATCCATTATTCCAATCATGTGTCGGATCTTGGTGTGTTTCAAATTTCCGTGAGATGTGTAAGATTTTATTTACTATCAATTATCATCCACGACTTTTTTTGTCTGCCCAAAACTATTACCCTCTTTAGCGGAGGGTAAAAAATAAAAAATATTCAGCCTTCAGCTGAAATTAGTTTCCCCTCCGCTAAAGAGGTTTTTTGACAGAACCTTTTAATTTGTATTGGCAGCCATGTACAGGATGTATTTGCATGTAAATCAAACGGGGAGAAACCAACCGTTCTTCCAGTGGTGTCAAGTATTTTAAACAATCCGGTATTTCGGGGAATTCGAAGCCATTGCTTATAGCTAATTCTGGTATTGTCAATTTAATCAAACAATCGTAACATGTTTTGCAAAATTTGCCAATATCATCGATATCTTTGTAAAAGACTAGTTTTATAAAGTCCGTTGTCGCTCCTTTGGACAGTAAAGTTGTTTTGGAATGGGTTCTTATTGACTTTTTGAACCACAGTCGATCACAACAATAGCATTGGTGGATTGGACCATCAGCAACAGCTTCGAAAAATTTCTCAGCTAATTTACGAAATTCTAGTTCTTCACACCTTACATTTAGATCAGTATCTGTTCTTGGTCTTTTCGATGGTATATCTAGACAGAGTCGTAAACGTTTTCTGTCTTGTCTTCTGGATTTGGATTCCGCTTCTTGAGCACGAAAATCTGGATCTTCCCTTTTTCTTTGCATAAATAGACGGTTAGTTTCACGATGACTTTCTTCCGGATCAGACAACTGGCGAGGACGGCCAGCGCGGCCTTGAACAACAGTCCCGGGTATATTCTTCTGATATTTAACGATGTAATACTGAACAGTAGAGCGTGAAATACCAAGCCTACGAGCTATTTCACACTGATCCCGCAAAAATGAAAATTTTAGAAATGCCACGACAGAACACCACCACTTGCTCCGAGGAGGGACAAAAGTTTGAACGCGACTCTGGAAACAAATCCAAGTTCTGAAAAATGAAATCGGAACCTCGGGAACTTGACAGCCAGTCGCAGACGCTCTGACAAAATCTTACAGTTTCCCCTTTTGTTTCATCTGACGTTACTTTGAAATTTTTCAAGTATCCATTATTCCAATCATGTGTCGGATCTTGGTGTGTTTCAAATTTCCGTGAGATGTGTAAGATTTTATTTACTATCAATTATCATCCACGACTTTTTTTTGTCTGCCCAAAACTATTACCCTCTTTAGCGGAGGGTAAAAAATAAAAAATATTCAGCCTTCAGCTGAAATTAGTTTCCCCTCCGCTAAAGAGGTTTTTTGACAGAACCTTTTAATTTGTATTGGCAGCCATGTACAGGATGTATTTGCATGTAAATCAAACGGGGAGAAACCAACCGTTCTTCCAGTGGTGTCAAGTATTTTAAACAATCCGGTATTTCGGGGAATTCGAAGCCATTGCTTATAGCTAATTCTGGTATTGTCAATTTAATCAAACAATCGTAACATGTTTTGCAAAATTTGCCAATATCATCGATATCTTTGTAAAAGACTAGTTTTATAAAGTCCGTTGTCGCTCCTTTGGACAGTAAAGTTGTTTTGGAATGGGTTCTTATTGACTTTTTGAACCACAGTCGATCACAACAATAGCATTGGTGGATTGGACCATCAGCAACAGCTTCGAAAAATTTCTCAGCTAATTTACGAAATTCTAGTTCTTCACACCTTACATTTAGATCAGTATCTGTTCTTGGTCTTTTCGATGGTATATCTAGACAGAGTCGTAAACGTTTTCTGTCTTGTCTTCTGGATTTGGATTCCGCTTCTTGAGCACGAAAATCTGGATCTTCCCTTTTTCTTTGCATAAATAGACGGTTAGTTTCACGATGACTTTCTTCCGGATCAGACAACTGGCGAGGACGGCCAGCGCGGCCTTGAACAACAGTCCCGGGTATATTCTTCTGATATTTAACGATGTAATACTGAACAGTAGAGCGTGAAATACCAAGCCTACGAGCTATTTCACACTGATCCCGCAAAAATGAAAATTTTAGAAATGCCACGACAGAACACCACCACTTGCTCCGAGGAGGGACAAAAGTTTGAACGCGACTCTGGAAACAAATCCAAGTTCTGAAAAATGAAATCGGAACCTCGGGAACTTGACAGCCAGTCGCAGACGCTCTGACAAAATCTTACAGTTTCCCCTTTTGTTTCATCTGACGTTACTTTGAAATTTTTCAAGTATCCATTATTCCAATCATGTGTCGGATCTTGGTGTGTTTCAAATTTCCGTGAGATGTGTAAGATTTTATTTACTATCAATTATCATCCACGACTTTTTTTGTCTGCCCAAAACTATTACCCTCTTTAGCGGAGGGTAAAAAATAAAAAATATTCAGCCTTCAGCTGAAATTAGTTTCCCCTCCGCTAAAGAGGTTTTTTGACAGAACCTTTTAATTTGTATTGGCAGCCATGTACAGGATGTATTTGCATGTAAATCAAACGGGGAGAAACCAACCGTTCTTCCAGTGGTGTCAAGTATTTTAAACAATCCGGTATTTCGGGGAATTCGAAGCCATTGCTTATAGCTAATTCTGGTATTGTCAATTTAATCAAACAATCGTAACATGTTTTGCAAAATTTGCCAATATCATCGATATCTTTGTAAAAGACTAGTTTTATAAAGTCCGTTGTCGCTCCTTTGGACAGTAAAGTTGTTTTGGAATGGGTTCTTATTGACTTTTTGAACCACAGTCGATCACAACAATAGCATTGGTGGATTGGACCATCAGCAACAGCTTCGAAAAATTTCTCAGCTAATTTACGAAATTCTAGTTCTTCACACCTTACATTTAGATCAGTATCTGTTCTTGGTCTTTTCGATGGTATATCTAGACAGAGTCGTAAACGTTTTCTGTCTTGTCTTCTGGATTTGGATTCCGCTTCTTGAGCACGAAAATCTGGATCTTCCCTTTTTCTTTGCATAAATAGACGGTTAGTTTCACGATGACTTTCTTCCGGATCAGACAACTGGCGAGGACGGCCAGCGCGGCCTTGAACAACAGTCCCGGGTATATTCTTCTGATATTTAACGATGTAATACTGAACAGTAGAGCGTGAAATACCAAGCCTACGAGCTATTTCACACTGATCCCGCAAAAATGAAAATTTTAGAAATGCCACGACAGAACACCACCACTTTCTCCGAGGAGGGACAAAAGTTTGAACGCGACTCTGGAAACAAATCCAAGTTCTGAAAAATGAAATCGGAACCTCGGGAACTTGACAGCCAGTCGCAGACGCTCTGACAAAATCTTACAGTTTCCCCTTTTGTTTCATCTGACGTTACTTTGAAATTTTTCAAGTATCCATTATTCCAATCATGTGTCGGATCTTGGTGTGTTTCAAATTTCCGTGAGATGTGTAAGATTTTATTTACTATCAATTATCATCCACGACTTTTTTTGTCTGCCCAAAACTATTACCCTCTTTAGCGGAGGGTAAAAAATAAAAAATATTCAGCCTTCAGCTGAAATTAGTTTCCCCTCCGCTAAAGAGGTTTTTTGACAGAACCTTTTAATTTGTATTGGCAGCCATGTACAGGATGTATTTGCATGTAAATCAAACGGGGAGAAACCAACCGTTCTTCCAGTGGTGTCAAGTATTTTAAACAATCCGGTATTTCGGGGAATTCGAAGCCATTGCTTATAGCTAATTCTGGTATTGTCAATTTAATCAAACAATCGTAACATGTTTTGCAAAATTTGCCAATATCATCGATATCTTTGTAAAAGACTAGTTTTATAAAGTCCGTTGTCGCTCCTTTGGACAGTAAAGTTGTTTTGGAATGGGTTCTTATTGACTTTTTGAACCACAGTCGATCACAACAATAGCATTGGTGGATTGGACCATCAGCAACAGCTTCGAAAAATTTCTCAGCTAATTTACGAAATTCTAGTTCTTCACACCTTACATTTAGATCAGTATCTGTTCTTGGTCTTTTCGATGGTATATCTAGACAGAGTCGTAAACGTTTTCTGTCTTGTCTTCTGGATTTGGATTCCGCTTCTTGAGCACGAAAATCTGGATCTTCCCTTTTTCTTTGCATAAATAGACGGTTAGTTTCACGATGACTTTCTTCCGGATCAGACAACTGGCGAGGACGGCCAGCGCGGCCTTGAACAACAGTCCCGGGTATATTCTTCTGATATTTAACGATGTAATACTGAACAGTAGAGCGTGAAATACCAAGCCTACGAGCTATTTCACACTGATCCCGCAAAAATGAAAATTTTAGAAATGCCACGACAGAACACCACCACTTGCTCCGAGGAGGGACAAAAGTTTGAACGCGACTCTGGAAACAAATCCAAGTTCTGAAAAATGAAATCGGAACCTCGGGAACTTGACAGCCAGTCGCAGACGCTCTGACAAAATCTTACAGTTTCCCCTTTTGTTTCATCTGACGTTACTTTGAAATTTTTCAAGTATCCATTATTCCAATCATGTGTCGGATCTTGGTGTGTTTCAAATTTCCGTGAGATGTGTAAGATTTTATTTACTATCAATTATCATCCACGACTTTTTTTGTCTGCCCAAAACTATTACCCTCTTTAGCGGAGGGTAAAAAATAAAAAATATTCAGCCTTCAGCTGAAATTAGTTTCCCCTCCGCTAAAGAGGTTTTTTGACAGAACCTTTTAATTTGTATTGGCAGCCATGTACAGGATGTATTTGCATGTAAATCAAACGGGGAGAAACCAACCGTTCTTCCAGTGGTGTCAAGTATTTTAAACAATCCGGTATTTCGGGGAATTCGAAGCCATTGCTTATAGCTAATTCTGGTATTGTCAATTTAATCAAACAATCGTAACATGTTTTGCAAAATTTGCCAATATCATCGATATCTTTGTAAAAGACTAGTTTTATAAAGTCCGTTGTCGCTCCTTTGGACAGTAAAGTTGTTTTGGAATGGGTTCTTATTGACTTTTTGAACCACAGTCGATCACAACAATAGCATTGGTGGATTGGACCATCAGCAACAGCTTCGAAAAATTTCTCAGCTAATTTACGAAATTCTAGTTCTTCACACCTTACATTTAGATCAGTATCTGTTCTTGGTCTTTTCGATGGTATATCTAGACAGAGTCGTAAACGTTTTCTGTCTTGTCTTCTGGATTTGGATTCCGCTTCTTGAGCACGAAAATCTGGATCTTCCCTTTTTCTTTGCATAAATAGACGGTTAGTTTCACGATGACTTTCTTCCGGATCAGACAACTGGCGAGGACGGCCAGCGCGGCCTTGAACAACAGTCCCGGGTATATTCTTCTGATATTTAACGATGTAATACTGAACAGTAGAGCGTGAAATACCAAGCCTACGAGCTATTTCACACTGATCCCGCAAAAATGAAAATTTTAGAAATGCCACGACAGAACACCACCACTTGCTCCGAGGAGGGACAAAAGTTTGAACGCGACTCTGGAAACAAATCCAAGTTCTGAAAAATGAAATCGGAACCTCGGGAACTTGACAGCCAGTCGCAGACGCTCTGACAAAATCTTACAGTTTCCCCTTTTGTTTCATCTGACGTTACTTTGAAATTTTTCAAGTATCCATTATTCCAATCATGTGTCGGATCTTGGTGTGTTTCAAATTTCCGTGAGATCTGTAAGATTTTATTTACTATCAATTATCATCCACGACTTTTTTTGTCTGCCCAAAACTATTACCCTCTTTAGCGGAGGGTAAAAAATAAATAAATATTCAGCCTTCAGCTGAAATTAGTTTCCCCTCCGCTAAAGAGGTTTTTTGACAGAACCTTTTAATTTGTATTGGCAGCCATGTACAGGATGTATTTGCATGTAAATCAAACGGGGAGAAACCAACCGTTCTTCCAGTGGTGTCAAGTATTTTAAACAATCCGGTATTTCGGGGAATTCGAAGCCATTGCTTATAGCTAATTCTGGTATTGTCAATTTAATCAAACAATCGTAACATGTTTTGCAAAATTTGCCAATATCATCGATATCTTTGTAAAAGACTAGTTTTATAAAGTCCGTTGTCGCTCCTTTGGACAGTAAAGTTGTTTTGGAATGGGTTCTTATTGACTTTTTGAACCACAGTCGATCACAACAATAGCATTGGTGGATTGGACCATCAGCAACAGCTTCGAAAAATTTCTCAGCTAATTTACGAAATTCTAGTTCTTCACACCTTACATTTAGATCAGTATCTGTTCTTGGTCTTTTCGATGGTATATCTAGACAGAGTCGTAAACGTTTTCTGTCTTGTCTTCTGGATTTGGATTCCGCTTCTTGAGCACGAAAATCTGGATCTTCCCTTTTTCTTTGCATAAATAGACGGTTAGTTTCACGATGACTTTCTTCCGGATCAGACAACTGGCGAGGACGGCCAGCGCGGCCTTGAACAACAGTCCCGGGTATATTCTTCTGATATTTAACGATGTAATACTGAACAGTAGAGCGTGAAATACCAAGCCTACGAGCTATTTCACACTGATCCCGCAAAAATGAAAATTTTAGAAATGCCACGACAGAACACCACCACTTGCTCCGAGGAGGGACAAAAGTTTGAACGCGACTCTGGAAACAAATCCAAGTTCTGAAAAATGAAATCGGAACCTCGGGAACTTGACAGCCAGTCGCAGACGCTCTGACAAAATCTTACAGTTTCCCCTTTTGTTTCATCTGACGTTACTTTGAAATTTTTCAAGTATCCATTATTCCAATCATGTGTCGGATCTTGGTGTGTTTCAAATTTCCGTGAGATCTGTAAGATTTTATTTACTATCAATTATCATCCACGACTTTTTTTGTCTGCCCAAAACTATTACCCTCTTTAGCGGAGGGTAAAAAAAGAAAAGAAATGGAATTTTCATGTTACGTCACAGGATGGGTTTTCTTACTGTGAATGACTGAAAAGGATGTCATTTTCATTTAAATTATTCGGCTAAGCTGAAACTTTTATGCACTTTTGAAATTCGCATCATATGGATCAATAAAATACACGAAAAATCTTTATTGTTTTAGTATATACGCGAAAATACATTTAGCTTTACGTTAGTTACAAAAGGATAATTGTAATAAATTCAGGCAATTTTACACATAAGATTTACGAATAGTTTTGTATTAATAACTATGAATTAAAAATAATTAAATTATTTACGTATATCCCATCAAGGTGCTTGCGGGGATGGCAACGAAGATTCTTTTCACTTTTTCTTTCGCTGGTTCCCAGGACGATATTTTGAAATAAAAATAACTTTTTAATTCTAAACAAATTTATAAATTTGTGTAGCTGAAAGGTGTAATATATCTAGTTACTAAAATATTTATTTGTCTGTGTACTGGATATTAAGTTCCATTTATTTTGTTTCTTTGCGAAATTAATTTTACTATTATATATCGATGACGTGTATTTTTTAATCCGCCCCAAACTTATTTGAGCGTCCCTTTTAGGAAGATTGCATCAAGTGTGTTTTTCAAACACTCAATCGATGGCGCTACCATCCAAAAATTTTAAATTTTGAGTGTTTTAGAGTTTTTTCGATCACGTGACCTAGCTCAATCGTTTCAGGGGCTCAAAAAAACCCCAGGTACGAAATTAAAAAAGAATCCTTAGAGCAGTTTTCGAGATCGCTCGGACATACACACAGACATTCCTCGTTTAATATAAGCGCGGATATGATGCAAACTTTAAGTCAAGAGTGAAGTAATTTTGCTTTTTCTAGATTCCACTTAACGGCAATTAATTCCAATTACATATTTGAGGAAAATTTTCGTTTCCTACCATGCGAAGAACGAGCACGCAGCTAGTGTTCTTATAAAGTAATACTCATGAGAACATTATTATAACTTTGTACTTTGATAAGGCTTCAGATTAGGATATCAACGCTGTAAAATGAAAAAAAAACTATTACAGAAAACATGAACAATTTTATTTTTTATCAACTAAATAGTCGCTGTATTTGTAAACATATTGACCCCAACGATAAACATGTAACTGTACGACGGCGCATTAAATAGCTCCGTAGAAATTCATAAAACTTTTTATAATGGCAGTTACAGGTTTCATGATTTTTACGGAGGAAATGCAATCACTTATTATAGCCGATCAGATTGTAAGATAGGTAAAGCACCGTACTACGGTTTCGGGTTCAACTCCGGCAGTCGAAGTTCGATCTGCGACTAGGTGTTGCTGTCATTGTGTCCATCCCTTCATACGGCGACGTTGGTCAACCTACTACACTACTGGCCAAAAGTATTGCAAGTTTGAGAAATCTAACCATCGTTTCAAGAATAAGCCCAGAAAAAATGGACAGGAAAGTTGCCAGATTTAAATATTTTTGAGAATTTATGTAGTATAATTGGAACGAATACATCTGAAAATTACCAAAAAGCAATATCAGACCTTCAGGAACCAATAATTTTAGTTGGCATTATGAAACACCGAAGGAAGTATTGTAAAACATTGTGGATTCCATATCTAAAAAAGTGGCTGTTGTAATCAAAGTGAAGGCTGCTCAGCAATATAATAAATGATCTTTATTTCAATTGCATTTATTTATTATCCTCTTTCTGCAGAATAACTTGAAATTAATCCTTTATTTAATTTTATTCCGGCGAGCCAAAATGGATTATGATTTCTGTAATAATCTATATACTTTTATGCTATTTTTTCAATAAATTAAATAATTATTTTTGTTCTTTAACTTAATGATATCTTGTCTTTGAAGTAATTAATATAATATGCTGACATTAAAAAATATCAATTATATTGATTTTTACTTTTGAGGGGGGAGAGGGGCCTTAATCTTGAAAATCGTTAGATTTCTGAAATTTGCAATGCTTTTGGCCAGTTGTGTTGGTGCCCCCATGATAAAGAGACCAACATCACCGGCTTTAGTAATGACCAATGTCTCCAAGGCAGAGGACCGCCATTGGGAAAAAATATTTGTTATTATTATATGTTATTGCGATTGGTTATATTTATTATAGGAACTATTATTCAATATTCTTAAAGCAATATAAATGCCTATGTCCCAGATGCGTCACCTTCCGAAATAGGGTGCTGTTGCGTGTAATGGGTGGAATTCCGAATATAAATAAAAGAAGTTTCTCTGCTTGATTTTTGTTGGTGTAATGAGATAGTGCCGTGCAATTAAATGTTTCTTTTGTGAACATCTCACTGTCAGTTATCGTGGTCTAAGAAATTGTGTTTTACATTCCGAATATGTACCATGTAAGGAAAGTATTGAGATCATGAAAAAATTCGACTTTGAAATTTTGATGTATTTACACGTTTTGAGGTCTTCTGAGCTCATTTATGCTATTTTTACGAGACGCATGTATGAGTTTGTATGTGTGCATGTGTGTTTGTAAGTGAACACAATAGCTCCTAAACGGTGTATTCAATTGAGCTAAAATTTGGTATACATGTTATAGACCACTGTCACAAGACCGGTACTGATTTTGGCATGTATAGCTTACAGTTTTTTTTTTTTTACAGGACTACGAAAAAGTGGACTTGAAAGTGCGCTTGCGTCTGAACGGTGAATTCGACTGAGCACAAATTGGAGATGTATAGTATAAAAGGTCGCAATCACATGATCTGCATGGATTTTTGTGTGTGTGGAGTTAATAGTTTGTTCACGGGATATAAAAGAATAATTTTTATAATACATTACGTCCTATGTACGCAAATCATTTAAAATTTACTAGTGTCTAAATGGTGAATTCGAAGAAGATCAAATTGGTATATTATACGTCATCGTCACACAACATGCATAGATTTTGCTGTGTGTAGGACTTATAGTTTTGTCAGGACAAAAAAAAGGAGTGTTCTTTTACACTATGGCCTATGGACGGAGAGTGCGTAGTGTCTACAGGGTGCATTCGATTGAGCTCAAATTGGATATGTATGTTATAGGTCTCGTTCTCATGACCTGAATAGATTTTGGTGTGCCTGGAGCTGATAATTTGCTCATAGACATTGAAAAAGTAATTCTTATACATTCCGGAATAAGGACGCAAATCATTTAAAGTGAGCTAGTGTCTAAATGGTGCATTCGATTGAAATCAAATTAGGTTCGCAAATTATAGGTCACTGTCTCACATGCTGCATAAATTTAGGCCTTACAGTTTTTTATAGGGTACAAAATCATTTTCTTATATATTGCGGCCTATACACTCAAATCCTTTTAAGTGCATTAGTGCCTAAACACTAGATCCGATTCAGTTGAATGAAATTTATTTATACACTTGGTAAATATCAAATGTTTGGAAAGTCAAGTGGAGTCACTCCAGAATTTTTTTAAATTGTTTATTGGTTTATTATTCTAGAGCGCATAGTTTCGTTTCTGAGGCAGTGGAGTAGGCAAGGGGGAAGGGAGGGGAGTTATTCAGGGTCAACATTCCCTTGGCAAAATTTTTTTAACAGTCCACATATTTTTCAATTTTTACATAATGACATTCAACATAAAGATTATGTCTATAACTCCCGTCACAACCATTTTAGGATATCTGCATACGCTACTGCGGATAAGCATTCTTAAAGGCGGTGGAATAACAGTTCTGACACTATCTTCTGTATGTTTTTCTGATAAAAAAAATAACTACAGATTTTACTTTACTTACAAAAAAAAAATTATAAATTAATTAAATTTTAGTAAGATTGAAATAAAAGAGCTAATTTTTTTTTACATAAAATTAGACAAAAAGAAAACATACATTTCTTCCTTTATAATCTAAAGGATACTGAACAAAATTTTAAATTCAGCTTCAATATACAATGTTTGCATTTTTAATTACCTAAAGATAAATGCTTTATAAAACAATAAAATATTAAAAACGGTTGGTAGAGATAAATTTTTACTTAATTGTACTCCCACATGATTCTTAATGTCATATCTAAAAATATATTTTAATAAAAAGAAGTTCTTCTAACATACAAAATAACAATATTACAGAAACTCCATTGAATGTTTTTAGAAAAAATGTCACATTATTACATTGCGAATAATTAAAAAATATTAATTTCTCTTGTCAATTACTATGATGCCATAGTTCGAACTGAAAAAGAGGAATTAGCAAGTAAATATTATAACACTAAAAGTAACTATATACTAACTTTTCAATTTTAGATGAAAATATGTTGAGTTATCATAGTATGAGTTAAGTATGAGTTATCATAGACTTTAATATGAGTTATCATAGTATTAATATGAGTTATCAGAGACTTTCAATTAATCTATCCAGCGGTGAATAGTGTATCATATTACATCATAGTAATAAACACATGCACTAGATAAAATAAATAAAATCTTTGTGAAAAAACACACATAAAAAGGTTACTTAAGGCGTACGCCTTATAAGTAACCTTTTATGTATGTTTTTTCACAAAGCGTTTATTTATTTTATCATTTAACACCAGTATTTTGAGTGTTTCTTCACATGTACTAGATATTTCCATGCAAAACATAATGTTATAAAATTAAAAATTATCGATATATTCACAGTGGTGTACAATATATACATATATATATCCACATACATAGTGGAGCCTGTCTAGTGGGACCACCTTCGGAAAGAACAAAATAAGTCACATTATAAAAGTGGTCATTACACGAATGCGGTAAAATGTGGTAGTTGTAAAGAGATATTGTACTAAAGTAGTAACAGTAGAGAAGTGTTCTCTTTACCAAAAAGTTCACTTTAGCAGATTTCACTACATGTAAAACTCGCTCATAATAATTTGTCATACTTTGTGTAATGTTATTTCCATATGAATATTTCACGATATTTTATTGTTTACTTGAATAAAATCACAGTTTCCTACGTAAATTTCGTAGAATCTTTGAAACGAAAGGAACACAAATGTTATAAATCGAGATGCTTCTCTTCTTTGTAATCTATATTTCCAAATTGCTAACATGTAAAATATTATATACAATAAATTCAACGAAAGACAAATTTGGGGATTTTCAATGAAGACTGTGCAATCCATATATTGCAGGGGGTGCAATTTATTTTAGATTTCCTATGGGATTTACTTGGTTTATGGCATTCACTTAAATATATCACACTTTAAAATTTGTTCTGAATGATGTTTCAGAAAATATTATAGATTTTAATGGAATTTTTACAATTTGTCTCAAAAATTAATATTGCAAGAGATAGCATACGCTTTTTAAACACAGCGTAATACAAATAAGCATTTTAATAAAATGTTACAACTATAAAGTAGTATTTTTAATACAACTAGGGGCCAAGGCCCCCAGACTCGCTACGCTCGCTTTTCATATGAGGCATTCGGCCCCTAATCGGGCTTATTCGTAAAAAAGACAGAGAAAACCCGAAGATTGGATCAGATAGAATGTTACTGAGCTAAGCTACACATTGCTTAGTTCTTGCATCTTCATTGGTACATAAAAATTTAAACTTCACACAACAGTAGACCCCCTACCCCTCATAACACGGAAGATATTTTGTTATGGGAATCCGTGTTGTACGGGTCCTGAGCTATACTCCACCTGGAGTGCGGACTCCGCTTATAATCGCTGGAAAAATTATTTGTACTCCTCAGAAACACAATGATATTTAATGTTGCCATTCAAAGGTTATACTAATTAGGAGCTAAAGCGTAATAAAATAAGAACATATGTTTCACCTTTATTTTTAATAAAGTAAAACCTATTGGACACCTTGCGAATTTGCCACCCATGGCGATTTTTCATTATTTCGCGACTTGCGTACATATAAAGTTAATAAAAGCTACGGAATAGATAGAATAGCCTGCCACCAATGGCGACCTATCATTATTTGGCGATTTACACATACTTACAACCTATATTTACTGTTCATTTAAGGTTACCGGAAAACCGTTATCCATACTTTCATTTACATAATCGTTTGCAGATTGGCGTACTTAACACCACGAATTATACCATCTCGTCGCGCTAGCAAATATCCAAAGTGTACTATAACTGCTATAATGGCATAGTTAACGCCAAATATTTCTACTGGTAGCAAATAATCCAGCTGGACGAGAACCGGCTTTAAAATAATCTGCATTTTAATTATTTTTCATTTTCAAGATATTAGTTATCCTGTTTTGGAAAAACGAATAATCGCTAATTCTAAACTCCTGTTGTCTAAGCGAACTTACTATTTGAAAATTGTCAACTTTGTGTAACACATTTTGAGTTACTTATTTCATATAGTTTTTATTTTGGCGTAAAATGGGCGTAATTCTAACTCATGTTTGTAAATTTCACGCGATTCTAGATACTTGGAAACGCTTTGTTGCAAAGGAATGAATGATTTTATGCCAAATCTGGCAACCATTATGTTTATTATTTTATTTTTTTTATTAATATCTTCTAAAATAATTCGATTTTCGAAATTTAACTTAGCTCATCCGGTTTCTCGGAATTTTTTGAATCTGTGGGCACCTTAGTTGAAACTTAAATCCCCACGGTTTAGGAGGAAATAGGCCAACAAGCTTTGACAGCGCCAGCGGCGACAGCGGCCTTTACTTTTTTTTTTAGAATAGAGAGATACCCAAATTAAATTTCAGCTGTTAAGGAAACTCGCGGAATCTTTTCGCAATCGAAAGATTTCGTTTTGTGTACACAGCTATTCTCATGTCCATGCAAACGATTTATTTGTGAAAAAAAATGATAATAAACTGTGTAATCTGGAAAATCTCTTTTAAACGAATTTGAATCCCAATTGTATGACGTCATATTCACTTGAAAAGGGTAATTTTGTCACGCAAATGATTTACTTTTTTGACTCTCGGAAATAAAATGGTGCTGAAAATAGCAAAAAATCGCTTAAAAAGGAGGGAACGGGTAGATTTTCAGATTTTTAAAGAAGCGCAGATTGTTTTCTATAATTTTATACATGATCATGAAAATTTTCAAGCGGATCGTGCAAACGGTGAAGAAGTTATTAGGCTTTTCGCGTTAACTTTGTAAATTTCACGCGATTCTAGGTACTTGGAAACGCTTTGTTGCAAAGGAATGAATAATTTTATGCCAAATCTGGCAACCATTCGGTTTATTTTTTCAGTTTTTTATTAACATTTTCTAAAATAATTCGATTTTCGAAATTTAAATCAGCTTAGCAGGTTCCTCGGAATTTTTCGAATCTGTGGGTACCTTAGTCGAAACTCAAATCCCTACGGTTTAGGAGGAGATAGGTCCAGAAGCTTTGACAGCGCCAGCGGCGGCGACAGTGGCCTTTACTTTTTTTTTAGAATAGAGAGATAATAATAACTTCTTGGGATGAGGATACTTGCTATCGAAATAATTAAAATTACCAGGAATGGTATCGCAAATATTATAGATGTTAACTCGGAAAAGGAGTTTCGTTTTCTACAATAGTGTAAAATATACATCAAAATTCTTGTGTTTAAGCTTTCAATATAAGAACTAAAAATGGGAAATTAAAACAAGGTTTAAATATTTGTTTAGATGAATCAATCATTCTAAATAAAATGGAATGGATTAAACCCCTTTAAGAAAATATTTCACTATAAGCAAGATTTCTTATTTTAGCTTTGCGAATAATTAATTAGTTCTTGATAAACCCACAGATCAACCGAAATAAGAAAATTATAAGTATACATAACCTAATTAATAATTTATGGTAAATATTTTTTAATTTGCCAAAACAACGTAGGAAGCTTGTTTTTAACTCGAATATGTTTTGAAAGGGTGTATATTTTAATTAAAAATATCATCATAAAAATAATATGAAACAACATACGTATATATAGAATTAATAGGAAACTTCTAATTGTATTTAAATCAGTATCCGAAGAAAAGTAAATAATTTTTTTTTTAAATCACACGCTATAACACGTATTTTCAGGAATATTTTCATTTCGAGAAATATTTCGATTGATAATGCACACTGAAAATAGAACGAAAATTTCGAATATTTCAATGCACACTCTTTTCTCTTTCTTTTACAGTTTTCCTCTTTCATACTTTTCAAAACCAGAAAAAAAAACCCACGAAAAGCACTTCATTAGTAAAATGTAGTGCCTCTCTAATATTCAAGTTTTGCAAAATACTTCCTTTCAACATATCGAAACAAAACTTTTTTCATGAATTGTTTTGAAAGAACTTGCCTACGGAATTTTGAAAAGAATTCTACGACTACATAAAATTCAAAATCTGCGGAAATAGTTATTTGTTCCCATGCACTCACTCTTTTGCATCATTATTTTTTAATAAATATATGCGTATAATGAAAAATATATATTTAAAAACATTATTTGATATAGTTTTAATATTTAAACAATAAAACTGTATGGCTTTTTTGAAAATTAATGTTACACAATTTAAAAACAAGAGATATAAGAAAAAAAAAATTGGAGTTTTCTTAGAATAGAAATTTCGTTATAGCCAAATCAAATTTGTTTAATTTCGATTTCAGTCAAAAATACATTTTAAGTTTAATTAAAGTGCAAGAAAGTCAATTTAATCTGCATCAAAATCATGATCTATTTTTAACTAAATAAGCAAAGATAAATTTGAATAAAGACGCTGAATAATATAAACTGAACAAACACATTCTAAGCTATATAATTTGAAATTTCTGTGTACTCAGCTAATTCAATATGTGAGTAATAATTAGAACTTTTTAGGTGCCTTTTTATATAGATTTCCATTTCACCAACTAATTTCGAAACACTGATGTCTATCTAAAACGAGTGTTAAACAGTAACGGAAGACTATATTTTCGCCAGTACATGCGTGGCGAGAATGCACACTGCTAGCTTTTATCATGCATTTAAGTCATTTTAAGTGTTAATATTTTTTAAAAATCTAATAAGAATTGAAAAACAAGAGCAGAACTTACACGTGTTTCAAACAAATAAAGAATCACTAAAATTAAGACGAATGTTAATGGATTTTAAATGTGTTTATATTCTTAACTGCGAAACCCATTAACTACAGCATACATTTTCCATTTTTGAAAGTCGTTGATAATGATTTCTAAGACTCACTAATGAATAAATAAGACAGTAAAAGAGTTTTTTTTTTAAATAGGGTGTTTATAAACCCTTTCGATATGGAGGAGCTGGCCACGGTTACATATTCGTGGTACGGGGAAGTTTTCCACAAGATTGGTTGCACACGGAAGCGTAAGACGGGAAAACGTGTTTTGCGGCATACATCAAAAATCTAAAAATTGCTATCTACACAAAATTTACTATTTAGAAAGTGTGCATACTTATATTTCGCTATTGTTAGCAGCTGTAGTTATCATGCCCACATAACTTTCCTAGCAGATTCGTTCGTCAACACGCATAGAACTTTTCATGTTTGCCGCCATTGGGCGGCGGTAGTACCTAGACAACTTTTCGTAGTTGCGGCCAATGGGCGGCGGTAATACTCAGAGAACTTTCGTGAATGCCGCCAGTACCTACAGAACGTTTCATGGACGCCGCCAATGGGCGTCAGTATCGACGAAAGGGTTAAATGCTAATATTTACACGTTACACACACTGTTCTACAGAAGCCCAGCCCAGCCGTTAGAAGTTTTCATCCTCCCTAGCACTGGCCAAGCCGCCCTAGAAGCACGTCCGTCACCAGCGACTGAAATGCGACCAAGCAATACAGTCACAAACAGTGGTAGCAACTCACCCCTAAATAAAAGAGCATTTGCGGAGTTGCTGTACTACTTGAGAAGAAAAGGAAAAACGAAATTGTAAGCTACACTTTTGTTAATGAAAGATTCATCATTGTACGATTGAAAATAGACACATGATAGCTTTCGGTGTTTGGCGTGTATGTCCCAGAAAATGGTAAAAAGGAAGACACTGAGCTTTTCTATAAGAACTACAATGTGTAATTTGAGCTCAACCGAATTCACCCTATAGACACTAGTTCGCTTTGAAGGATTTCCATCATGTAAAGGAACATTCATTAGTTGCCCTGTCAAAAAACGACAAATCCTCTACACAGCAAAATGTATACATGCTGTGTAACGGTAACCTATAATATAGATATACCCAATTTGATCTTTTTCGAATGCACCATTTAGACACTAGTTCATGTTAAAGGATTTGCTTCCGGAGGCCAAAATTCATAAAAATTATTTTTTTGCAATCCCGTGAACATACAATCAACTCTACACACACCAAAATCTATCCAGATCATGTGACCGTGTCTTTTTGTATACATTTGGCCCGATTTGTGCTCAATCGAATGAACCGTTTAGACGCTAGCGCATTTTCACGAATACCGTCCATTGGCCTTAATGTAAAATAAATCTTTTTCGTAGCCCTGTAAAAAATATATATCTATGCATGCCAAAATAAATACTGTTCTTGCTACGGTGGTCTATAACATACATATAAAATTTCAACTCAATCGAATGCACCGTTCAAGCGCTAGCGCACTTTCAAGAATTTCCGCCCATAAACTATTATGTAAAAGAAACCTCTTTTGTAGCCTTATAAAAAGTCCTATACGCACCAGAGTCTATACCGGTCTTTCGACGGTGGTTTATAACATATATACCCCATTTGAGTTCAATTGAATGCACCGTTTAAGAGCTATCGTGTTCATTCGCACACACAACAGCATACATGAATTCTGAAGACCTCACAACGTGTAAATAACCAAAATCTCGAAGATGAATTTTTTCATGATTACAATACTTTAATTACGTGGTACAAGTCCAGAAAGTATTAAATAAAATTAATTGGAAAAACATGTGTTAGATAAAATAAAAAAAGTATTTTTGGTTTAGATCAGTAGCTTATCCTAAAACTTTTCCGAGGGAACTTTCAAAAAATACCGGGGGCGTTATATAAAGGGGACATGAAGGAGCACGGTCCCCTCTGAAAATTTAAAGCAATTACTAAAAAATAGCTATTTTAAGACATTTATGTTAACTTTAGTAACAAAAAGGTTTAAAAAACCGGATAGCCCCCCCCCTCCGAAATGGAAACCTATCTACGCTACTGGAACATACCATGGAGATATGAAAGAGAACTTTCAGATTTATACACGGATACTTAGTTTTCTCTATTGTTGTTAAAACTCTCAACTCTAATATTTTCATGATAATATTTTTTGTTGTTGTAAATAATATTGTTCTGTTTAAACGAAATAATTTATTTTTAAAATATATAAATTCAACTAAGTTCCATTACTTCAAAACCGCGAGATTTTACTCAATTACTTGTTATGATTTTCGGATTTAATCATTAAATTTTTTACGAAAGCAATTACTACAAAATGGTAGGATAATTAAATTTGTTTCCAAACTCGCAACTAACGGCCGGTGTGACGCCATT
Organism: Cheiracanthium punctorium; assembly: GCA_038373885.1. Taxonomy (NCBI): domain Eukaryota; kingdom Metazoa; phylum Arthropoda; class Arachnida; order Araneae; family Cheiracanthiidae; genus Cheiracanthium; species Cheiracanthium punctorium. The sequence goes on along the minus strand of JAWZYV010002471.1, from coordinate 661,053 downwards.
TTGAAGTCCTAACAATCAGTAGTCTCAAAACACTCACACAGTGAATTCACAGTGCAATCACTCAGCGACCGATCATATACTAGTCGCAAAGTGACTTCACAGCGACGTCACCTGTTGACTGGTAACAAATAAACTTCACAGTGACCACACAGTGGAGTCGCATCACTGACAAGTCACAATGTGACTAGTTTGTGACAGTTCTGCGACAATTGTGACTCTCTCTACATCACAACGATATTTTCGTGACCATCTGTGCTATTAGAGAGTTTTTATAGGAACGGAGCATAGCGATTAGGGACACTGCGGGACATTTTAGAGCTTTTAAGAAAAGTGATATTTTTATACCAATTACAAATTCATTCATAATAAATACAGTTGGCATTATTTATTTATTTTTTTTTCTTTCTAAAAAACTTTTAAAAAAATTGTCTTAAATTTAAAAATGGTAAGGTACGTCTTCACTAAACTTTTGGCAATTACATTTTGAAAATCTAAAAAAGCACATTAATGTTTACTGCATGCCAAACACTTATTAAAATATTACACTATAATCTAAGTAAGTATATTTAAGTTTGCATGTACTATATTTATGCATACATACATACATACATACATACATACATATATATATATATATATATATATATATATATATATATATATATATATATATATATATATATATATATGTCTGCAGTATTAAAAAAATATGTTTCAAAGAAATATCTAGGAACATTTATTAGAAGTAAAAGCAGCGTGTAATTGCCATCAAAATTTAATACTAATGTTTGCATTATTTTACTTTAAGCATTTCGTAAATACACAATATTTTTGTATTATAACATTTCAAAATAATTTTAAAAATGCTTATAATGTTTAAAGCAATTCAGCATACAATTTGTTTATTTTATTTCAAAGTTCAAAGGACTCTCGCTGTAAAACTTGACGCTAGTTGTTTTAAAACACCAAGAAATGTCTTAATTTTGTGAAACGGCAACAGATAAAAACGAATTTTTCAATGTTTAAAAGAAATGTGACTCCGTTGTAAACTAAACATTTTAACTACATCTTAATTATTGTTATGTTTTATTTATTTTTTACCAACGCAGACTATCTAAACATAAATGTTTAATTAAACAAATTTGCTATAATAGAAGAGTCCTACACACCATATTAATAGTTTATAGATCGTCGAATAAGATTAATGATAAATAAACTTGTGGAAAACGCTTCATTACCCAGAAATATATCATTGGATAGTAAAACAGATGTTCTCCTGAGTAAATTACATGACAATTATCGGAGACGATACAAATGGTGCTATTTGCTCTTAATGAAGGTACCTTAATAATTCACTCATTCACAATTTGCAACACAGATAACTTGTCAAGTCTTTAATGCTATTTAATACTAGATAGTATGTTTACTTTCTATTTCAGAGTAATTGAATAAATGTTTAATTTTGAGTAATGATATTTCAAAAATTGTTCTAGAATGATAGACGTGACCAAATCAAGGTTGAATACATTAAGAATAACCGATAATACCACTTAAGGTAAAATTTTGTTTATTTAAGTTTATTTAATCTTGTTTATTTGTTTATTTAAGTTAACAAATGTACAAATTTACAACAAACGTGTACAAATTAAGTACACAGCTTTAAATTTGTACACGAATATTTTACATTAACATACTGGTATTTGTTGAAAGAAAATGCAATATATTTTTATTGTACCAAGTAAAGTTAAATCTTATTAAACATAGTTTTAAAGGGAAACTAATTTATTCTCTGTACATTAAGTTCTATTTGTAACACGAAAAGTTACGTTTTTAGAATTTCGAGCAAAATCTAGGTTAAAAAAAGCCTATTAAGAAATATTACTACAAATGTAATTTTTACTTACCATATTATGGAATAATATGTATTTATAATGTAAATATTTTACTAGCTCTCTTGAGGTCGAGGTAAAAATTTCCCCTATATATATATATGAGCAGGGGCGTAGCCAGAAATTTTTCATGGGGGGGGTTACGACTACTGCAACTCACATATATGCATATATGTGTGTGATGAGGGAGTGAAGAATATACATTTTGTATGGCAAAAATTTCCTCATGGGAGGGGGGGGTTATGGCCCCCCTAACAACCCCCTTGGCTACGCCCATCTGAGATTATGTGTTTTGAATACATGCATTTACAGTGTAAAATCAATTTCTCTAGATCGTCCAACAGTGTTGGAAAGTTATGAAGGAAAACCTTGTTTTTTTATGCGATATCGCACAGCGGAGAAGTTTTATTGAAGAAAAATAGCGTAAAGAAACTTTCATTCGGTAACCATATTATTACTCTTGTTTAATCAATTTTTTAAGCAAAATTTGAAATTTCATGGAAATTTCAAAAACCAGAAAATTAAATGCTTGTTAGAAAAATATTTCTGTGTGAGTAATAATGAAAGTACATTTTAATTGCATAGGATATTAAATATTATATCAAAATATGAACATGTTTCAAATAATAAAAGAAACATAAAGCCATGCTCTGTTTTTCTTTTTTTTACTTAATCCTACCATTACCCCAATTCACGTACAAAAGAAAACACAGTTTGTTCTTTGTTTACAAGTAAATACATTTCTTTAGCTTTTCAGTTTTAATCTTACAGTAAGTAGAAAAGAATTTTATCAGTTCTCATGCAGACACACTTTTCCAGCTGAAAACGTGAGAGTGAGTTTCCTTTTCATTGACTTTCAATACTGTTTCATTTTCCATTTCAATAAATAGAAATAAAACGCGACTATCCAAACTCCCGCAAATATGCTATTTTTGTATATCTTGAGCAAATAATTTTCTTAACACTTTTCAGTTTATTAGAGTTTTAATGTTCAACAAAAGTGGATTTCAAGCGGGGTTATTTTAAAATTTCCGTGCATCAATTAATATAATGAAAAGTTTGATTTTAGGATGTTGTTACGAATTTTCGGGGGGATATTCTCGTTTGGTGGTTTGATTGAAACTAAAATTCGCATTCTCCATGCCAAATAATTAAAAATTTGTATTTCATTTCATGCAAATCGGTGAACTAGAATTCGAGATTGGGAGTTTTGGATTTCACCGTTGTTTTGGATTTCAACAGTAGTTTTGGATTTCACCGTCGCATAAATCACCGGGTACCCAGGTGCCTTTTGGGGGGTGAGGACATAGTAATTTAATCATTTCTAATCAAGCCTAAGTAAAATCGCTTTTAATCCTCGTTATTTAGAGGACTCTGAACTAAACGTATCATTTTAGCCCTTTTGGGAAAAAGTATTGTAGAGTTTTTATGAGTTATACCTTCCGATATCATTACTCAAAATGCAGGTACTAAGGCACCCATTTTTGTGTCTCTTGTACATGCAGCAAATATAAGCAAACATAATAAAAATATTAATTATTATTATGAATTATTTATTTTTCCTTTAATTATTTATAATAATTATTATGATTATTTATTATTCAAGTCGTGCAAAAAGTTATAATTTATTATAAAATCAGTAACATGCAAGGAAACAAACGGAGAGCGTAGATATTTGATTTGGGTATCGTGGTACCCGCTATTTTAAACATTCAAATTTAGTTGGTCATTAACGCAAGGTTTTGGCAGTTTTACTCCAAGTTTTGGCGATATTGCTTAGCTGGTTTCATTTTTGCGAGATTATTTTTCACGTGAAATTAAGTTCACTCCAATTGATAAAAAGGGTATGTAGTCCATGTACATGTTAGAGTTTTCTGATCTTGAGATGTTTTTGTTCTAAATTTGACAGTTCAATTTTTATGTCTTTCAACTTGGTCGTATACGTTAGGCACATCACATTTGTTGATTTGGCTATTCTAATTCTTTGATGAAACAGTAGTACCACTTTTTAAAACTTATTTTCACCTTTGAGAAAACATGGCGTCATTTGCAAAACTTTTTTCTTTTGCATTGTAGAATTTAAAACGCTCCTTCCTTCAAACCATGCTGCCATGAATCCGTATTTATTATGTGTTCCCATCATACTCCAATTTCTTCCGAGAAGAAATTAACGGATAATTTTTGAAATAATAGCAATTAGTATCTAACATATGCGTTGTCTAAAAGAAAATCATTTTGAAGTTTTTACACAAATATAAATCAAACCTATGTATTCACTCTACAGACTAATTGTTGCATTTAATATCCAACTTTCAGAAATGTACAGATCAGTATTTGTAGTGGAGGTTGGCATTAAATTGTCGTGCTTTCTTGCCAACTGAAAAACAAATTTTTCAACTTTGAAGGAAAAAAAAAATTAACCTGCGCTAAATTATGCAAAAAGAATTTACACCTGGTAGTTGTTTTTTGGATAGTGCACGATACTGGATTGTTTGAATGTTCGAATATGTGATCCATACCAAATGTGTCAAATCGAACTTAAGTTAAATTGAAAATATAAAGGTAAAACAGTTTCACTATAAGGACAAATGTTCGATAGATTTATGCTGATATTATTAAATTTTTAAACATGTTTTTGCAGAGAATTTTGTAATTTTTCGGGTCCGTCGTTTGAAACTCCAGTATATGTAGAAAGTTCTAGTAAACAGTCCACTTGCCAGGATGGAACACAAATTTTATTGCTTCTAGAACTTCGACGCACAAACTGAGGTACAAAATTCAAAAGCACTAACGGCCAGTAGCTTATAACAGTCCACTTAGTACAGGGGATTTCATAGCTTCTGTATTTCCCACACAACAAAATTATTCCACAGGCTGACATCCAGTGGAAATTCTTGAGAAAAATCATACATAGTTCCTCAGGATCGAACAATGAAGAATTCACGCACAGCATGCAAAAGCGAAATTCTCAAAACAAGCAAAATATCGTTTTCAAAGCACAGAAGGACGAACCATGTGCTCTCAATAGAATGCAATGAATTGGCTACGAGTATTCACTAAAAGTAACTGAGGGGCTGCTTGCTCTCTGCCGTTTTATATAGCTTATACCGACATCAGGAGAAAATTCCAGAGGAAGCCAGATCCAGAAAATTCCCGATTAAGCAGACATTTTGATTGTGTAACCATGGCTCACTGGGATAAATACAGGCTGTCCGAAAACCAGTTTCTCCTATGGGATTTTGCGTATGAGTAAATTTTCGCTTCTTCGCCGATTTGTCGCTTTTACCCAACTGTATCACTGTTGACAACTCTGCCGGAGAAAATGTGCCTAAAATCAAAGTTAAAAGTATCCACAAATGGCTAACAATATTTTCAAGCTGAGAAAAAAATAAAAAAATTTCGGCGTTTACGTGCTTATGCTGCTGAAATATGCTTATCTGCTAAAGCTCTTTGAGACATTTGGATATTCATTTCCGATTTACAAAATACTTCGGTATTGCCAGTTTACCAAGATCTTTTACGCAAAAACGGAGCTTTTCGGACAGCCTGTATATATTCCAGTGAGCCATGGTATAACAGAAGTGCAATTGAGTAATATTAGGCTATTTTAATACTAATGAAGGGAAACAAACATTACAGGAACCATTGGTAAAATCGCGCTAAATGTAGGAAATGTGGCCAAGATTGGCGAAATATCGCCATATTTGGCGCCAAATATAAGCTAAGATGACATGCAGATGTGAAGTCACTTGAGCTCTAGCACCAATATTTCTCGATATTTCGAGAAAACCCTATGTTAGGCAATGGGAAAACCCAAAACTCCCTATCTCGCGTGCGTTCTAGTTAAAAAATTTTGATGCACCAAAATGCAAATTTTAATTATTTGACGTGTAGAATACGAATTTTAAAGTATATATTTAACCATTAAAAAGCAGAAAAACCCAGAAATTTGTAACAATATTTTTGTGAAATTTCTTTTTGAGACACAAATTCAGCCAGTGCTCCACCCTATCACAAACAATATAGATAATGAATGATTTTTTTTTTTTTTAAGATTAAAACATTTATAATTTTTATCTTTATTTTACCCAATTGATTCACATAATCTTAATGTTACAGAATCCAAATATAAGTTTTTAAATTTTACTTCCTTTATTTTACCCAATGGATTCACGTAATCTTAATTTGACAGAAACCAATATAAGTTTTTAAATTTTACTTCCTTCTACATTAGATGGCTGAAGCAATTTTCTTTCTCTTTTCTGCTTCAAAATTCTTTAGCTAACAAAACAAGTTTTGTTTTAATCCTTGACGATAACAGGTCAATTGTTTTATGATAAAGGCTTTAATTTCAACACGTCAAGTGTAAAATTCATTAATGGAATTCTTTATTTCCAGTTGGCAATTCTGACTTTCGGATTATGAAATGCTTATTAAAATGAGAACAATTATTGTTCAGTGCTTAAAGAAAGGTAAATAACGAGGTCATAACGACCTTTAATTTCTGGTATTGTTTGACTTTAAACGCTACTTTAAAATTTCATGAAAGTGTCGTTCTACAGTTTTTTTAAGCTTGTTAGTAAAACTTGTTTGCCAAAACATGTAAAGAAAAAGGCATATTTTCTGAGACCCTGATTTTTTTTTGCGTAAGTAGATATACTCAATGAAAAAGTGATTTCTTTATATATATGAAACATATCGGGGCTGGACAGGCAGAGCTGTCCGTCTTTGACATAACCGGTCGCCCGCTGCGGGAACTTGTAGCCGGGCCAAGAAAGACGTTCTGGGGGCGCTGTACAGTTCCAGTATATCCGGGATAAACGGTAAAGAGAAGGTGTGAAATACAGCCCCAGCAGATTTAAGAAGAAATATTTTTATTAGCTTTTCACGTAAGTGTCGGTGGCTACTGAAGTCACGAAAAAGCCGCTCCGTAAACTGTGTTACGGATAATATACGTGAAGAGCACGTGGTCTATAGAGTAAACATATGTTCCAAAAAAGGTGTATTTATTAGTTATTAAAATGCCCTGGTCTCCTAGTTCTAGGAAATTCTTGCGAGGGAAAGTGCCAGAAGACCGTGGAAAAGAGCGGAGATATTACTTGCGTTTCTTTTAAATTTAGATACCAACAAAATCCTGAGTAACGTAAATAATAGAATTTTGAAAAAGAGTCCAAAAGATCATTTTACCCTCACCCAAAGCCAAAATGATCTTTCATTTGAAAATAAATGTAAATTGTTTATCGGCAAAATAGAAGATGTAAAAGTAATTATGACTATACATAATGAAATAAAATAAGTTTTAGAATCACATAGTATGCATTGTTTATCTTATGAAGGATTTAAACTGAAAAAAATCACAAACAATAAAATTTCAAATTTCAAAATTATAATTCAAAAATTATGGCCTACAATAAACGCATGAATAAATTAAATAATGGAATGGGGAGCCATGCATTTTGAGAACGTCTGAAGTACTACCATGATAACTAGCACTCGGTACTGGAATTTCTTCAGTCGATGGATCATTTTACCCCGAAATATGGCTGCTCACTTTTGGTCATATTACCGAAACACGCCGATAAACATAACGAACTAAACAAGTGTAATTCACATCCGATTGGTTACCAAGTCATATTTCTTTAAAGACTGAATTTCTAAATAAGTAGGAAACTTAGTGTTTACCTTATCAAAGATATGATAAAACCCAGTTTTTTGAAGAATTCTACCCAGACACGTAATACACCGATCGCCACCTTCCCCTATATTTTCAATCTCTAAATATGCCAAGGTATTTTATAAAAATTCAAACAATTTACTACCTCCATAACAAAATTTCTTCTAATATGGGTGTTTATTTATATTTGTTAAATACTATAAAAGAAAACACGTGAAAAAAAATAGATAATTTACAAGACATGGTGCTATGAATTTTCGTCAGTAACCTTTTTGTCTTTATGAAAATAAAATTTATAGTTATAGAAAATTAATTATTAAAGGAATTATAGTCAATGATTCATTTTTTTATTATTAGTTCATTTCAAAACGTACTTTAAATTCTACTAAATGTCACCCGTTATTAACAGATTAAACGATACAGATCTGTTTTATTATAATTGAACATCCTTTAGTTTGATATTTACAATTTCATTGTCGATGTGAAATATCAACGAACATTCAAGGAAGGCACAAATGTGGAAAAATTGTTGTTTAATAGGGTTTAAATTCAATAAATGCCACCTTCAATTTGCTTAACAAGCGGAACTATCGTAATGAATTGGGAAATCGTTTTAATTAAAATTTACACCCGCATCATTCAACGTAAATGATTACTGGACAGATTTATGGCAAGTTGCCATTCACATAAAGAATATAATGCTTAAAATCATCTTTTTTTACTACTATAAAAGCTAAAACATGATTCAAAAATCGGAGATAGATTGATGGAAATAATTTCTCCTTTCTCAGACCTTTCAATTTTTGGTTTTCTATCTAAATTATCAGTCTGAACCAGCCTTTGACAATAAAATAACCAGCTCTTAAAGAGCGATCTAAAATTTTCGGAGAACAGATTTCTTTCCGAAAAAAATTGTAATCCTACTAAAAGACAGAACCATTCATGTCTGTTTTATAATCTTCCACACATTTTGCTACAAAAAAAGAACCTTAATAATATGCTATTTTTCATCGGCCTGCATTAAGTATTCGAAATTTTACTGTGAAATGAAAATGCTTCATCATGTTGAAAGTAATACAGCAGAGTCCCAAAAACTCGGCCTACTGTGGACCGAAAGGTGGCCGAGTTTGTAAAAATGCTGTTTTATCGGGAATGGGAATTAAAGGTACGAGTGTTTTCCTCGGAAAATACAGTACTGTACTTTTCACGAGAATATAGAGAATAAACTGATCAAACACCCTTAATCAAAAAAGGAAGTACATTCTTGCTGACGGTATAGAGCCTTTACTACATGAAAAAGTAAATTAATGAATTCATAGTGTATACATATTTACCTTATAAGGCATTCTATTGGTTACGCAGCGTGAATTGGCATGTAAATTGGGGGAGAGGGGGAGGGGATGTTTCCTATTTTTCAAAATATCATAAAGGTGATACGGGAATTTTCTTGAAATTTTTAAAGGGAGCGATTGCCCCTCTAATTGCCTATAGAATGCGGCACCTTGAAAAGGTCTGTGCGCGAGGTTTTTTCACCTTGCCGGGGTGAGGCGGAGTTATCCAGACTGCCGGATAACTCGCGTTATCGAGTGCCGAGTTTTTTGGACTCTTCTGAATTTATTTATTTGTCAGGAGAGGACAGCTCGCGTCACTGAATGTGTCGCTTAGAGCTACATATACGCCCTTCCCGGAATTTCCCGCCACAATTTGGAACCTCATCAGAAGGTGGGGGACTTCTGAATATTGGTACCCCTCGGAAACTGCTAGCGACCGCCAAGAGGACTTTCAGAACCACGGATTTAACGTGCACGTACGCTGTATGTACACGGTGGTCTTTAGTGGTACACCGGTATCGAACCCGCAACCTTCAGGTTACGAGTCCGCCTTAGCCACTTGGCTACCACGGCCCTGACTCTTCTGAATTACATTTATTCTGAATATGAATGATTCTCCATGTTGTTGTCGTTGGAACATGTATTCGTATTTGTGTGCTTGGCCACGAGGAACCGCTTATAAATCCACGTCAAAGAAAGGAAAGACACAAAGTGGGCAAGTGCCTTGGGGGAGGACTTTTCTGGGTACCTAGCGCGTATTCACGTTACATCTGAAGTAAAACGCCCCAAACTCCAGACCGCTAGGCCTGGATCACAAAATAAGGATAAATAAATTCATCTAGCTTATTGAGTAAAATTGTTTATTTTAATATTTTTGTTGTTTCTGGTTATTAATAGATGGGTGACTTAATAATAGTATTGAAAAAGATTATTATGAATACGTAAAACAAGAGGAGTTTGATAGTATGTATGATTAACATAACCTCAGAAAACGTTAATCGCTCACTATCTATGGTATTATAACCTCAGTGGATATCTTTTCGAATGTCTTAGAAATCATTGTACTATCTAACAAATTAGTTAATTTTAATAATCTTTCACACTATTGCTCTTTAATGGCTCCTCTATCATTTAATGAACAGTTGAGTTTGGTAGTTATAAAATAATACGGCAATTCCATATATAAATACAAGTGATCAAAACACCTTGTCTTTAAATATAGATGATAAGTGGTTTATTTGTAATACTGCCACACCAGAAGAAAAAAAAAAAAACCAAATTTTCAGATTTTTAACCAATTTATTTCCAAGTTATGAATTTTTGAAATTTCGTAAAAGTCAGACATTTTGCAACGTTCAGTAATCTTTAGGAGGCTGTAACTTAAGACCTATTTGACCTCGAAAGTTGAAATATATTTGTTCAATATATTTTGGCCATTCATAAAATGTATAGCGTACTCTTGTAAATTTAAAACTTTTTTTCTTAAAAATTTAAGATTACATTTTTAATAATTTAAAACCGAAATTTTTGCTTAAAACTATCTTATTAAATATTTTTCAATCAAGATGTATGAAAAATTTGAAATTTTTCATACATCTTGATTGTAGTATAATTTCTTATGGTATAATTGTGAAAAGAATTTTATTCGGTGCAAAATGTATTTTCTGGGGGAGGGTGTGTGTGCATTTTTATGGTGCTAAGAAAGAACAGGTTATGTGGTAACCGTATGTGGTAGAAAGGCGAATTATGGAAGCCGGGTATTGTTGATCGTAAGTCGTGCATATCCGAAAATGAAGTATAGAATAAAAAATAAATTCACAGAAATAATATTGAAACGCATACAAAGTATTTAAAATTTACTCCTTTTTGTAAAAAAATGCAACATCGTTGCATCAACATTGAGCTAAAATGTTCAGAAATGCAAATTATTCTATGCAAAGCAAAGCCACTACGCATATGTGGGCTGAACAGCGCCCTCTGTACTGCTGCTGAAACCGTATATTAAGGGCTGTAGCGGCCTGTTTAAAATAGTCTGCTTTCATCTGTTTGTGTTAAACGTGCATTAAGACGTAACTATGCCTCCTTGACGGCAAAAAGGCGAAATTTGAGCAACTTACGGAGGTCTAAAGGGAAAGAATCATCGGCTTTCGTGAAGGAGGATTTTCCTATCGGGCAGTAGCAGCTCGTGTGCAGCGTAATAGCAGCACAGTGATGCAAGTTTGGAAGCAGCTGACAGACGAGAACCAGACAACTCGAAAATCCGGCAGTGGACACCGAAAAATAGCATCAATGCGCGAGGATAGACAGTTGGTCCACATGGTGCTGATGGAGCTGTCTAGATGAATAGCTTCATCTAGACAGATGACAGCGCATTGGCCCACTGCTACAGGTGCATCACTACCTGCTTCATCAACTTGTCAATTTCTGCTGTGCCATGGACTGCTTGAACGAACTCCTTTATACAGGATCCCCCCCCCCCCGCGAAGCCATTGAGGCGTGCGTCTGCAATGGGCTCATAAACATAGAGACTGCCATGCAGATTGGCAACAAGTGGTATAGCGTATAGCAGCACTTATTGCAGTGCATGATGGTCACACCATATACTGATTTCGGACACTTAATATTATTTTTTTGCTTTAAAAATTTAATCATTTATTTGTACTAATACCAGTCGTTTGTGGATTAAGTTTCATTTGATTCTGAGGCTTCCTTTATGATGCTGCATTTCTTACAAAAAAGTTGTTCATAATGATGAAACACGTTTTGCCAACGCACAAGAGCCAGATTTGGCGAATGCCAATGTACAAGTATATGGCAAGCCTGCAAATTCAGGCAGTTGAAGACACCCAGTCATTTGAGATCTTACATTGTTATCTTAGTTATTTTTCTATATCTATGTGAAAATGGATAAGTTTCAAAGGGTCAAAGGCGAATATTAAAATTATATCTAAGTGTTTAATTCCCTTTAAAGTGTTCGCTCTCTCTTTGTCACAAAGATGGCAGGTGACAGAGATATGTTTTATGTACTCACTGTGCCTTTTGGCAAGGGTTTATGAAGCTTTGTTTTAGTACAATTAAATACCTGAAGTCGATATTCCATTATGTAGTAGCACAGTAATACGGAGCAGATGAAACAAGAGTTTGAAAGTTTTTTCTTATGGTCAATGCGTTATGTATGATTGACATTTTGTATTAAATTTTATATTCATTAATATTTCGCATAAAAACGTTTTACATTGTAATACATGACCAATTCATTGTTATTTATTTATTTATTTTTAGTTTATTGAAAACACTTTTTAACTCCCAAACATTATAGTTGCATAGCAATAATGTTTTGTTATTTTTTTTTCACCGTGCCTGGGATGGTTTATGGAGAATGATTTTAGGGTTTTTTCTTCTGTAAAGGGTTTTCATTGTTCACTTACATAAACATTTATAAGGATCGTAGTTTTTCAAACTTGCATCTAGAAAATAACAACTATTCTATTTTTAAAATTTGATGTTATGTTGTCAAAAAGCAAATGTATATGTTCAAATTCAGATGAACGCTAAGAAATATTGATTTATTTGAAGAAGAAATGGCAGCTGTCTTTTAAGAGGCTTTTCTGTGAAAAAATTGAGAATAAACAGAAGCTCTGAAGGCTGGATTTTTGTAGTATTTTTCTTTTTTATTTCTCATCATAAAATATAAATTTATTTTAGCGTTAGAATGTCTCTGTTCAAAGCACAACGAACGCAAAATCACAATTATACAATAGTAAAATTTTCCAGAAAGCATTATGGAAAAAATCTCATTTTTTTAAACCTAAATAAAAAATTCCTAGCCTATTATCTGTTACAAACATCTATGAAAATTTTCAAGTGTAGATTTATATTAACACCAACAGGATACTATTTCAGTCAAAACTATGAGGAATAAATTCTATTTAAAATTAACTGCAATAAAAATGTGCGAAAAGTGCCATTGAAGTACCATAGTGACGTCAATTAAAATCATACCATTTAATGTTTTTTTCTTTCTTTTTTTTAAAACTAGAATCTAGCTACGATTCGCTTAGAGTTTTAATTAAATTAAATTATTATTTTTTCGGGGGGATACAAAATTTTATTCTGAGTTTTAAATGGGTACATTTTACAAATTTTAAACTTTTAGAATTTAAAAAAAATTGTCAACGAAAAAGATTATTCTATGAGTTTATGATGAAAAGACAATGCCTTTAAATAATCAATCATCAAGAACACAAAAATGATTCTTTAAAATGGCAGTATGTGGATTTAGTTTCCTCAAAAAAGATTTTGGCAGATAATCTGAAACATCATATTGAGTTCAAAAATATGAAAGAGTAGAATTTCCCGTCATTCATCAATGCTTCAACCTGTCATGACATACAAATTTGACTTCCAAATTTTCCTGATATTTCTACAGAAAAGAATTTATGCAGCAGCAAGTATAGTGAATTAAAATTCTAAAAATATCGGAAAGAAAGGCAAATAAACTAGCACGAAATTAAAATAGTGATGAAATACATGCTGTTCCTATTTTGAAGATTACGAGTTAAAAATGGAAGGTTTATTGATGTTTATAATATATAGTTAAAATTTCACTTTTTTTAACCGTCTAGTACTAAAAAGACAAATACACACATGCATAAATACAGACTAGGATCGAAAATTTACACAGTTGGAGAATTCAATTAGCAGTAACTATCGCATGTATTGTAAGAAGCAGGAGGAGGCAAGAATCAAATACCAGGCAAGCATAAGAAAACGACACAATACCCATAATCACCGGACACATAGAAGATGTAGGATCTTATTTTAAAAAATGTTGTGTCGGCAAATGTTACTGCGTCAAACAAGCTTAAGGAGCTTTTCTGATGATATCCATCGCCTTCAGATAGGGTGACTCTAGTGTAGAGGGCAATAGAGGAGAGATAGCGTCTGCCAGCCTTAGTCTTTCGAAAGCGTGAGCGATCACAGACACAGCTTAAAGTTAGTTCGTAGGAAATATTTCGATGAGTAGATTCATTCCAGCGGTCAGGCGTTTTTTTTTAAGGTGAAATTATAATGTGTATTTAATTTAGCGGTCGATTTTTATTTTATTGATTTCTCTATTTTGAATTTGGTATATCACTGTTTTGCAATACATACGTAACGTTTTTTTTTAACTGTACGGATTTTAAGTCACGCATATAATCCTGTCTTTGTTTCTAAGTCTAAAAAAAGACTTAAAATTGCGGGGGGGGGAAGCTTTGGATTAGGGGCTCGTCTGTATTTTAAATTCGGGATAGAGGCGACGATCACATGAGGAGAGATGACCATATTTAACCCATATTTAAAAATCATATTCAATGGGGATTTTGACTAAATATAATGATACAATTTTTATGTTCGGAATTACCTGGATAATTGATGTAATTATTTAAATTTTTCTAATATAAATATTTCAAAATAATGATAAAAATACAGGGTGGTTTTAATTTAACTTCCCCTATAAACAACATTCTACAGCTGAAACAGTTGACTGCTACCAAATTTCGCAAATCGATCGCACATGAGACGCGTTCAAGTAAGCTTTTCAAAAGTTTAGTTAAAACATTGTCCACTAGGTGGAGTTTTGCATGGAGTTTTGCATTATATTAGAAAAATTTAAATAAAACAGGTGGAGTTTTATTTAAATTTTTCTAATATAAATATTTCAAAATAATGATAAAAATACAGGGTGGTTATAATTTAACTTCCCCTATAGACAACATTCTACAGCTGAAACAGTTGACTGCTACCAAATTTCGCAAATCGATCGCACATGAGACGCGTTCAAGTAAGCTTTTCAAAAGTTTAGTTAAAACATTGTCCACTAGGTGGAGTTTTGCATGGAGTTTTGCATTATATTAGAAAAATTTAAATAAAGCAGGTGGAGTTTTATTTAAATTTTTCTAATATAAATATTTCAAAATAATGATAAAAATACAGGGTAGTTATAATTTAACTTCCCCTATAAACAACATTCTACAGCTGAAACAGTTGACTGCTACCAAATTTCGCAAATCGATCGCACATGAGACGCGTTCAAGTAAGCTTTTCAAAAGTTTAGTTAAAACATTGTCCACTAGGTGGAGTTTTGCATGGAGAAAAATCACTTATAAAATAAAAATAAAAATAAAGTAAAAGGAATAAATAAATAAATAAATAATTAGTTATTGTATTATCAAAATTATTGAATAAGTGTTGAAACTGTGCATTTAAAATTACACGTTCGATTATTAATATTGCTGTTCATCATGCGAAACGCCACTTGGTGGACATTTTTTTAACTATATTTTTCCGTGATTCCTTGAGCGAATCTCACGTATAGCTTACATAACAAATTTGGTTACAATTCGTTCACCCGTTTCAGCTGTAGAATTCTGTTTATAGAAAGTTATTCCCCCTGTTATGAGAAGCTTAATTATAAGTACCCTGTATAATAGACCCTATCTTTGTTGATAAATAAGCTTCAAAACGTAAAAAACTCTAAAATAAACGCTAGTATATAAAACAAAAGCTCGACGCTTTAACCGTAAAAAAAAACAATGAAATACATTTAAAAGTATTAAATTTCGTGGGAATGCAACTTGATGATGATCACTGTGCTGTGGAGAAAAACACAATACCACATCCAAAAAGAACGACTATATAGAATCCATGAGGTGCATGGGTACATAAGGTATCGAGAACTTTGTCAAGAATGTGGTAAAATTTACGAAAAGTGAAGAATTGAAATTAAATTTCAAATTTTAGATAGAGGGTGATCCAAAGCCATCTTAACGTGCTTTAATTCTTACTGGTGACGTAACAAATTTTATAAATGTCACTTTTTTAAAAATTAAAGAACAGAAAGTTTCTCTTAACGTAGTCCTTTTTCCTACTTTAAAATGAACACTTTTTTCCCAATTTACATTGCCTAAGGGAGATGGGGGCTAGTGTGGACAACTTGAATAATTCTGCTATTTATCAATTAAAATTTCTCTGTAAATTTTTGTAGATGAACAAAACCGATATATGTGTTGACAACAAAACGGTGATGACAGATGAACAAAACGGATATACACTTATATGTGTAGTTGCTGACAGTACACTTCATGGTTTGGCAGAAATTTTTAAAACAGATTTTTTTTTTTGTTGGAAAAGTAAGTTCTTGGTTTGTTTTATAATTACTAATTTAGACTATTTTAGTTCCTTGTTTTAAATTAAAGGAGATATTATACTATAAATGAATACATTCTTGACATATTTTAATATTCACTTTTGGTTTGCATGATTTGAATCAATCAATATCAAGACTAGATAAACAAAGGATTCTATGGGTGGACACATGTTGGTGGGGCTAATGTGGACATGTCAACACTATCCTCATTCAGCTTTCAGTTGCAAAATCACGGTTTTTAGAATAATATTTTAAACTACTTATTTAATAATTTAGATTTTATAATGATAAATTCATTCAAAAAAGTTTTATTTTATTTTAGGGATTTGTTTAATAAATTTAATTGATTTTTGTTAAGAGATAAATTAATTTAAAGAAATTATTGTTTTCATTAATTAAATATTTCTTTCATTAAAATGACAGCCTTTAGAATCTTATTTTTAAAGAAATAATAAAAACTCAAATTTCCTTTTAATTGCTGGTAGCACGATTCGCACGACATCTCAATTGACATTAAATGTTGGCATGTCAAATTACATCATTAAATAAAAGTAGAATAATTGTTTTTCAATTAAATAAATAAAAGTTAAATAGCTTTCTAATGTGTTGTTTTGTCTTTCATATTTACTCGAAAATGCACAGTTCTTAATTAGAAATACAAATTATAAATAGTTACTCTAGGTTTAATATTAATTAAAATATATATTATTATGGTTAGCAATTATAAAGGAATGTACTAAGAAGGCTAGAATTTATTTCATTATGATTTTGTGCGTATTTTTATGAGTTGTATTGCATTTTCTAATTAGTATTCTATCTTGCCCACACCAGCCTCATGCCATGAGGCTACCCTACTAGCAATTTTGCTCGGGCCGTCATCGGCCTGCTACGGGGTCAGTGGTAACCCGAGCAAAATTGCTAGCAGGGTAATGTAGACAAATATATAACTTAAAAAAATATTATTAAAGAAATATTGGGCTAGATAATTTTTTATTTTAACCAAAATAAAGGTGCAAATAATAGCGCAAATTATTGAATTAAAAGCACTTGAATGTCTTAAAACTGATATTTAGTATACTTTTCACCTAACTTATAAAATTGTCCACACTAGCCCCATTCTAAGCTACTTATCTCGGATAAAAATTTAGATAAAAATTTAGAGATAAAAATTTAAAGAGTGTAACCATATTTTTGGGAACACTCTGTATATATATTAATGTATAAAGGGTCTTTAATGAAGAATTATATCTTTTTAAAATTGTTATTCCAGTTCCTAATATAATTTTTGAGTTCTTCCAGATGGGAAAATATCCAGAATAATTTGCAGTTTCATCATGCAGTGACGTGAACTTTTAAATATAATTACAAAATTTTACCAAACAGCGTGGCTGACGGGAAGACAGGCTGCGGTGCTGACATTTGGTCACACCCCTTTTGCCTTCGAAGAGTCACGCGACCTAGGGTGTGTGGCCATCATAGTGTGGCTATCTCGGACCAAGATGGCCACACCTCCTAAGTCACATGACTCTGCGAGGGCAAAAGGGGTGTGAAAAGATGTCAGCACCACAACTTGTCTTTCTCGTCTGCCGCCATCAAACAAGCAGCTAGCTCAATTATGGGTACTCATCGTTTGTTCACCAGAGTCGCCAATCTATCACTATTACCGTTTCTCTATTCAGGCTACACACCACACTGCAGCCAATTTTGAACGTGATTTAATTACACTCTACCAGAAGCCATCAAGTCCTGACAATTTGTGTCCAAATAGAAAAACAATAGTTTCAATGGTAAATAAACGATTACGGCTAGTATTTGTGTATTTTTAAAATATTTTTCTTTTCTATTAGAGAAGAGCGTATTATAGAACAATAGAGAACTATGGTATACTGTGGTTTTAGCTATGTTTGGTTCTGCTGTTACGTGAGAATACTATGAACTACTCAAGAAAGACCCGCAGAATGCACTGCACTGACAGTTGTTGTTGTCGTAAAGCTCGCTAGAAAAAAAGTGTTTTCTGTGACTGTCAAAGATTTTTAGAAATAAGTTTTCAAACATTTAACCTGCTAGTATACATGGGACTTGAACATTTACGCTAAACATAATGTACACTATGCATAATGCAGTTACTTTTTCAATAGTTTAAACCTGTTTCATATTATCCGACTTTTTCGTACTAACCTCCATTTGTAACTATTTTTAAATAAAATTTCAATGTAACAACAAAATATGTAATATTTTTTAACGTGAAAAGTTGAATTCAATAAGTTTCAGTATGTACTCATGATGATTTAAAAAATTTTATCCAAAAACCATTAAAGTTATTACTAGAAATGTAAATGGTATTCCATAATAAACTTCTCTTACATAAATTAATCAGTATTGATCGCTCGTAGACTAAATTAAACATGAGAAAGGATACAATTTTTAGTTAATAATCCTGGAAATTCTTAATTTGGTAGATAAAGGGTTAAATTATCTTCCTGAAGGCTGTAAAATAATAGTCATATACTTGAATGCCTACATCGCAAGGACAGTCATATACGAAATTTATGATTTCATCAAATAATTGTATTATCTTCTAGGGACTACTTTTAGGAAACCAGATACGCTTTCGAAGAATATAGTGCACAGACTTAATGGAAAAACATACAATAAAATTTCTATATTCCTAACTATTAACTCCTAACTAAAAGAAATAACGTAAATGTACCTTTAGAGTTCCAAAGAAAGAATAAAAATCTAACGGCTATAACATAGAAAACGTCTCCCCAATCCACAGTATTGAATATAAAGTAAATTTTATTTTTTATGATATGTCAGTGCTCTGCCTGTCTAAAATTTATCGTTGTTGCATTATTGTAAGGAAAAAGGAAAATATGTCTGTTTTTATTTGTTTAGAGCTTATGAAATATAATATACACATAAATAAAAGTCTGCGTGTGTCTATTAGCTGAAGAACTCGTTGTTGGTAAAAGAAAAAAAATACTTTCAGAAAGACATGATATTTAAAAAAAACTTTCCATTATTTTAGTGTTAATTATCAAGCATGTCATTATTACAATAGTTCAGAATGTATGGATAAAGACATATTTACAAAATGGTTTCATATAAATTTTATTTCATCAGTGCGTCATCATCGCGAATTACATTAAATAATGCACAAGTTTAGATCCTAGCCCTATTCAGAAATTCATCAACGTTATTTAATCCTGTCTTAACAAGTAACCATTCACAACTATTAGATGTGATTCACACAAACTATTTTAATGGTAGAATGTTACGCACGTGGAATTTACCCTTTTATTTATATTTTTAAGGAATATATTATGCTAATGGTTGTTCGTATGTATTATTTCGAAAATATATTTCTTTATTCAGGCATTAGCAAAAATTTGGAAATATGATTGTAATAATCTGGGCGGAGACGGGTTATTATTGTACTAAGAGTGATCCGTAACGAACGTGAACTCAATATATCGTATGCTTCAGTTTATAGAAATGTTCAGTAGTTGGTAACGTTTTGAAAGAATTTAACAGTGTAGGATGTAACTTAAGACATAATTATGTTTCGATATCAATTCTTTATCGATTCTTTATGATATATCGATTATAATCGATTAATATCGATTCTTTATGTCTTTTTATTAATTTTATATTTTATGCATAAGTTTTATGTATGACTTACTATTCTCTTTCTGCTAATTTTTCTACTTCGCCTCCCTTCTATCAATTTTTTTTCTCTTTAGTTTTCAATTTTTAATTCTTACGCATTTTGTTCGAATCGTATTTTGTTCTTACTCCTTATTTAAAGAGGAACTTTTCCCAGCTGATGAAGGATGGACTCTTTGCACCACCGGAAACGTTTCGTACTGTTCCATTTAAAAAATACGTATGTTAAAAAGTGTTCGTTCTAACTATGCTTTCTACTATTTATTTATTATATTTACAAAATTTTCAGTAACTGGAGAATTACACGGTTTAATTCGAAAAAAATTGACACATAAATATTATGGAACATAGCAATTTAATAGCAATATTGCATATGGAACATAGCAGAAAAAAAGCTGAATTGTTAGTTAAAGTACATGTTATTCGGTATGCCCACTAAAGTCCCATGCCACCTCCTTAATTTCGGAACGGATGTTGCTATGTTCATAAAAGTGTTGTCTAGGTACCGTAAAGTAGCCATGCACTACTGAATGAAACTGCCTACGGCACCACATGGTGGAAAACTGAGAAGTTAGCATTTTTATCTCGAAAATGGAACGAGACAGCGAAAAAAAGTGAAATACGAAGTTCTAGAGCATTACCCATTTAATAAAAAAAATGTCATCTTGGATCTTAAAAATTGAAAGCATAAAAACTTATTATTGATGCTTTTGTCAGGGTGTCACCAACCATATTGTACAACCTACAGCGGGAATCGCAGACCAGCGTCCAGATATGTAGTGTTGCTGGCGGAAAGAACTGTTATCATGAAGGATAAATGAGCTTAATGTCAGGTAACCGCAGTTTTGAAAAAATCGACCAAACAAATGCGCTTTTCATGCTTTCCACCTGTAGCCTTATTGTGTGAGTTAATGGGCAATCATGTGCAACTTGGGATGTCTTTTCTTACTAAATCGATGTTGCTGAAAAAATTTGTGTTTGACTTTTATCCCGTATCTCGTACCCCTTTTGAGGTAAGAATACTGACTCCAAATTAAGCCACCAGGTGGCTCTGCAAGTGATTTTTTTTTTTTTTTTTTTGCGTGGCGGAAGACAACTTACTTATACCTAGACATCACTTTTCCGAATATAGCTGCAATCATTTCGAAGTTAACAGGGTGGCAAGGGACTTCAGTGGGCATATCTACTTATATAATACCCGAACATATGCGGTACCAATACCGACGATATTTCCACGCTGCGAACGTCAATAGCTAGATGCAAACTTTAGTGCAATAATGCAAGATCTTTCGGACTTTTACACAGCTCTAAAATATCGAATTTACAATAATTGGCACATTAATCGTCCATCTAAAAAAATGTCATCATGCATTGGGCTAAAGCACATTTTCGCCATTTGGTATTTCAACATCGGCTTTTATGATGACACCCAAAATGTGTGGCACCCTAACTTAAATAAGTTTAATGGCAAATACTGCTAAAACAAAGAAACATGATTTTCATGGAAAGGAGTCCAGGTATACGGCGGAGAAGCTGGCTGCTAGTTGCATAAAAATGATGTAATCATGATGTATTATATAACGTGGACGGTCCATCTAATATACCCACTCTTTAACAGTATGACAGCTTGTTGTAAAGCTTGTATAGCAGTGCACGGTAGACACACACTCAATTAGGCGGACCTTTCACGACATGTAAAAAAGTCATGAATAGTCTGTTTTGGATATATCCTGTATATTAACTAAACATTCATCTATTTTTATTGTTATGTTTTACATGCCTTCTGCCATAATAATATATATTTTTGTTACAATAAACCGAGTACTCCTTCAGTTACTACATATTTTCTAACTTCATGTTTGTAACCTTAATTTTGGATCAGTGTACGTGAGTATATGTCCCATATTACTAGCAGCCAGTCCAACAGAGCACAATTGCTTGTAAGATGTTAAGAGATTGTCTGTTGCATCTCTGTAAGCATTTATTACTCCGAGTTATTTAATTGTTTAATTTACACCGCTTATCTAGTTATTACATACCTTTAAATGCAGAGCGTACAGTTTCAATCTGAGTATACGAATAGCAAACGCGCTTCTAAATTTAACAGTTGAAGTAATATTTTTGGAAGTAATTGCTCGCCTATGTACCTGTTCAGGGAATAAAATGCAAATGTGGAAGCAACAAACTTTTCCTGATAATGTTCCCTAGTTTTGCTTTTAAAAATGATATACTTTCCATGAAGTTCTGAAATATGAACCTTAAGAGAACCAATCCTTTCTAACACTCTTCTAAAATATTTAAATGTTTAATGCGGATTAAACTTGTAAAGTACTCATCACATCAAACATCTCAGACAAACAAATCTTAACAATGTATGGAATATTTTATTCATGCGCAATGCAAATGAGGTTTGTTCAACTGATATTTCATTTTCCTGAGATGAATTCAGTGTCATGGTAACTAAAATATGTATAATATTCAAACGACAAGGAAATTTCAACATCATTTTGAAGTTTTCGAAAGTGTCAGCGAGTCACATAAATATTCTAGAGATTTACTATATTCACTCTTTTACAAAAAAGCAATTATAGTACATGCATTTTACGGAAAAATTAAACTCTATTTGCGTATCGCACACCATGTAGCTACAAACAGCTATTATCGCGATGATGAATATATATAAAAAAAATTAAGAGTTATTTCGCCTGTTCCATAGTTTTTAAGTCAAAGCCCACTAACTAAATTGGACGTAAGCATTTTAAAACTTAGGACACCAAAATGACGTCAAATACTTAGCTTATTCAAAACGGCATAGTAATTCACAGACCTTTTATCGGATATTTTGAAAGTTTGTTTCGCAAGATTTTTACGTCTAATCCTGTTAACCTAAATGGGTTTGTAAAGCTTTTTTGAACTCTTTACATCAAAATAACGCCAATTTCATTTACGATATCAATTATTTGTAGCAGTGCATACGTATATATGCAGGGTGATTATAATTTAACTTCCCTTACAAACAGTATTCTACAGCTGTAACGGATGAGCAGATTGCTACCAAATTTAGCATATGGAGTGTACATGAGATGCGCTGAAGGGAATTTTTCAGAACGTTCAGTTAAAAAAATGTCCACTAGATGGCACTTTGCATGGTAAAATCAGCTCAATATTACCCAAATCAGTGAATAAACGCCCAAAAAATTTTCAATAAACTTAAAATTGTCTGTATATTTAGAATTAGCCATTTCCATCATTAAATATGCCGTTTTCATGAAAACGCCACGTAGTGGACATTTCTTGAACAATTATTTTTTTCGAAATTTCTTGATCGCATATCATACGTAGCCAATATGCCAATTTTGGTTAAAATCCGTTCGCTCGTATGAGCTATAGAGCACTGTTCATAGGGGAAGTCTCATTTTAACCACCCTGTATATATCCCTTTAAGACCTTCACTTTCTTTTTTGGTACAGTCACGCAAAAAAATATTTCGAAGATAAATTTCCTATTATAGTTTTGAGAATAAATAACTATTTTTTTTTTTTTTTCGAATTACACACAAATCGAAAGAAATATAAGAAATTATTATTTTATACATGATTCACTTCTTACGAAGAAAAGTACAGGGTGGCCATAATTAAACTGCAAGTGTTCAAGGGGTGTTGGAGAGAAAACTACCCGAAATATTCCAGTGAAACTTGGTATCTACACGTTTCAGAACATGCGCAAGTTAAATATGCAATTTTTTTAAAATCGCCATTTTCAACCGATAGATGGCGTTATACCGTGTTTCAATGCTTATGGACGTCATATATGCAAATTTTAAGCCCATCGAACAGTGTAAAAACAAGACCACATGGAGTAATGGTCAATCATGACTCTGAATAAGAAGGAACGTGCATTGTCAGTTAATTCTATATTCTATCCGAATGGTATCAATTATTCAGCTACTCTGAAAGAATACCGACGTACGAAACGATTAAGAAGAGGTCCAATGAGTGTCAATGAGAATAAATAATGGTTTAATTGTTTTCCAAAGCGTCTTTATGAATTGTTTAATATGTGATCTTAATTTACGTTAATTTTTGATTACATGTTACTGTAAAAATTTAATTACTGGAGCGAATTGTATGGAATTTTGGTAAACTGTAAATGATGTGTTTATTGTTTATATGCCTCTTAGAATGTCACTATGCTCTGTCTATCGGTTTTGGAAGTTGTATATGCCACCGGTGAGCTTTGAAATACGGTACAGCGCCATCTATCGGGTGAAAATGACGATTTTTTTATTTTGCATATTTGCTTGCGCATGTTCTGAAACGTGTAGATACCAAATTTCATTGGAATATTCTCAGTAGTTTTCTCTCCAGCACCCCTTGAACACTTGCAGTTTAATTATGGCCACCCTGTATTTTATGTATGAAATCGACTGAGAAAATGCGACTTATACTCGAGTACTTCTTGAGAGGACGTAGATCACCTACACGTTTGTGTAGGTCAGGGCTTAAAGCGATAGATACATATAATCTTATAAACCATGTTCCCTAATCTTCACCAATGTGACACTGGTGAAGCTTTCTGGACAAAAAAGAATGTAAAATTGGTAAAAATCTAGAAACCGGTGAATTTACGGAACTTTATGGACTCTTCAATTTATGGATTCTTCTTCGGTGTTTATGGACTCTTCTATATCGTTTTACACATTTGGGCAAAATTTCAATCTGATTGGCCAAGAGGTGTGGATTCGTACTCCGGACGAACAGCAAAAAAATGAACGTATACATTTATGAGTTGGATTATGACAGTACTTGTTCATCGAATAATTTACTCTTGGAATTTTTTTTCTCTTTCTGGTTTTGTTTTCATTTAAGACAAAATTAAAGTACCTGCCTAAATGAAGGATACCTTCGAGAAAGAAATTTTTAAGAAGTACTATAGGGTATTCATGCTTCAGAGAAAACCACCTAAAACTTCAAGCCTTTTTATCGAAATCTACGCTGTAGGTCAGAACCCCGAACCTTTGTACTCTAATACGTATAAAACAAAATATAGTTTTTGGCAAAATGGTTTTCATTTTTATTTTTTTTATTTTTTACTTTCCGAACTCGTACTATGTAAGGAAAGTATTATAATCATGAAAAAATTCGATTTTGAAATTTTGGATGTATTTACACGTTTTGAGGTCCTCTGAATTCGTTTATGCTATTTTTACGAGGGGTGTGTGTGTGTGTGTGTCAGTGTGTATGCGAGTGAACCCAATAGCTTCTAAATGGTGCATTCGACTGAGCTCAATTTTAATATCTATCTTATAGACCACTGTCGCACGACCGGTTTTGATTTCGGTGTGTTTAAGACAGGTGAGCAACCTTTGGAAAGTTGCGGGCCAAACTTAAGAATGTAGTGAAGTCGCGGGCTGTGTAATATTGATTTATATGTGATTTTGAATGGTTTATATGGGGTTTTGGTATTTTACGCAAGTCGGATTAAAGCAATTGAGGGACCACATTCAGCCCGCGGGCTGGAGTTGTCGAACAAACAGTTTTTTTTAGAGAGCTACAAAACGATTTCGTTTACTTCATGGTCTATGAACGAAATTCTAGAAAGTGCGCTAGCGTCCAAACCATGCAGTCAATTGAGCACAAATTGGATATATATATATATATATATATATTTGAGACGTCAGATATTTCAAGTAAGCTTCAGAGTTAAGGCAGGTAATATGGTTTATTGAACATTACAATTAAGTTACAATTTAGAATGAGAAGAGGGGAGGGGAGACGGGTACAAGAATCAGCGTGGACTCATGAAGCAGTTCCAGTGGCAGAAGTCCCCCGATTTTCGATGTGCGGGAGTATTTACGCTTACCACACCACGTGGTCTGCGAAGACACAACTCCTCCTCTCTCTTATCTCTGATCGAACCACACACATTTACCAACATGACCCGCATCCGGGCCTACAAGGGCGTGAGGACACGTGTACATCTAAAGAACTCAGAATCGACGGCCTGATGTCTGGCAAATAACAAAATAAATAAAACACAGCTCCAGAGCGCGCGTGGCAAGTATGACAGGAAAGCAAAACTTACAGTGAAAGTACCCGCTTGAACAATACCCAAACTAGTAAAACCCAAATTACCTTTTTATACATTACATATATATATATCCAAGTAAGGGACCGTCTTGAAAATGGCCGAGAAAATTGATGAAATGTATGATTTTCAAAGTTCCATAACTAGATCAGTTTTTATCATAATAAAATGACTTTTTGTGTTTACTTTGTTTTTGTGTACTGCATCTTTTCCTAAATATAAGTGATAGGACCAGGAGACCGTATAAAAATTTAATTTTTGTAATTTTTTTCTAAGTGGGTTTTTTGGTTGGAAAAGCACGTAAAAAAATTCTTTACCTTTTTAAAAACATTTTTCAAATTGGAAGTACATATCTAAACCGAACGGTTCGGGAATTAACTATTGGGTCACATTAAGGCTGGACACCCTGTATATATATATATATATATATATATATATATATATATATATATAACTAGCTGACCCGGCAAACGTTGTTTTGCCATATAAATTATTCCTAGGATTATTTTAGTAGAAGAAATGACTAACTTATTGTAAGTGTGCGAGGATGTGGTATATGAGTGGAAGAGGCATGGAGCGCTGTGAACAATGCTGAAATATAAAAATAACACAATACCAAACATTTATATTTTTTATTCATTGTAATTTATTCTTTACATTTATATATATCGCTAATTACAATAATTTTACTAAAAAATAATATCAATCCTTTAACGGAATAGAGTGAACAATATTTTTAGCTAACACAAACAAACTGCATGGTTTGCCCACTCGAGATCATGCCACGTATAATTGTCCGTGTAAAAAACATGGCGTGCTCAAATCTAAGCCACAAACAAACATAGTTTGGCCTTGAGACTTAGTCATTCCATAAAAAATTTTGTCCAAAAAAAATAATAATAATAAAAGGATGAAAATCTGAAACATTTTCAGATTTTAAATACGCACTATAGCGCTATATATTAAAATCGTATCATAATTTATGCGTCGTCCTTATTTTTCTCTCATATTCCATTAAGTTGGAAAGTGTATATTATTCATGACTGTGCTGTATTTTTTTTTCTTGTTTCGTAAAACCCATCTTTGGAATCAAAATCTATCTAAAAATCGTCTACTAAAACTATTTTACAATATTCGCCAAGTATGTTACAACTACACTTCATCGTTCTATATATTGTTTCGAATGCGCATCATAATACATGCGTATACCATGTATGTCTTTCTTGGGTTGATTCCTACTTTAACGCCTCGACTCTCGCCAAGGTGGCGATCATTAAACATATGCAGTTACAATGACAATTTTTTGCATTTATGTGGCAATCATAATTTAGAATTAAAATGGCGATTTGGAACAACATGTAAGCACAGCATGCCGTTACATTTTTATTTATTTTAGATTGCCAATTAATGTAGTTGTAATAATAAAGTGTCTTCAAATTCCTTAACTGGTGCGCTTATCGCTAATTTGTTTACTTTAGTTTTCATCTAGTTCTTTTGGGAGCGTCGAAACGGTACGTACGTATTATGCCGGCGGTCACTTCCGCCAAACTACTTTTTCGTCAAATTTGCTGGCAAACTATTGCCAATCGTATTCCAAACCATCAACAATTTCATGTGCCCGGCATTTATCTTGGTGAAAATTGCTTGTCTTGGAGGACCGCCGGGATAATACGTAAGTACCGTTGAAACTTGTGCATTACTCCCAGAGACCCATGACTGCAAAGCTCACCAAAGTACGGGGATTTTTTAGGTTGGCGAGAGTGGGGGGCGTTAAAATAGGAATCAACTCTTTCTTGTACCATAAAACACATCTTTGGAATCGAAATCTATCTTAAAATCGCCTACTGAAACTGTTTTACAATCTTCGCCAGGCATATTCGTCCTATAGGCATATTCCAACTATGCCGCAAAGACATGAAATGGGAATCATAATCCATGAGTGTACAGTGTTTTCCTTTCTTGTTCCACAAAGCACTTCTTCAGAATAGAAATCAATATTAAAATCGCCTAATAAAACTGTGTTACAATATACGCCAGGCGTTTTCTAACTATACTCGAAATATATGTATAATAAATTGTCACGTTTTAGCTCCCCATTTAGCGATCCATTATCAAAAATTGCAAATCCTTGTGCGACTTTCAACATTTTATTAACGCCCCCCCCTCTCCACGTTATCTGGCAAACACATTTGAAAAGGGACTCGATGCGCTAATGCCTAGACAAAAATCCTGATTGAACTTATTAGCACTCTGGTGCTAAAAATTTTGAGGTGGACCGCCCTTGTGACTTAGGGGTATGAGACAAAATCATATTCGCAGACCTAACGAATATACATATAAAATTTCTTTAAAATCGGTCGAGCCGTTTTGGAGGAGTATGGTAACTAACACTGTGACATGAGAATTTTATTTATTAGATATACCCAATATTAGTTCAATCGAATGTACCATTTAAACGCTAGAGCACTTTCAAGAATTTCCCCCCCCCATAAGCCATAATGTAAAAGAAATCTTTGTAGTAGCCCAGTAGAAAAACTATAATTTCTATACACATTAAAATCAATGTCGGTCTTACGACGGTGGTTTATAACATATATACCCAATTTGAGCTCAATCGAATGCCCCGTTTAGGAGCTATCGTGTTCACTCACATACACACAAACACACACACACACACACACACACACACACACACACACACACACACACACACACACACACACACACACACACACACACACACACACACACACACACACACACACACACACACACAGACAAACATACATCTCGTAAAAATAGCATAAATGAATTCAGAAGATCTCAAAACGTGTTAATACATCAAAATCTCGAAGTCGAATTTTTTCATGATTACAATACTTTCCTTACAGGGTACATGTTCGGAAAGAAAAAAGGATGAAAATCTGAAACACTTTCAGGTTTTAAATACACACTATAGTGCTATATATTAAAATCGTATCATTAGTTATACGTTGTCCCTATTTTTCTTACTTATTCCATTAAGTTTCAAAAGTGTATCATTATTCATGACTGTGCTGTATTTTTCTTGCTTGTTTCGTAAAACCCATCTTTGGAATCGAAATCTATCTTAAAATCGCCTACTAAAACTATTTTACAATCTTCGCCAAGTATATTACAAATATACTTCATCGTTTTATATATTGTTTCGAATGTGCATCATAATCCATGAATGTACCAGTTTGTCTTTCTTGGGTTGATTCCTACTTTAACGCCTCGACTCTCGCCAAGGTGGCGATCATTAAACATATGCAGTTACCATGACGATTTTTTGCATTAATGTGGCAATCGTAATTTAGAAATAAAATGGCGATTTGGAACAACATGTAAGTAAAGCATGCCGTTACATTTTTATTTATTTTGAATTGCCAATTAATGTAGTTTTAATAATTAAGTGTCTTCAGATTCCTTAACTGGTGCGTTTATCGCTAGTTTGTTTACTTTAGTTTTCATCTGGTTCTTTTGGGAGCGTTGAAACTGTACTTACCGTACCGTACAATCGTATTCCAAACCATCAACAATTTCATGTGCCCGGCATTTATCTTGGTGAAAAATTGCTTGTCTTGCCGGACCGCCGGGATAATACGTAAGTACCGTTAAAACTTGTGCATAACTCGCAAAGACCCATGACTGCAAAGCTCGCCAAAGTACGGGGATTTTTTAGGTTGGCTTGAGTGGGGATGTTAAAATAGGAATCAACTCTTTCTTGTACCATAAAACGTATCTTTGGAATCGAAATCTATCTTAAAATCGCCTACTGAAATTGTTTTACAATCTTCGCCAGGCATATTCTTCCTGTAGGCATATTCCAATTATACCGCAAAGACATTTTAAATGCTGTTTGGAATGGGCATCATAATCCACGAGTGTACCGTGTTTTCCTTTCTTGTTCCACAGAGAACTTCTTCGGAATAGAAATCTGTGGTGAAGTGAAACAGCAGTAAAATATAATTTTGAGACGGTTCCCATGGGAAGACCACACAAGTAGACCGTAAATTAGAAGAGGCGCCAGGCAATGGACAGTCTGGACACTATAGCACAATGAACTGTCAACGTTAAAATATTTATGGCCGAAAATATTTATGGCCGAAAATGATATGCAAATTTGGCGGGGTATATCCCCGAATGATCCACCTACATGGCTGGGATTCGACGAGAGGATGCATTAATTCCCCGAGACGAACAAATCAGAAACTCCAGCCAATGATGTAAGAGGGGGTAAGAAAAGAGGAATCAACCCCGTGGGAGAAAAAAAAAAGACGACAGAACGAGGGTGCTAGAGAGAAAAGAAGCAGAGCAGAGTTTGAAAAAGGTGTGAACGGACTTAAAAAATCAGTGTGTGCTTCGAATCAATATGATCAAGTTGTGTTCAAAAGAAACATGGAATCAGAGGCCAGATGAGGGCTAAAGAAAAAGACAGCGGTTCCAAGAGGACACGCGTCGATCGTGTCTTGTGTAAAGACGGCTACCTCATCAGAATGGTGAATATTAACAGTAATCTATTTATTATTTGCGTCTCAAAACTTTTGTGGATACCCCTTATCCTCCAAAACCACATCTCCCCCAGACATGTTTAAGTTTAAAATTATGTCAATATCGTCTGTTAATTAATATTAGTGGAATGACTAAGGATAAATGGTATTTAGTTGCAATTCATAGAGTCTTTAGTTTTTTTAGTGTTTTGGTGTATGTCAATCATTTTTCAATTTTTTCAGCGTAATACTAGGAGTACTTGCCAGGCAGGTTATGCGCGGCATAATACCATTGTACGATCATCTTAGGCTTTAGTTTTCCTCAAATTTTAACCAATACTGTAACAAACCACCACAAAATCTATATTAAAATCGCCTAATAAAGCTCTTTTACAATATACGAAAGGCGTTTTCTAACTACATTTATTATAAATTGTCGCGTTTTGGCACCACATTTAGCGATCCATTATCAAAAATTGCAAACCTTGTGCGACTTTCAACATTTTATTAACTTCCCCCCCCCTCTCCACATTATCTGGCAAACACATTTGAAAAGTGATTCGACACGCTAATGTCTACACAGAAATCCTGATTGAAATTAATAGCACTCGGGGGCTAAACATTTTGGGGTGGACCGCCCTTATGACTTAGGGGTATGAGACATAGTTAAAAACCTATTCTATGACCTAACGAATATACATAGAAAATTTCATTAAAATTGGTCGAGTGGTTTCGGAGGAGTTAGGTGACTAACACTGTGACAGGAGAATTTTATATATTAGATAGGTCAAGATTACATGGTCTGCATAGATTTTCGTGTGTGTAAAGTTGACAGTTTATTCACGGGATCGAAAAAAAAAAAAAAAAAATTATACAATCCGGTCTATAGACGCAAATCATTTAAAATGAACTAGTTTGTAAATGGTGCATTCCAATAAGTTCAAATTGGGTATGTATACCGTCACACAGCATGCATAGATTTTGAAGTCTATAGGAAGTGTTGTTTTTTGATAGGGAAACAAATGAGTGTTCTTTTACGTTATGGCCGATGGATGGAAATTCTTGAAAGTGCTATAACGTCTGTTTGGCGCATTCGATCGAGCAGAATTTGGGTATGTATATTATAGGTCACAGTCACATGACCTGCATAGATTTTTGCTCTCTATAAAGCCGACAGTTTGTTCACAGGGTTGCAAAAAGTAATTCTATAGGTAGCGTCCTAAGGAAGCAAATCATTTAAAGTGAGCTAGTGTCTAAATGGTGTATTTGATTGAGCTCAAATTACGTACGAATATTATAGGTCAGTGTCTTAAATACTCCATAAATTTTAGCGAGTGTACGGCCTACAGTATTTTACACGGCTATAAAAATGTATTCTTATACATTGCAGCCTATACACTCAAATCATTTGAAGCGCACTATTGTCTGAACACTAGATACGATTGAGTTGTATGAAATTTATCTAAACGCTTGGTAAACATCATGTGTTTGGAATGCCGAGTGGAGTCACTCCAGATTTTTTTTCTTGTTGTTTACGTATTAATTAATCTTTGATTCATTTAAATTATCATTTGTAAAACTTTTCTTGAAAAAGACATGAAAAAGGTGCAGCCACTTTTAATTTAATTGATTACTGTTCCAAACGCCGCTTTACTTATAAAACTAAGTTAACTTTGAAACTTCATTCTGAACTCAAGTTTAGATTTTGACTTTTCAAGTACGGTGCTTTCGCTTGTGCACGAAGTCATTTTGTAAATTAGAGGGTGCTTTCATTATTTGACGAAGTACGGCGCTTTGAAGTCTACGGACTTCTTGAGCACGGGAAACGTTTGATCAAGGAAAGGTTTGAAGAATGGGTATGATTACACAAACAGAGTGCATGGGGAAATTTATCTCAATTCAAAGTTTGTTTAGCAAGTTTTGGCCTCGCAATCGCAGTTTTTATTAGGAACTCTTAAATAAACAGTCGTCCATGGTGGAAGCTTAATGATGTAAATTAAGACTGACTTGCATCCTTTCAATTCAAAGTACTCTGTAATGGATGTTTGCAAATTTTACAAACTTGTCATTTGTTTCAGAAAATGAAAACTCTTTTGATGACAAGTCTAGTTTAATTTTCCATGTTGAAGCCTCTTATCAAGTGATCAGATGGTTTCAAAAATCTTTACAGCATTTTGAATATAGCTTTGCAGTGCTGCATTGCGCAAATACTCTCAACATTGATAGATACAATAAAAGTTATTTTAAAAGTTGCATTAAACATATTGGGAAAAAAACATATTATTGCAAAGTAATAACAATCAAATTTAAAGATACTGATTTTTAGATCTTTCCAACAAAGTTAAAAACTTCTTAACATTGCTGTTTAAAATAGATGAAAGTCTCGAAGATACAATTTATACAAATGTACCACTATATGGCCACAGACCGTAATTAATTAAAAGCTATTTCGGTTTCTCTGCAAGAAAATTATTTATACAAATAATTTTAACAAAATGTACAGGACACTACGTAGCAGCAATCAATGTATATTTAAAGCAATTAGAGTAATCACAGCCATATGTACGGAGTGGCAGACGTAGTAAAATTCAAATCATAACATTTATTCGGAAAGTGTTAGTGAAAAGCCATGAAAGAGTATTTCTGAACATGTCTTTGGTAGGCTGTCAAATTTTGAAGCAAGTGTTCTTCATTCAGCTACGTTTGTCTAGTCAACATATGTCAAGACTGATAACTGTGTACTATATTTTCTTTTTTATATCACTCAGAGTGGAATTAATGATTTTGTTTCTTATCTTTCAGATTCTGAAGAAACATTTTTTTTTTTTTTTTTTTTGCTGTTAAACTATGCAATCTTTCTAATTTAAAGCGTTACGTAGACAACCGTCGACATAACCGTAAGGATTCTCTTAATTATGGAAATCAGCTTAGTATTTTAATGTTTCTTTCTTTGAATATGCCATATATTTGTGCAATGTAACAAGTAACAATCTCGGACGAATACTTATTTGATATCATAAGCTTAATGTATACTTCACCTGAGAGTTCTCTGATCTTGGTCCTAAAATTTTAGCGCAGCAGCTGACTGGCTAATAGAACTACTGTTTTGATGTCGGCAACCAGAATAGGTGTATTCCAGGCTTAAGCGAAGTTTGCAGATTAAGCCTAATGTGACCTTCTGAGAAATACATAAAACAAATGAGGCAAACCAAACTAAGCGTAGCATAATCTAACATTGAAGTTTCATAACAGACATCAAAAAGTGGTATGGGAAATACTTTCAGATGTTTTAAAGTCAAAACACATTCAAATAGAAACAAATCGAGATTGCTTTTTGGCTCTAACAAGTTTTCTGTGCCTTATGGAAAACTATACAAAAACTGATAATGGAAATACTTAGAAAGTTTTCTATATTATTTATCATCGAAATTAATTTTCTATCCTTCTAAGTAAGAGAACATAATGAACTCTGGCATTTCAGATAATTATTGAGTCTAGTGTTTGATGGATATGTGTACATCCAATATGCTCCTCTGAGAAATGGGAAGAACAAGGTCGATTTTTCAGCCATTAATCTTGAACCTTTATTCCTTTAACTAATTATTTATTCAATAAGTATGCTTATCTTTAACTAAAATCTAATATATAAATATATTGGATAGTAGTTATGTGATAACGAAGTAATATTGGCAAACTGAAAAGATATGAATAATTTTAGATTTAATTATGCTTACTATACTATATTTTTTCAATAGGCGGGCATTTGTCGGTTAGGCATTGCCCGCAACAAGTCTGAAGGTATTGTGGGATTTCAATTTATTCGGGGAGCACCCAGTGGGCGGCCAGCGTTACCCCCTTCGAAGGGAAGGACAAGTTAACATTCATGCCCAAGCCGGGATTCTTACCTGGACCCAAAGCGTGACAGAATGGTTCTTAAGTCTTAATACTACCTGGGTGGCTGGTTAATATATGGTTTCTAAGTTCAAATTTATAATCACGATAGAGTGAAAAATTTTACAAATAGTGCTCTTTTATGTTGAAATCAGTAAAATTAAAAAAAAAGAAGAAGAATGTTTTCATCTGCTATTATAAATTTATCAATAGAATGTAGATTTTGAGATTCTTGAGAACATACCAGTTCATAGTTATAAGTAAGTTTCAGCTGAAAAAATAATATTAAATAGAATTTCATAAAAAAGAATGTCAGAAAGAATTCTTTAAATACATTGTTTTGAGATATTTTCAGCATTGCCAGCCTGAAGCAAAGTATTTTCGATTTTTAAAAATTAAAATCAGCTCAAACATTGTGTTCTGAATTTTAATTAAAATATTATTATTATTAATATCTCGCTTGCTACTATTTTGATCTGAATTCAAAATTGTAATATTTTACAAATTTCGTACTTTTAAATTGAACTCAAATTTTTGAAATGAATGTAAAGTTTGAAAATAAAAGTTTGTATTCTGATCTGTAAATGTAGTAGAATAAATTAAATTTCTAACATGAGCTTATTACAGTCTATTAACTGCCCTTATAAAGTACTATTTTTGATTTTTGAAGTAGCTTATATATATTTGTGTCTTGAAATGCCAAAACTTTTAACCTATGAGTAGTCAAAAAAGTGCTCTGCATTCTGTGTCAACCTCAAAACCTGTGTCAACTTCCTTTTCAAAAACGAAAATTGCTGCCAAAATAACAGTTAGTGTTTGCCAATTTGGAGAAGTATTTATGCACGGTAGTTTTCTTTCTTTTATTACTGACTTTGTCACGTGACGCCTATTATGTCGCATACCACTGCCACCATTTATATTAAGAGGCAAGTAAAAAAGTAAAGAACGGACATAATGCCTAACCCTACTTAGCAAACAATTAAAACATTAACATTATGTTATACACATGTAATATATAACATAATGTAAATATATATGTAATGTATAACATAACGTCAAATGTATAATGTGCTGGACATTGTAATCAAAACTATATTTTAAATATTCATTATGAGCACAGATATTATGACAAAATATTTACTGAGGGAAACAATATAAAAAATCCGGATTGACTCCACTGGACTTTGCGAACACTTGATCTTTACCAAGATTTAAAATAAATTTCACTAACTCAATCGGATCTAGTGTTAAGTCGCTAGTGCACTTAAAATAATCTGAGTGTATAAGCCGCAATGAATAAGAATACTTTTTTTTGTAGTCCTATAAAAAACTGTGAACCGTACACTCACTGAGCTTTATGCTGTATATAAGAAAATGGCATGAGTGCATAATTTGAGCTCAATCGAATGCGCCATTTAGACACTAGCTCATTTTAAATAATTTGCGCCCTTAGGTCATAATGTATAAGAATTACTTTATAAACACTGTGAAGGAACTGTCTCCACTACACACAGCAAAATCTATGCAGGTCATGAGACCGTGGCCATAACATACATACCCAATGTGATCTCAATTAAATACACCATACATGCACTAGTACACTTTCAAGAATTTCCGTCCATAGCGCATAATGTAAAAAGACTCTCAGTTGTTGTCCTGTAAAACATCTATAACTCCTATACACGACAAAATCTATACAGTTTGTGTAACGATCAAATATAATATACAGACCCAATTTGAACTTACTCGAAAACGAAAACTCAATTACTTGAACTTACGCCGTAATGTCTAAGAAGATAAGAAGAGCTCTCAAATTTAGGCTCAAAGAGCATGAGAGGTATGTTTCTTAGCACGAGCTTTCCAAATATTCTATTGACTCACATTCTTAGAATTCTAATAATCGTTTTCAGTTTTCTAAGGCAAAGATGTTGTGCATTCCTCAGCCTTTGCCCCATCTTGATTTTTTGGAATGTTTTTCCATCCCAGCACTTGGAACGTCTTTTGAACGATGGTTCTTCCGTTCCTTTCGTTCATTCTGCTTGGAAGCTGTTGTAAGTTTCTATTCACTTTCTTCCTCTACCCCCTTTTTTCCTGCTACAATTTTTCTTTCTTTCTCCTTTTTCTCCCTTCCTAATCTATTATTTTGTTTGCCCTTTTTATTTTGTTTCCGTTTTTGTGTATGTGTTTCTGCCTCACCTTTATGTTTTTTATTTTTTATTTTTTCAATTAAAAAATTATATATTGTGATGTTCTATATGTTGTGTTAAAAAAATCTGTTTTTATGTTATTTTTGTTTTTTGTTATTTTGTTTGTTCTGTGTTCTTTTGTTTTTCTTTTTTGTGTATGTTTGTGTTTGTGTGTTCTTCTTTGCTTTTTACTATTATAGTCATTATTATTTATTTATGTATTTTTGTTTGTCCTTTTTTTTTCTTTCTTTTTTATCCCATCCCCTTTTCTCTGTGATTTTGTTCGCCTTTTCTTTTTTCCATGCGGCAACATGCTTCTTTGTTTATATTTTTCAATTCCCTCTCTTTAGTGAGACGAAGGGCTTTGACTTAGGAAGACTGAAAGAAATTTTGGTCGAAACGATCGTATAGCTTTATAACTAACATTTTATGTATGTTTTTTCACAAATTTTTTATTTATTTTACCAGCTTAGATACGTGGGTTACTTCACTCAGTTAGTTTTCTAATGAAGTAATACCGAAACTTGCAAGGATATAAAAAAATTCATGGTGCAGTTATAGAAGAACGTAATCTTACTTTAGCAAACTTTCTCTAAAAATCTCTCTTATTGTATCGCTTAAAACGTATATATGGTATGAAAATATACAAGTACAGATAATTTCCACTAAACTTTCGTTAGTTCTACAAAAGCAACTTCTTGGGATGCGTTTTCTACTATGCATCTAATGAAGCCACCGTACACAAAGTAAAAGAAACTGATTCGCAGAATAAAAACCTAGTGTTTTCATGACTCATCAGGAAAAGATTCTATAACCAACATATTGATCTAAGGCATTGCGATTAATGAGGCAAGCCACCATTTTCATGCTGTTCGTTATTTTGTACATTATACTTTCCTAAACGGAGTTTATTGTGGCAGAAATAGAGCGTAACTTTTACAGGGAGTTATTACTGAAATTTCAGTAAACATCGTATCGTTTTGCTACATTTATATGAACTTAAAATAGCTAAAACTACTTAACATCTCAAAAGTTAATTAAGATACGATCACAGAAGTAGCTTGTTGCTGATTTTTCAAAAATATCTTTTCATGACATAAATTTCAAATGCTTTTTTTTAATCCTCATGCGAAGAACTTCTTTTTAATTAAGAAAAAGTTCGCTCAGTATCATCGTATGCTGCAAGAGGTTTCTTTACTGTACCAAGATAGAAAATTGTTATAGAAAGTGAAATAAAAACGTGAAGTAAACAAAGAGAAGAAATGCGAAGATCAAAAAGAAGTAAAAGTTGAATTTTTAAATATTGAGCTAAAAATAGCTAGAATGAATATGCAGGAGCGATAAAACGTAAAGAATATGGGACTATATTCATGTACCTGTATAAATTATCGAAGTGTACAATTTCTAATGCTCCGATGACGGAAATCGAAGGTCGTATGCATCTCTTGAACTGCAGAAAACATCTCAAAGCTTGCCAACTTTTGGCGAAATATTGCCAAACTTGGTAGCAAAATGAAATATACTAAACTGAACCCACATGGCAATACCTCCTATATGCCTAAGAAACTATAAATTCTAAAAGTTTTCAAATGAAAATTTTAAAGTTTCGTTACTCGCGCAGTAATTAACTAATTTACATATACATTGTTAAAACTGTGTCTCTTAATGCAAGGCACAGGAGGATTGTACCTTCTATTATTTTAACTTATGAGGCACACAGCCAGTGTACCTCTCATATAGGATTCATATTGCAATATAAATTTCAGAAGCAAAATGTGCCTCTTAAATCTGTAGCACACTTTTAAGAGTGTAGCAAAATACAATTTTTGATTATTTAAAGTGTGGAAATACTGAGTCTTTCAGACTAAATTAAACTTCAGAAGAAATTTCGTCAAAGATTCGTAAATTTATATTGTTTTGTTGAGTCACTGGCTGGGAGGCTAAAAGCATACTCAGTGGCTTGCACCCATTGTATTTATGGTTATAACGGGTTAATTTATCACTAGCTAAACAAAAATAAAAATGCCCATGGTAAAATTAGGGAATTCGTTTGCCATGGTATGATTTTCAATGAAATACAACATTTTTGATTATTAGTATTATCTTGTCATTAAGGTGCAGCATAAAAAAAATATTTCAGAACAGTCTATTAGGGAGTTACATAGTAGGATTAATTAAATATGGTTATGTTTGAAATTAGCTGTGCCCGTCGTATTTATACTGTTCAGAACGCACTGGAAGTTAAGATAAATGTCAATACAATGAACAGAGAACGTGATGTAGTTTATCTCTTATTTTAAGCTACTTATAATATTTGAATGATGTATTATTTCACTCCCTAACATTGAATAAACAAAAATCACGCAGATCGCATTCAAAGAGATAAAAATTTTATATAATTGTTCGCCGTCAGACCGAAAATGGTGATCATTCATTTTGGTGAGTTTTAACTTTAGTCTAGATTTTCTTTTAGCAAGCTATTTTTATACAGT
The DNA here is from genome assembly GCA_038373885.1 of Cheiracanthium punctorium. Taxonomy (NCBI): domain Eukaryota; kingdom Metazoa; phylum Arthropoda; class Arachnida; order Araneae; family Cheiracanthiidae; genus Cheiracanthium; species Cheiracanthium punctorium. The sequence continues at coordinate 622,134 of JAWZYV010002471.1, read as the reverse complement.
AAATATTCGCTTTTACGAGCTAATGAGGACGTAAAATGTTTCTTAAAACCAAGAATTTGAAAAAAATAGTTTATTTCAAAGGTATGATGCATTGAAATAATATATTCTGTGTTATATAAATTCATGACCGGCTGTAGTTAAAGTACAGACAATTGTCATTTGTTTTAAATGCTACCATATGCCCACAGGCGAAACTCCGAGGAAATGATCCCTGGGTATAAAACCAGAAATAATGCATAGCTAATTTTTTTTAACGGGTAACACATATAAAATTATCCATTTTCAACAAATTTGGCAGTAAATTTTAACACTGCAGATTTTATTTTGGTTGTAAAACTGGAATCCCTGATTTCATAAAATTAAACTTATTTTTGATAAATAGTATTTCTTACAATTTAAAAAAAATAAAACTAAATTATTTATTCTTAAAAAAAACATAATACTAAATTAACTATGAATACTAATTTTACTGTGAGATTTCTTAAGAAATATAGAATGGAATATATCATTTCAAAGGAAAAATTACAGATTAGATATTCCCTTCCGAACCTCTGAATCTGAAGTCAGTTTTCAAGAAAAAAAGAATAAGTTCAGTTAATGCATTGATCCTGAAAATTTGAACACACGTGTTATTGACACTGAAGACATGTCAGAAACTGCATAAACCAGCCATGTTTCGTAGAACAAATAGAGCTGCAAGGGTTTTAACAATGTTGCTTGATATTTAAGTTTAAAAATACCTTTCGATAGTTAATTTGAGTTATGATGAGCATTTACATCAAAAACACTAATTTTCACTGAATTAAAATTTTCTTAATGTGCTTATCTCTCTTTTGTTTTACACATTTATTCATTTGATAATAAATTTAACGTCTAATACTTAAAACATTTAAATGCATCTGCCACTTCAATTTTCTAGTCCTACTAGATAAGGGATCAAGCATCCTTGCAACTAGGGAGACGTGAAACTGTTTTTCATTTGACACTAAGTAATTTACATTTATTTTAAAACAGTTTTCTAAAAGTGAAGAAATACTATAATAAAGAAGAGAATTGAGCCTTTGCTAAAAGCTAACATCACAAAAAAACTTTTTCAGAACTAAAGCAACATTTTTTTGAAGAATACATTTTTCAGAGTCCCTTCTTCGCTTTTTATCCTTTCCTGGCAATGTTTCTATTTTAAAACAGAGAAATGCTTTCACAAATGCCCAGGAAACTACAATTTTATCGGAAACCAAAGTTCTTAGAAAAACACCTTTTCAAAATTAGTTCGTAAATGAGGATTTAAAAGTACATCGTGTACGTATGAATGGCTTGCCAAGCGAGCTACTTCATGAATTAGAGGTTGTTAATAACGAGTTTCTATTGCACGTTTTCGTTAAAAAGTCGTGTTTCGTCTGTTCTGCTGCAATAATTATAGTATATCTTTCAACAACACATAAGTCAGTTTGTTTTATGTACGTCTAAATGGAGACTTTACAGCAGTAAGATATTTTCAGTATTTTATTTCTTATACACTGCTCAAAACAATTAAAGGATATTGCGGTTTTAGGTGGATCTTGTGGCTGGGAAACTTTTTAGCTGATTGATGCATGGTCGACAGACGTAGTAGGTTATATGAGAATAAATTACACATGTTTGGCAGAAAAAAAATGCATTTTATTGCGCATTTGTGTAGAAAAGGAAAAAAACACAATTTGTGCATATGAGAATAAAAGAATAAAAAAAGGTGTTTTCTTCAAAGGAAATCATTTTCAATAGGGTGTATGGTTTCCACGGACGGCCAGCAACGTTGAACACCTTTCAGGCGTGGAGTCAATAAGACTATTAATCACGAGTTGGGGTATTCTGTCTCACTCTTCCAGAAGAGCTCTTTCCAGTTCTTGAAGAGTTTGTGGGGGTGGTTGACGGCCAACAACTCGCCTTCCTGGAGCGTCCCAAACGTGCTCTATTGAATTCATGTCTGGAGAACACGCTGGCCATTGCATTCGTACGATTCCTTCCTCGAAAAGGAAATCCTCCACCAAGTTAGCACGATGTGGCCTGCAGTTATCGTCCATCAAAATGAAGTCATCTCCGATTGCTGCAGCGTAAGGGACTGCAATAGGTCTGAGGATCTCATCCCTATATCGACGACCAGTCAGAGGTCCATCTCGAATGCTGTAGAGGTCTGTGCGCCCGTCAATGGAGATGCCATCATACACCAACACTCCCCCACCGCCAAAGCTGACATTTTCGTGCACAAACGCAGGATTATTCCTACTGCCACGGTCCCTCCAGATGAAAATACGCATATTATCAGGATGAACTGAAAAACGGGACTCGTCAGAAAAAAGAACATTGCTCCATTCATTTCTCCTCCAGTTCACATGCTCTGTTGCCCACTCCCTGCGGTCGCGACGATGCCTTGATGTTTGTCTAACACATACCATCGGTCGGCGAGCATACAGACCTACATCATGGAGCTAGTTTCGGACAGTCTGAGTTGAAACCGTGGTGCCAGTAGCCGAGCGAAGGTGTTGTTGGAGAAGAGTAGCGTTCATATTCCGGTGCCTCCGAGCCGTTAACACTAAATAATGATCTTCATTGGGCGTTGTTGTCCGTCTACGATCTTGCTCTGGTCTTCGGCCTGAACTTCCCGTCGCCAAAAACCGGTTCCAGATCCTTGAAATCACACTTTGTGACACTCCAATGGCTTGCGCTACTTCGGCTTGAGTTTGGCCCCCTTCTAACCTACCGACAACTCTCCAAGCTTCTGAATCGGTTAACCGTTTAACGCGCAGTGATCCCGCTCTGGGAACACCAAACTCTGACGTTCTGACTGTTGCCAATCACGAAGAATAGATTGGATTTCTATAAAAGTAGTTGCGGGTGATATAGCTAAACGAGAATCCTTTACTTTTTAGTACGTCATTTCGCGTAAAAAATGATCACGATTATTTTTAACAGCACTGACATCTGCTGAAAAATGGAAGAATGCGAGACCAGCTCGATAGATTGCCCAATGCTGAAAAAAGGGCAGCCGTTGCCATCGCTCGACTTAACTACCAGCAAGATGGCGGACGATCGAAACGTTCATCGCGTGCCACAGATCTAGAGACCCTATTTTGACGCAGCTGGCTCTCTAGATCTGTGGCACGCGATGAACGTTTCGATCGTCGGCCATCTTGCTGGTAGTTAAGGTGAGCGATGGCAACGCCTGCCCTTTTTTCAGCATTGGGAAAGGGTTGCGCCTCAAAGGGTTAAATGACTTCGCTGAGACATCGTACTCATCGAAACCAGCAGTCACTGAATGCCGATCATCCTTGTCTCCATTGTCTTTTATTCAGTTGAAACTCCAATTTCATTCGCTGCCGCTGAAGTGACGTTTTTGACGTCGAACTCAAAATTAGCATACTCCACATTTTGAAAATGAGAAAAATTTGCATTTGTGATTCTCTTCTTCCATTTTCGGAAAAAAAAATTTCGCTTATATGTTTATTTTATATAAAACTTACAATATCTTTTAATTGTTTTGAGCAGTGTACTTTATTCAGCGTGTGGTGATTATTTTCTCCAAAAATTCTGCTCTTGTTTCTTAAAATTCTTACATGCGCTGTGTGTAGAGTTGAAAATTGGCAAGATATTTGATTCTAGATACACATAAACGATGGAACAAGTTACTATTGCATGCAGACCATGAAAATACCAAAACATGTAAAAATTCGGAGGAAATAACAAAACGTAAGTAAAGTGCATTCTGTGGCATGGTTTCCATAAAGAAGTCACGTGTGCGCTTTGCAATTTCTTTATGTGAGAGGCGAATATTTGTAGGGAAATTTATTGAGAAAAATTGTTATAAAATGTGTGAATTTTGGAGTCTTTTACATTTTGGTATGTGCTCAGGAAAACTAAACTACCTCTAGGTATATTTTCTTCTGTTTATGTTTTATATTGATTGATCGTGTGGAGTTGTATTTAGGTACTGTGGCAGAGCGAGGTAACGTTCGTTGGACGAGGAAGACGGCTCTTTTAGAGCCTAATCCTTGAAGAAGAAAAAGAATGGTATTTATGTAAATCTATGTCAAATTACACACAGCACGTGAGGCTTGTGGATGCAAACTTTCGAAACAGATTCACAACACGGATCCAGATAACAGGAAAAAAATATGTTACTTACGGTCGCAACCAACTGGCTTCGAGTTTTCCTAGCAATCAAAATCCGAGTTGTACCGAGCTGAAGAAAGCAAGACATTTAACAGGAAATCTTTACATTTACAATAAAGCCAGAAGTATTTAGATCCACAGTGCACAAATTTGTATTGAAAGTTTAGTAAAACTTCACAAAAAATAAATCAAAACATAAAAAAATATTTTGATAATATCCTTGCGCCGAACACTAAACTGAGAATTCCTGTTTCCCTCCACTGTTTATAGAAATAGTTCAACATTTCATCGTACAATAGTGCTAAATTAGTTGTAGTCTTTCTATGGCTTTAACATAAAAAGCATTTACAAGAAACTTGTGCTTAAAAGTTTAAATATTTAAAATTTTGTAAAATAACATACGCAAAAGGTACTTATGAATCAGGACACACGTTTAGGGTGAAAAAAAAATCACTTTTCAACAATGAATAAAAAACCACTGACAGCAACCACAGAAGACTGGGGAGTGAGAAAGTAACCGAAAACAGAAACAAATTTGTTTATTTTTTTAGTCCCCACTCTTCTGTGGTTGCTATCAGTGGTTTTTTATTCAGCTATTGAAGAGGGAAAATTTTTTGCCAGAATTAGGGAGTCCTAATTGATAAGTACATTTTATGTGTGTTATTTCACAAAGTTTTAATTATTTAAAAATTTCACCATGATTTTGCTCCATTAAATAGTTTAAGCATCAAATAATGATTTAACATTTCTCCATAGAAATGTTGCAGATAATTTAGCACCATTGTATGAGGAAATGTTGAACTATTCCTTTTAACAGTGCATCAGAAAAACTTGTTCATCCACAGCATGAAATATTATTGATATATTGGTTCAGATTTTTATTCACCATTTAGCCACTGATATCATGCCTAATGTGCCTTTTCTAGAATTATGTCTTGACAACACTTTAAACATTCGGTTGAAATTTGTGAAACCAGTTTGGCAATCATTCAGTGAATATGTAAAAATATTTAGAAAAAAATTCAGAAAGAGAACGCCAAAGACATTCAACAAAGACAGAAAACTATTGACTTTCTTCCATACATAAACTTCCCTTAGGAGAAGAACAAAAATAAATGCGTGTTAAATTACAGTTACTCCTGAAAGACTTTAGACGAGCTGATAAATATTTTTGCAGAACATCTTACACCGGAAACGAAAGTGTTACTTACTTGTTCAGAAATTCCTAAACATAAATATCTGGTGGCATTACCAGAGAAAACGTTTCAGATAACATTTCTTTTTCTTAATTCCTTTCTTAATCTTTGGACTCCCGCTTTATTTTTTAAAATAATAGTAATTCAGGATATGTACCATATTTTGTCAAAAATATACTTTTAAAAGTGAATCATGGTTTCTGAAAAAAATTAAAATGCTCAGTTTACAAACGTCAATTCTTACATCTTTGATTCACAGGGAAAAACATTAGGGAGTACTTCCGATTTATCGGATTCTGAGAATTTGTGGAATTATTTCACCCGGGACATTAATTTATATGTCAAATCTTATCAACTTAATTAGGCTTCTAATACATTTTTAACTTGTGATATCAAAATGGTGTTTCTTGTCCACTTGTGATATCACAATTTTGAAGTCTTGAAATCAAAAAATGAGCTCCCACTTTGTAGTAAATGAGACATGCCGGTGGGTGTTTTTTCAGATTTTTAAAGTAGCTGTTACCTCCCTCCCCCCCGCCTCAAATATTTTTTAACGTATTGGTGCAAATTTACAAGTCGATCAGCACAATGGTGTGAATTTTACTACATTTTTCTTAAATGAAACTTTTTCATAAATCGCAAAAATTACAAATCAGTGCGTTTGAAAATAAAACTATGATGTTTATGCTACAGCTTTTAATTTTTACATCCAAATAAAGCAATTTCGAAAAGTTAAAAATCTGGAATGACTCAACTTATGAGCACTTGATTTTTGCCAAGCGTTTAAATAAATTTCATTCAACTCAGTCATCTGCAGTGGTCAGACGCTAGTTCACTTTAAATGATTTGCATATGTGTGCCATAATGTATAAGAATTCTTTTTTGTCACCCTGAACAAAAACTATAATCCCTACACACACCAAAATCTATATGGATTTTGTCACGGTGACTTATGATATACTTACTCAATTTGAATTTTCCAAATGAATAAATTAGACACTAGCACACTTTAAATGGTTTGGAAAGTTTCGATCTGTTGCTAGAGATGTATTGTAAATGCGAGTTAGAACTCAAAAAGTCCTCCGACAAAGTTACCCCCTTTTTGTAGAAGATGCCTCTCGTGTATTTTGCCATTACACAAATATAATTTATATGGCTCACGTCCATAGATTGTAATGTATAATAACATTTTTCTGCAACACTAGGAACAAACTATCAGTTCTCCACTCGGCAAAATCTACGCAGCTCATGTGACGCGACCTATAATACACATACCCAATTTGCTCTCAATAGAATGCACCGTTTATACGCTAAACCACTTTCAAGAATTTCTGTCTATAGGCAGTAATGTAAAAGAATCTTTTCTCCCATAAGACCTTTAGTTATTTTTTGTAAAACTCTTTAAATAAAAGTCCTCTGCACATCAAATCAATACCAGGTGATGCGAGGGGTATCTGTAATATATGTAACAAATTTGAGCCCAATCAAATTCGTCGCTGAGGAACTATTATGGTCACTCACCCCCCCCCACACGCACACACACAGGTATATAAGCATACATATATACATAGCCGTAAACATTCATACGAACCCAATACGTATAAATGCATCAAAAACTGAAAGTCGAATTTTTTCATGATTATAACTAATTATCTTTTTGGTGTAATGGCGATAAAAATTTTGTTTTGAAGTGTTACAACACCGAATTGTTACATGCAGACATTTATTTATAAGGTAATTACGCGAAAAGCAACACATGGGAATTACGAAAATTTACTAGACAGTGTCTCATGGTCGTGTAATCTTTCTCCGCGGCGAAGTGATTTATTTACTAGGATTGCCTAGTTTTAATCCATTAGACTGCTTTTTCGGGGATTTTCAGAAAGAAAAGTGCATGCCAGTGATCCATAAGCCTCTCTGAAGTTCGAGGAAATAAAAGACACTGCAATAAAATTGTGCGCAAGTATGCGAAAGTATTAGTAATAATTTCATCGATAGAATAAACGTTTTCTAAGTCTAGCAACCGATTTTTTAGATATTGCGTTCTACACATAACATCCGCGTTAGTATTTTACAGAGTTTTTACGAAGATTACTCTGAAATTTTTGAGAGACAGCTAAATGGTACAAGTTGGCTTACCAAATTTTGGGAGTGTAAGACTGTAAGACACCCACCGGGGGGGCCGACCCAAGGGTTTACGGCAATATTCCCCCCGGGGGAAGAGTCCAATTTATTTAACTTTGAACAACAATACAAACTATGCCACTGGGGTTCGCAGAATCCCAGTGGCAGAAGGAACAAGGATCTTAGTAATACAGAACAATTTTTTTTTTTTTTTTTTAACCAATCCATTTCATTCAGTGTGGCCTGTTTACTATAACATATAGTACTAACTATTAAAAACACATCAAAACATTAGGAACAAGAAAACTATATACATTGGACAACAACACATTATATACAACTACACACATTATTTAATACATTATAAATTATGTAATATTATACAATTGAGGACAATTGTCTGAATACCACTTCCTTAAGGGACAGCCCAAGCTCCCTGGTCCGACCCAAATCCAACGGCATATCCTCTAATTTAAGAAATATAATATTTATCCTGGCAATGTGAGTGATTAATCCCTTACATATCAATTCATATGTATATGCTATACATCTTACATTGATCCATGACTATTATATAGCTATCATATTAGAATTTTCTACATTATTTTTCTATTTACATCTCACATGACTTTACATATTTACATGTTACATTGATTCTTCTTCTTTTTTTTTACCACTATCTATATTAGTTTTTCTGCACTACCTTACAGTTTTACTAATCTCGTTACCTATACAATTGCATCTTGCCCACGCTTTACCCACAACCATTTACAAATTCCCAAACACGCATAGCGGTACACAAAATCCCAGAGAAAACATGCTTTAAAATTTGACAATATACCATTTACTATATACATATACTATACTATATGCACAAAATACTATACCATTTACTACATAAACTAAAACTCAAAGAAACATATGCATTACAATTGACTATATACATATAATTACCATACATATTTACATGTCTTCTACTCCACAGTAAATTTATTCTTAATCTATAATGTAATTCGATATGAATCTATAATTAACGCTTACACATTATCTATTTACATTTTTATTCATTCATTGCGTGCTCGCACACTTGCTTATATATATATCTGGCCATCACATAATTATTGCGTAGTGTCACGTATTTATAATAAACTTTTTACACTAAACGACTATATACAATAAACTATATACATACAATACAACCATAACCATACCAAGCAGTACTCAAAGTGTAGAGAAACACTGGCAGTTTAAAAACAGATTCTCTCTTTTTTTTTCTTTTTTTTTTCCCTTCTTCTTTTATTTTCTTTTTTTTTATCCTTCAATCTGCCATGTATTGTAAATTATATATCTTTACCATATTATATATTAAGAACGCATAATCATACTTATATGAAAAATGCCACTGTCAACATGACAGTGGTGCGAGCACTTCCTCTTTTTTTTTTTTTTTTTTTCCCAACTGTCAGACCGGTACCTATTTATATCTGAAATTTATAGTGCTGTAGTGTTCTATTAATTTATTATAGTTTATTTTAATGAGTTTCATTATATGGGGTATCTGGATTATTTGCATAAAGTTCTTGAACGGATCAACATTACTATTTCTTCTAATTTTGTTAGGCATAAGGGGGCAGTCCCCAAAGACATAGTATAATGGGTCGCCCAATTGGCCACAATCGCATATATCGGTTCTACGAACCTGAATTCTCTTTAGATATTCGGGAAAACTGCCCCCACCAGTAATGAATTTCGTAGCTATTATATTGTTAATATTGTAGTTATTGTCTATTGCCGGTAAAAATTTATAAGTGTATCTGCCTGTTTCCACTGAGTTCCACCAATTTTGCCATTTATTTCTTATATTTTTATTTATAATATACACTATTTTGGACCTGGGCACCGGTATGGTTCTATTGCTTATCTGGTGGTTTTCTATTAAAGGTAATTTTGCTAGTTGATCCGCTCTTTCATTACCTCTGTGGCCCACATGTGCCTTTATCCATATTATTATGACTTTAACATTTCTATGAGTTTCAAGTATTTTATACAGTTCTATCAAAATTTCTGTGTTTGAATATATAGATTTAATTTTTTCAACCGTGGATCTGTTGTCTGTATAGATCTTTATTTTATTGTAATTATTATTTACAGCCCATTCCACCGCGGTGACTATTGCCAGTTGCTCTGCTTGGTAAATGCTGTTATATATATTTATACGTTCATTATAATCATATACCGGACTATTTAAGTTATCTATTACCGTGAAAGCGAATGCGGTACCATTTTCCATTTTTGAACCATCTGTATAAATTTTTATGTAAGAATTGTCTATTGTGTCATGTTCGACACTGTCTATTGTAGTGATTTGGTTCCTAATTTTGTAATTGCTATACATTGAGGGAGGAATTATTTTCTCTATTGTATAATTAGCTGGTAACTCTCTATCTTGTAATAGACTGTTTTGTTTTATTGCTCTATATTTGTTTACCTCCCGTTCTATTGCAAGGTCTATCGGTGTAATGTTCAAGAGGGTGCACAAGGCGGAATGAGCTGTATTGCTATTGGCTTTTGAAATTTTAATTAAGGCTAATTTCTGGATTGCCCACAGTTTACTAACGGAGTCCTTGGTGAGATTTGTAGCCCATGAAGGGGCTGCATAAATTAACTGTTTTTCTGTGACTGTATTATACCAGGTCCTGAGAATTTCTGGACGCACGCCCCAGGACACCCCACTCACCAAGGACATATTATTAATAAAGTTTGTTATTTTTTCATTAAGATATCTTATATGTGGGGTGAACGTTAGTTTATTGTCTATTATTATGCCTAAGTATTTTAATTCTGTGACTGATCTTATTTTCTGATTATTTAATTTATATCGAGGTTTAGTTCTTGACTTCACTCCCATGGTAATCGCCTGCGTCTTTTGCACTGATATACTTAATTCCATGATATCGCATATTTGTTTAAATTTATTGATTCTATTATTTGTTCTTACTTGTAGTTTCTCTATTGTATTATCTGCTTCGATAAGTATAAAGTCGTCCGCAAAGGCATAAAAGTCATTATAGTCCTCATTCATAGTTTTTAATATTCTATTTGCAGCGATTAACCATAGGAGAGGGCCAAGACAAGAACCCTGTGGGCAACCTTTAAATACTTGGTTTTTAATGTGAGAATTTCCATTGTTTATTATTATATACCTATCATCCAAATAGTTTTTTAAGATATTTTTTAGATAGTTGGGTAAAGGGGTTAAATCTATTTCCTCTTTTATTATGTGCCAACGTATATTATCGAATGCGCCCTGGATGTCAAATGACACCAGGACAGCATATTTGTATAATTTTTTTAACTCTTTTATTCTATTTATTACTTTATACAACAGATCCACGGTACCACGGCACTCCCGGAAACCATATTGATTTGCATGCAGATAATTATTTTGTTCCAATAGGTTAACTGTTCTAGATTTTATTATACGCTCCAGTACCTTCCCCGCTATGCTTAAGAGAGAAATCGGTCTGTATGATTTTGGATCCTTCGGGTCCTTATTATTCTTTCTGAAGAAGATAACAGACGATATTTTCCATATATTGGGGAAGGCACCGGCTTGCAGACATTTATTGTAAATGCTTAATAATTCGCTTCGGAAACTCCTCGTTAGGTTTATTATTATGTTGGCGTCTATTTTGTCAATACCTGTTGCTTTCCTTACACTCTGTGCTTGTACAGCTTGTATTAGTTCAATTTCTGTTAAAGTGTTAAAATCCTTATCTATTATTGTTTGGGTATTAGGTTTATTATTGTCTACTGTCATAGGGTGTTTGTTTATAGGCAATTGGTTGTTTATATCTATTTCATCAGAGGAGCTCCAGGCGTCATCAGCTCTGCTTGTTTGAAAATGTGCATTTATTAAGGTATGCATAATTTCCTCATAGCTCTGTTCTATTGTATTGCTATCAAATATGGTCTCCAGGAAGTGATTGTTATAAAGGCCCCTGGCTATTTTAAAGCTATTTCCATACGTTTTCTGTTGCCTAGTACAAAAGGCCTTCCAGGACTGTTCCTTGGCTATTGTTATAGATTTGCGATAACTGGCTCTGACCATATTGTATTTGGTTTTGTACTCAATATTATGGGGTTGTTTGATCATCTTTCTCTGCATTGCTCTTAGTTTATTACGTTGCATTGAAAGTTCCTTTGTCCACCAAGTTATCTTAAATTTTTTATTTTTGCTTGTCTTTTTGAATGATTTTTCATTGATATCTTTCCATGTGTTGTTTAATTTTTCGAAAATATTTTGTAATTCGGTTGTATTATATGCTTCAATTAAAGTTGCAATTATTGGGGATATATAAGCGGACCAAAGTCTATTGAATTTTTTAAAACTACTATATTTAGTTTTATATTTATAATCGGTAATTTTATCTATTGTCATTTTTATTCGTGTTAATATATATCTATGGTCAGAGCCGTTTTCATCTAAAAGAACCTGCCAAGTATGTATCATGTCTTTCATATTGTCAGAAGCTATTGTTAGATCTGGGTGTCCATGGGTTCCTATGTGTGTAAAAGTGGCTGGGGCCATGGGGTCATTGACTACTATTAAGTCCAATTCATTGGTGAGTTCCTGAAGGTATCTTCCCCGCTCGTTTCTATCCCTATAGCCCCAAAGAGTATTGTGAGCATTGAAGTCGCCAAAAATTATAACTCTGTCTTGTTTGCCTGTTATGTTAGTCCAGTTGGAACAGTCCTGCACCATGTCACTTCTGGGTGGTGAATATTGAGATCCTAATATGATATTCTCATTAGTTTTATTATTGAATATCTTGATAAATATGTTATTTGCACTTTTGTTTACCGCCAGGGCCTTTATATTTTGATCCAGTAATAACAAACCACAGGTATTTGCATCGGAACGAAAGTCTCTTATGTAGGAGGGGCAGCCATAAAATCTATTATTTACTATCAACGGATCTTGATAAGCTATTACTTGAATGCTATCTATTGATTTATAATGTTTGTGCACATCAGAAATAAATGAAAACAATTGTAGATTAGCATTTTTGCAATGATTGAGATTTATTTGAATAACATTAATGGTATCGTGCATTATTACAGGGGTTTGCGAAGCCATTGTTGCATATAGAGGACAGTAAGATCAGATATGTTAGTTAAGGAGTGACCCTAAGACGTCACTCCACGGCTTTCCTTTATAAGACATTCTTTATATTTCCGGTACGTTGGGCACACAGGGGAGTCAGCACGATGGTGGTACTCCGAGTCTCCCAGTTCATAACAATTTCTGCATACAAAATCTTCCACCGTACAGATTCTTGTATCGTGTTCTAAAGCGCATCTAGCGCAGAATTGCTTTTCAGATTTACATGTGTATATCCTATGGCCCAAATCTTGACATTTGAGGCATCGGGGAGCATCAACAAATGGTGCTATCCTGACTCTGTGCATTGAGATGCAAGTTTTACCTTTAGATAACAGAAAGTTTTTTGTTGACTCGTCAACATTCAGCAACCATGCCACCATCTCCCTCTTCCCCAATGGCCTTACCGCCTCTATTTCCAGATTGTCTGCAAGTGAGCAGAGCTCCTCCTCTATCTCCCCGGCCGTAATCGTATTAGGCACCCCAAGACTATAACTTTATGTGTGGCTATCTTAGTCTGTTTAATATTATATCTCTCTACTAGGGGAGTGCTACTTATTAGGGCCTGATAGGTGGTAGACATTTCGTTTTTGTTATTCGATACCAAAATTATCCTTTTGGATTTTTCTGCAAAAATTATGTCATTTAATTTTATTTTAGTATTTGTTTTTGTCAATTCTGTCTTGACAGCATTCCTTATCTCTAAAGGCGACTCTTTCCCCTCCTTGCATTGAATGCTTATATTATAGTTTCGTACACCCTTTTCCTCATCCTGCTTCACCACCTCAACCAGAGGCCTCTCCACCACCTTGGTGACCTTCTCCTGCAAGTCATCAATTTTCTCTATCAAATGTTCAGATACAACATCCGCATAAGTCTTGTCTAGTTTTTTACATTGCAATATTTTGACGGCTTCATTGTATTTCTGAGTTAGTACCATTCCTACGTTGTATGCCTCATGAAAAATCTTTTCTATTTCGGATATAGTTTCCTTACTCATTTTCCTTGCATGAAAGAATTCTGTATGTTTTTTATTGAGCCTGTTTTTTATTTCATTGAGTACAGCCATTGAGCCTTGTTCAAAAATCTTATTCTCCAAGTTCTTACTGAGTGGCATATATTTCAATTTATCCATATTCTGTGAGGCACCAGACTGTTGCAGTTGAGACTGTTTAGACTTTACGCCAAGGGGGGGAGTTCCCGAAATTGAGGTCGGGGTACTCGTACTAAGTGTTGATCTGTCTGCATTAGCGTCCTTTTGTTGTGAGTATAATCTGGACGAAGCCAAGTCTGATCCAGAATCCATCATCAAAAACTATCTCCACACCACAACCAAATACCACAGTTATTATACAACTAATCTTGGTCCAATATATGACACCAATATATCCAAGGATAGAATGGATACACTCCCAGCGTGAGCCACTGATCCAAGACTAAGTAGGAATCGAACCCTTTCAAGAACGCTGCAGCGAGAACAGTTGGGAGGCGAACCAAAAAAAAAACGGGTCAGCCAACGAGGACAGCCGAAACGAACCTGAAATCCTGGTCACCACCGAGGAATAGGACCGCCAATTGATCGACTCAAGAGATCAATTTAATCAAGTATATCACATTCCCACCTCATCGGTAAGGCACTCAAGGATAACCTGGACACGAACCCTAATTGTCCACCTACGGCCCACACTATATCTCCACTTTATGATCACTTTAAATCCACTCCAAGCCAACTACAGATCAGTAGGTATTTTCCCGAGCTCTTATTATATATTAAAATTTAACTTAATATTAATAAACTCTAAATATCTTACATGTATAACATTCAACCAAAATACATATGCAATTAGAATTTTAAAAATCAAAAAATTTTGGAAAAATATCAATTTTGCTTATTTGTATCTCTTATTTACAAATACAATTCTTTCTCATGAATGATCAACTATAGGTGGCAAATCATAATCTATAAAATATCTAATCACAACATTCAATAATCATCACTTAATTTAATCTATCAACCAGAGTACACAATATCAAGTTTCGGCCACACCTGAACTAATTAATATGGATTGGCTTACCTCCCTGGTCTTTGATCCGAGTGGTGCTTCAATGATTCATTCCGGAGACACCCACGGACGAGGAAGCCGGCAGTAATGGCGAAGGCGGGAAAAATTGGCGCGAAAATCAAACTTGACAAACAACAAAATGTAAACACACAAATTCAAGGATGATAACTCACTATTCAGAAGGCAAAAATCCTTAACACCTACACCGTTGTATTCGTCTCCACGAGCCGAGCACGTCGATAGCACTGATTAAATTAATAATCCATAAATAGGCTTGTAATTTCCAGGACTTAGAGTCCACGTATCTCAGTGGCGTAGCAAATTTTTTAAGTGTCGTAAATAAAGATCCACAGCACCAAATTTCACAATATACACCTCTACGCATTCACCACATCATATTACAAACTATGAAATCAAATTCGTGCAAAATATATCACTCTTTACCAAGATATTCCAATATTATTCGAGAGCATCCACAGCACGACCATCACACGTCACGTCCGCGAACCCCCCTTTTGGGAGTGTGTTCAAAGTAATCTCCTTCAACATCAATGCACTTTTGTAGGCGACTTTTCCAAAGTTTAATAGCCTCAAGTCATCCATTTCTTGGAATCGATTGAAAATATGCTTTTACAGCCTCATCAATCTCATCTTTGGAATAAAAACTGCGACCGCGTAATTTTTTCTTGAGATTAAAAAACAGCCAAAAGTCACACATGGCAAGATAAGAGGGGGGGGGGGGTAGGGTGGATGCTCTGTCACTTTGATATGTTTGTTAGAGAAATTCCACTGTTTATCTTGCCGTATGAGAAGATACATTTTTGTGATAAAACATTTCATTAACTTCTTGAAGTATTTATAGAACGCATTTAGTGATGCACCAATTATATACCTGTAACCTGTAAATGTCTTCTGGCCTTCCAGCTTCATGGCATTGGACAATACTGTACTTCTGAAGAAAATGATATGCATTAATTACTTTTTCCATTGCTCGTAGTCTTTTTACTGTTGGTTTGGAGTCACCTTCAAAGATCCATACTTTCTCATACTAACTTTATTATACCCCTAACTAACCTTCTTGACGTGTTGTAACGTCAATAAACGGTATGAACGTTTCATCAACAATTACGATTTTGGAAATAAGGCGGTGTCCACCATTGTTAAGTAGTTTTAGGGTTTTTTTGCAGATTCTGTCCCGCTCTGCTTTTTGATGTTCTGTTAAATTATGGGGGACCGAACGAAAAACTAAGTTCTTCATGAATAATAATATGCATAGCTTGGGAACCAATGTTAAGTTCCTTTTGCATCATTTGGTAAGTGCAGCGATTATCATCGATTAACATTTTTGTATGGCCCACACACTTTCCGAAGCTACTGCTGACAAGATTCTTCTAGTGTGTTCATCATCCAGGAGAGAACTTCGACCTCTTACGAAATTCTGTAAACATCTGAACACAGCAGCTCGAGATGGAGCTTCGTTTCCAAATTCTAACTGTAGCGAATGCATTCTTGTTGATATAACCCTACTTTAAAGTCCTAGAAAATCAGAGCGCGATAATGCTATCGCGACAACTTCATTTCCTTTCTTTCAAAATTTATTCTGTGACAGATGAATTTCCATTAATGCCACAAATTATCGTGTGCGACTATAAAAGAGTTTAAAAGAAAAATGTTTAAAATTTACATTTTAAACGTTTTTCTTTTTCGTTCGCCAAGCGTCTGCCACTGTCTCAAAAATTTGAGAGTAACCCTGGTATAAATGAATATCCAACTTTAAAGGGTTACATTTAAAAAACTACTGAAGATACAAGAATTTTGAGGAAAAGGAATACAAATTAACATTGTTAAGTTACTAATAACATATATTTTTAACTGTAGAGCGTGGCCAACCCCCAAAACACGAATGTCACCATTCTGTAGCAGAATTCGTGCCACACATCTTTTAGCATGTCTCGTTACAATATGACAGCAGTTATTCTCATTTTCAATTCAACAACATCATCTGGATGGAAAAACACTTCATCTTTCATAGCTCTCCCCACTAAAAGAAAATTAATAGTTTAAATAAAATAAAAATAATCGTAGGCAGTTAACTCGAGGCTTTGTGTGGGACACTATAGAAAAGCATTGTCGAAATGTTTTCTGAGCCAGAAATATGAAACTTATTTAATTAACGAAACTTCATAACTTCTTACTGAAAATGATGTGTGGCATGTAACGCTTTCTTGCACTGTTTAGAAGATACCAGGGGTCGATCCAGGGATTTTTTACAGGTCCCTATTTTTCTGAAAATTGTTTATTTTCGTGAATTTCAATATCTATTTTCTGAATTTTAACATCTATTTTTGTGAATTTTCAATCCAATTTTTTAAATGTTACTTCTCTTTTTAATTATGTACAAAGCAAATTAATATGTAGGGTAAAATGCAAATGAAGGGTTCTTAATCTATTGGGGTAATAATCTAATGTAATTTTGTGATCCTGCATATTGAAATAAAAACATTCGTAATTTTTGAATAAATTATACGTTGATGATCTAAAATGTAAGATCATTTTCATCTATCCTTTAGAATCTGGAAGCATAGAAATATAGAATTTTGTGTATCAGATTTGCCCGCACATGTGTGTTATCAGGACCAGGACAGAGCAAAATGTGCCTAATTACACTTAATAATTTTCATTTAGGAAAGATAAAGTGATAAATGTGCACCACAAAAAAATAAGAACAATTTTATAGTATTGGAATACATGTTGCGTAAAATTCAGTGAATTGAAAGATAAGGAACATTTTGTATAAATAAATGAGTCATCTTTAAAATATATCGTACTTTATAAACTATTTTTATAGTTGGACTAGCTGTTATATGCAGATGTATTGGTTTGTAGAGCGGCGCGAGAGACTTAAAGGGAAGTGGAATTAGAAAAATAAAAGCAAAGTTATTTTTTGCCGAAATATTGCATTTTATTTCTGAGCATATGATTTTTTATGAGAAATTTAAGCATTATAATTCATTTTATGAGTTATTATGCAATTATAAGATGTTTGAATCAAATAAAATTTATAAGTATAGCTTCGGTACTGTAATTCACGTGACTCTTCAACGTTTTTGAATAAACAACAAAATACGATATAAACATATCTTATAAATAAAAATGAAATTCTGTTTGTTTGTTTGTTTGTTTGTGGATTTGAGTTGTATACAAATCCACAAAAATGGACCTATCAGCCTGAAATTTTGCACAGATATGTAAAATAATATAGAATAAATCATAGTCCACTTTAAAACTTTGAAAGTCCACCCGTTCCCGGAATTTAAGAGATTTTTTATGTTCTCCATGCAAAAACCTTTCCGTAATTGTAACCCCTGTAGTGAAAAAAGTGTGAAATAAGGATCGTGGTTGCCATGTGTGGCGATTTTGCCGAATAAGATGTTTTAAATTCTCAAAGTAAAAATAAAAGAATAATAATGATTTTTTTTTGTTAGTTTATATTTGTAAGATTATTAATTTTTTATTATAATATCGTGTGCATGGAAATCGGAGCAGGAATGAAATGTTTTATACGCAAAACAATAAGAATTGAAGATTTTCGAGGCTAATATGTAATTTTTTTTTAGTTTGGCGAAAAAATAAAATGGCTCAAATGCTGATTTTGAGAAAGTGAGTTCTAGCGGTTTGCACAGTTTTCGGCTTGGCGCAATTTATTGAGAGCTTAAGGAAATAGATTTTTGAAAGCAAGTGCAAAGGTTTTATTAGAATACAGCGTTAAATTTTAATGATCCATGAAGAAATAATGCAGTTATTAAGGGATTTCAAGCGATCTATCTTCAGAATTCTCGCCAATTGAGTACATTGATTTAAGTTGGGGGAATTCCGCCAAATTTCAGAAAATTGAAATCTTCTCATTTAGTACATCGGAGTAACGATGAATAAAACACGTTATAGTTGATAATTTAAAAAAATTCGGTTGTATTAAGGGATTCCCCTTTTCAAATAAATGTGTGCTTTACTTTTTGGCGGCCGAACCATTTCCCATATTGATTGCTGCTAAGTCAATGCTTCGAATGATTTCCTGAAAAAACTCTTGCAAAATGGCGTATGTTGGCACTTTGGCGAGGCTTAGATTTGAAACTGGATTTTATTTGAGACTGGGATATATAATGATACTGGTTATAGATAAAAATGAATGTTGGTATGTGTGTATGAGGTTGAAAAACTCCAGCACCGTTGCACCATGAAATTTGGTTCACCTAAGTCTTTTATCATTGAGAAGCTTTTTATGCTATCCGTTTTCCTCTAACTTGCCACTAGGTGGCGCAGCAGAACGTCGAATTCTATTCCGTTTAGCCGTTTACTATGCGAATATCGTCCAACCGATTTCGATGAAATTTGGTACACGCGGATATTAGAACACGGAGAATATTTTTCAGTATCCATTTTGCTGTAACTTGCCGCTAAATGGCGCTGCAACACATCAACTTCTATACCGTTCGACCGATCGGCATAAAATTTCTTATACTTACACATTTCAGCACGAAGAATATATTCTAACTGTGTTCCTTTTGATGTTACTCACCACTAGATGGCACTGCAATGCATTATTATTTTAACTCGCCACTAGATGACGCTGCAGCAGGCCAAATTCTTGACCATTCAAACGGTCGCTATGAAAATCAGTATACATAGCTATTTGAACAATGAAAATATTTTGGCGTTATCCATTTTGCTATAACTCGCCACTTGACGGCAAAGTAGCAAATCATTACTTTAATTAACCACTAGATCGCGCTGCAGTGTATCACTTCTTGACTGTGCAACTGATAGCTATGAAAATAAGTATACATAGATATTTGAACACGGCGAAGAGTTTGGCACTATCCATTTTCCTATATAATTTGCCACTAGATGTCGCGTCGTCAGGGCTGTCCAGCCGATCGTCCTGAAATTTCGTATTCATCGATATCTGAATGCGAAGAATATTTCCGCCGTATCCGTTTTGCTAAAACTCTCCACTAGATTGCGCTACGCCGCATGGCCTTCTGCACCGTACAAACGATTGCCTTGAAATTCGCTATGCACGGTTATTGAACACAATATAAAGCGATATCCATTTTGCTATATCTCTTTATTACAATAAATAGTAATCCCCACAAATCGTAATATCAAAAAGTCCATTCATTCCCGTGCGAAGAACGGGTACTTCAGCTAGTACACAAATAAAAATAAATAATGGAAAATTATGTCACTTAAAAAAAGTCACTTCAACCACTCTTTGAATGTCAAAATCATATATTTAAAAATTCAAAAAATGTGATAATGAGTTTTATTTGTTTTCACCCTCATTTTTCATTTTGTTTCGTACAAATACGAATTCCTTCAATAAGGTCTACACAAAATTTTATGATGTATTGTTCTTTTAGGCCCATAAAGTGTACTGTGCGTTTTGTAGGCCAAGTTGAGATTAAGACTGATACTCCGAGATGGTACTAGCTCAATTACTATGTTACACGCGCTGTCTTATAAGAAGCTGTATATTTTCGATTTCAATCTTTATGTATGCATGTAGTTTTTTTTTTAATAAGAGAAGGTATAAACATTAAATATATTAAATCACAAGGTCTGCTAAACAGCAGCCTGAATATGAAGCATGTGAAAATATTATAAGAAAATTAAATATATAGAGATGGAAATTCGCCAGCTGGTCGATGTCTAGAAAAAATATAAATAATTAACTAAATAAGCACATATCAATAGCCAAGCCTTATTGGTGAGAGATTGGTGCAATATAATTATAGGTTTTTCACTTAGGAGGTTAATTATATTGTGTTTAATTATATATTAATGGGGAATAGGAATTTTTATTTTACATAAAACTTAAGCAAAAAGTTTCAAAAAGTTTGAATTACAAACAAGCTGTGCCTGGAAATAAAATTCATTCAAACATGGAATATTTTAAAAATACTTTCAAATTATACAGGCACGTAAAAAATATTAAATACGATTTACCTGAAACTAAAAAGGACAAACCATTTTTACTAGCTTTGTATTTTCAGTTTCAATCCATTGGTTAAACATTTTTCAAAATAATTGATTAGATCAATTTTTCCACAGTGTACCAAAAATGATGAATACCCTTCATTAAATAAATAGATAAATAAATAAAACTATAATATATGCATGAAGAAGTAATTTGTTTGAAAACTAAAATCTATCATAGTCATGGCTTAAAATTTTGTTAAAAGCTTTGTCCACAAACATACACCCTTTGTAATAAAAAAAACGCTGAAACACTTTAAACGATAGCAGATTTCTTCAAATATTTCTAATAACAGTCTTTTTATTTTCCTTTCAACTATGCATTTATTCTAGGGATTTAAAGATAAATTTGCTTGCATTACACATTTATTCTTTCAGTGAAGATTAATTTTAATGTAAAGCAAAAATTTTACTTTGTAAACAGATTGATTTATCTCTTGTAATATGATTTTTAAAAGATAAAATCAATTTACAAAATCTATAGAAGAACAATAGATGATAGATAAATACCATAAATTAAGTTTTAAGTGCGCACATCCTATGCATTACACTATTTTATAATTTAAATATTTAAAACTATGTAAAACATTCACGATTCAGTAGTTAAAGTAGTGAGATAACTGAAATTTCTGATAGAATATGCCTTATAACTTCCTGAAAATTTTTTGACAAATTTATTTAAATATACTCTATTATATTTATTCGGAAGGCAGAAAATTATTTACAGGCCATTACTTTCACAGATGGCGATGCAAAACGCAACACCAAGAAGGACCAGATATGTCACTGCAAATATATTTGGGAGATAATGCGTTGTACATAAGTCAAATGAGAAATCAAAAAGAAGAAGCAATGGCGATATTTAAGTTCGATGAATTACGTGTCTGAGTAGAATTCTTTAAAAAAAACTGGATTTTATCATATCTCTTAGAAGGTAAGCACGAACTTTCGTATTTATTTAGAAATACAAGCTTTAAGGTACAGAAATATCACTTGATTTACGGAATAGAATATACTTTTAGATGTGAATTAAACTTGTTTAGTTTGCTATGTTTCTCGGCGTGTTCCAGTTAAATTACCTAAAGTGGGCAGCCATACTGCCATTTAAATTGATCTTTCCACTGAAGAAACTCCAGTACCGGGTTCTAGTAATCATGGCAGCCCTTCAGACTTTCTCAAAATGCATGACTCCCCATTACATTATTTACTTTATTTCTGTTATTATTGTCGGCCATAATTTTTGAATTATAATTTCCAAATGTTCTATTTTATCGGTGACACTTTTTTATTTTAAAGTATTCATAAAATAAACTATGCATACTGCATGACTGTAAAAGTTATTTTATTTCATTATGTATAGTCATAATTACTTTTACATATTTTATTTTGAAAAAAAAAACTTGCA